>MU224565.1:1848069-1930731 GCA_018584345.1 Thuja plicata | reverse complement strand
TATGGAAGGAAAGTATTCTTCAAAGTAAAAGAATATGCACATAATAAGAGAACCAAACTTACAAGTGTTTTTCCTTGATGACCTTATGGTGTTCATGTTCTCCTCAAGTTGATTTAACAATATTTCTACAAGATCCATCTTCTTTCCTTCTTTGATGATCTTGTAGGCTGTGCTCATAACAGTGCTTGCTATGTTGTCCATTCTACTGGCCTAAAAGATTTTATATCCTATCACACATGCACCAAACTTAAGTTCCTCATCGGTGATGGTGTTAACCTTGAGACCTCTTTTGTCTTATTTTGCACTTGTCTACTTTTCTACTTCCTTCAAGGATGGGTGCTTGTGACCTTTTGGCTTGTCGATTGTGGGATATCCAGTAACTGCATGAATAACATCTTTTGTTATTAGTTTAGGCTCATCAAGCCACAATGTCTGGTTATGCATTCTGCTAAGAACTATCTGTATCCATTTGGTCTTAAAAACCCTAGGAAAGTGTAATGCATTTGTCAGACCTTTCACATCCAGATGCTTGTGCTCTTCTTTTAGGTTTCCAGTTTCATCACATAGTGCCTTATAGGAATTTTTTAGGTCTAGATCTCCTAATTCTGAGATCTTGCAATGTATATAGGACCTTACATCCTCTACCAAAAAAACCCTAGGTGGGATTCTGGAGAATGCTCCAGAATCATCAGGTTGCGATGCAATTTCTGGGTGTAACTTGTATTTAGGTTAAACATAAGTACTATTTCTAATAAGATTAATCATTTTCTTAGGGATTTTCATAAATTAAACAGTGCGATCAGTGATTGTAGGTACTTACTGAATCTCTGTGATCGCTTGTGAATCTTTTGAGTCATGTTGGAATCTTGCTGAGGTCGCACTTCAATCTTCTCTTCAATCATTCTACTTAGCTCTACTTTCTTGCTAAAAAATCGCGGGTGCAAAATGAGTTCTTCTGTTGCGCTTTTATAACTTTTGTGCCCTAAGTTGTCATTAATTCCTAAAAACTCATTGGTATACAAAGACTGAGTTCGTCGGTTGAGGCATAAATAACATCTTTGGTGTAGGTGCAAAGTTTCATGGTAGCTAGCAGTTTTGGTGATTTCACTGATGATTGTCAGTAAAATGGTGATGACAACTTTTGTCAGCTCAAAGATCACCGATGTCTGTCAGTTACACTTAGCAACTTGGCTTTTGTGTAATGCCCGATACATTTCAGTAAGTAGTGTCAACCTTACTGTGTGTGTTCACTGATGCTTATTTGTACCCATTAACCGATGGAATTATTTTTCAATAATATTACCAGTAACAATATAGTGCATCTTCAATAATGCTAATTTTTTCAATATGATCAATGTGTAATGGAACCGATGCATAATATAACTTGTCATAATGTAGTTCCATACTTACTTGTGCAACTTAGTTGAGAATGGTGATGCCACTAGATCCATTGGATGGGGCATCATCATTTGCATTGCTTGTTCCAACACCTTCAGTGTTTGTAGCTTTTATCCACATCTTGTTTATCATCTTCTTGATGTCATCAATGGTGTTTCCATTGGGATAAGTGCTTGTGTTTGTTAGTCGGTCTTTGCAATATTTTACCACATGTCCAACCTTATGACAATGTAAACATGTCATGCCTAGATAGGTCCATCATCCTGGTCTTCTATTCCATTTTCTCATACAGTTGGCAGAAATATGACCATACCTTCCACATGTTGTGCAGTTCACCCATGTGTTATAGTCCCAAACATATGAGTTACCGATTCTTGTCGGTTTATAGTCATTATCAGTTTCTTTTGGTGTCCATGCTTTCTTATTCTTTTTCCAGCATTCCTCATGTGTATGTCCATTCATTTTGTAGGTAGGACAACACTTTTCCATGTAGGTTTCCTTCTTTGGATTTGTCACCTTGGATCTGCATTCAAATTCCTTGTGTCCTTTCTTGTGACATTTATAACAATTACCAATGAAAGTAGATTGTGATTGAGGAATACCTTTTATTATGTTTTTACAAATATTTGAGGTGTGGCCTGGTTTTCCACAGTGATTGCATGAAAACTTCTTGGTTCTTGGAGTTGCATATACATTCCTTTGATCTGATTGATTAGATGATTCTCCATTTTCGGTGTACCCTATACATGTGTAGCTATTGACTCTTCTTTGCCCGTCAAGAAAATCATCCATTCTTTTATTGCTATCTTCATCTTTGTTGATTAATTCATTGTGCTGATTTTGAATTCTGACTTCATGCTTTAGCTTTTCATTTTCTTCTCTTAGCTCACCAATGATCTGTATTCTTTCAATGAGTTCAGTATTTAATCTGTTTTCTTCTTGACTCATAGGAATAATTTGATTGGTAATCGCATGGTGATGATCAGTAAGTTTTTGAATCTTTGATTCTTTTTCTTGTAGCTTCTCTATGATTTTCCTCCTATCATCAATAGCCAATGTTCTCTCTGATTCATATTTTCTTGAATCATTCATGACATCAATCATTTTTACCATCTGAGTCTCTTGATCGATTTGTAGCATCTTGATTTACTTTGTCAGATGTAGATTGACCTCTTGTAGACTTGTGATCTCTCCTACTGATGTGTCTGATGCTTTGCTTGTTGTAGATTCAACTAAGTTGAAGTAATCTAGGATCTCCTCTTCTTGATAATCTTTTTCATTAAGCCTAGCTTCCAAAATCTTTCTTTCATCAAGCAACTTTCTCATGCTTACTCTCACCTCTTTGTACTGCTCATAGTAAATTTGAATTTGTAACTGCTCATTCTCAATAGTCTTGTCTAGTCTGTACTTTTCCATTGTCTTGATATTTTCTCTTAAGTCTTTAAGCTTTTCAAGAAAGAGACTTAGCTTTGATACCAATTGTTGGAATTACTAGAATGATGTATTGAGAGGGGAGAGGTGAATCCATACCTCTAAAACTTTCTATGTGATTGGCCCATTAACCTTTGTGTCATCAGATTTGTATATTCACCTATCTATCTGTTCATCTTTCTTTATGTATGAGAAATCATAACGTAAGTTATTTACATGTGTAAAAATTCAAGAAACATTCATGAAAATAAATAACACATAACACAAGATATGGGGTGATACCACAATAGTGGGTTACACTTTTTTGCCTAAACGGACATTGAAGTCTACATTTTGAGAAAAACTTTCACATTCGGATGCATATTGTCATTAAAATGTTTGAAATCGAAAGATGAATTAAATTAGAGTCTTTTAGGATTTTCTATCTAGATTCTAAATTTTTTTTTTTTGAATTGATTTTAATGGTTTTTGTTTTCTCTCACTAAAACTGCTATGTTGCTGAAAACGTCATTTTCAAAAAGGTATAATGACTTCGTACAACATAACTTTTTTCTAAAATAGATATCAATGTGCTTCTTTTGAATTTGGTTTTGTAACATCCATACAGAGGGCATGCAACTGGTTTGATGACATTATCATGATTATTTCATATTTTATGAACGTTTGAAGTAGAGTCAACCCTAATTTTGACATACCTTGACTGTGTAGCTGATAACTTGTTGTGTATTTATCGAAATTCAATTTTTTTTTTGATAGAAAGAAGACTCAAAGTTGGAGGGCACTGTTATTTTTCAATTTTTTTTTCTATTTTCTACTATTTTTCATTGAATGTCAAACCTAGAAGTTTATATTCGATAAAAAACCTACATCTGATGCACGTCAAAATACATAGACCTAATTAATTCAAAATTTGTCAAATCTATATTTTTTAGAAAGCTCATTCAGAGTACTTGTGCGATGCAAAAGGAGGTGTCCCTATTCTTCCATTTGAGCCCTGCTCTTGAGCTCTGAATCCATGAAAACTACATGTTGTTGTTAGCCTTTGCAAATGGCCTCAATTTTGGGGGTTTCAATAGAAAGTACTTTCGATAGAAAGTAGTTTCGATCGAAACTAATTTCTATCGAAAGTACTTTCTTATTTTAATGTGCATATGGGTGAAAACCATAGAAAAATTTTGTCTAGTTATTTTCGATCGAAACTAACTTAGTTTTGATTGAAACTAAGCCAAAAAGGTAGTTTCAATTGAAACTAAGATTGTTTCAATCGAAACAATCAGGTACTTTCTATCAAAAGTACTTGACTAAATCTTCCTCCTCATAAATTTCATGAGGAATTCCTTCCTCCAAAAAAGTGTAACCCACTATTGTGGGATCACCCTATTATATCACAGAAAACCCCTGTTAGGAAGTAAAAACTACGGTGGAGATGTCACCCACAAAACTTCACTATCTGTAGATAAGAAGGGAGCCGGTTAAGGCTTACAATTTGATCACTTCTAATGATCTACCCTATTAGGAGTATTAGAGTGGAGACCTATTAGGATCTAATTCATTTGAAGCTTTAGCAACACCGTTAGGTGTGCACTCTGTTAAGAGATTTGTCAAGAACTATTAAGTCCACCTTATACTAAATGATTTATGATGTGATGCACTTGTTAGAATGCAACTACATTATAAATTTTGATCTGATAGTATATGCAATATCTAATTGTTGATAATAGATCCTATAAAGCTTACAATGTATAAGTAATGACCTTGAGTGATTGAATGATACCTTGTCTCTGCTCGTCAGTAGCCTTGTCTGTGTTCTTGAGAACTGATATGATTTGTTTCTGAACTTTGCATGAATTCACTTCTACTGCTTAGATTCTCTTCATGGCTACAATCATTTATTAACTCATTACCTATTACAAATGATTGAACATCTATATATACTAGTTTCTAGGTCTATTCTTGATTCACATTTTTCAAATTAACTCTAGATCCAAGGTTTACAACTTGACCTTGATCTTTAGTTAGTTATGTTTTAGATCCATTAGGATACTTTAAAACAATTACAATATACTTGCTTAACCCTCAAGTAATTCTTTAAAACAAATTAAAGCTCTATATATAGAATTACAATGTTTTATCTGACGTGGAAAGTCAGATCCACTTTTTGCGGGTTCTGTAATTGATTGTCAGTTCTGATGGTCGGGCTGCTCTGTCAGTTTGTTGGTTTTCTTTCATTCTTTGCTCTGTTGGTCTTGTGCTCTGCCGGTGTCCCTATTTTGAACTGTTCATTGGGTTCCTTTCCTTTTCTACATTGTTGGCAATGTTCACAAAACTATACCATCGGTGATGTCCTTTATGCTTTGTCATCGGTTCAACACTTGTCAGTGTTCGCCGGGAAATTCTATACTTAGCATTTTTATGTCAAGCATTTTCATCTCATTGATTATGTAGTGTGTTGTCCATCAGTTATGCCTATACCGATGACCTTTATCATGTTTTCACTTAAGTATACTAATGGAAAAACTTAATGTCATCAAATTAGACCTTGTACATTCCATGAGATGTAATTCATGAGTCAAACACATGCATATCATCGTTGTCCCCAAGAGAGGAGAAGCTATTCTATAGAAAATCTGATGCTGGTCAAAGACTAGGGTAAGATTCCTCTAGAATCACTCAACATTTTTTTGGACCTCCATCATCAAAATCTTCTCATCCCTAAGGGCTACAAGAGTGGTGTAAAGAAGATGGTTGAGTAGAAACCATAGAAGAGGCTTAAAGAAGGAAAACCCACATAAAATGGAAGTCACTCCCAACCACATTTTCCCCTGAACCTCACGGTTTGAAACCCCAAAGTCAGCTTGTTGCTTTGTTTGTGGCTTAGGTTAGGGTATTTATTGTATTAGTAGCTATGAAGTAGCCACATTTGGTTGCTTCTGGGCTAAATCTAAGGTGTGTTTTCCTTTACGAACTACTCTAGTCCATCCTTCATCTATTTTAGCACCCTCAAAAGATTTAGAGACTTCGTTATGGGAACAATAAGAGGAAAATCCTTAATATTTCCTCAAAGGATTGAAAATAATAGCAAGTGTTGGGAAAATTCAAATAAAGCACTCACAGATAGAAATATTTACCACCCATGTAAATATCAATGGTCTATTTGAGGTCATGAGATAAATCAACTTCAACACAAACCCAATTTTGTGAACGAGCATAAAAAGCACTCCAGCTCGATGCAAACCACCCTGCCAAGGGTTTGGGCAATATTTTGTAAGAACAACCAAAACAGCAAGGGTAAACCCAAAAAATCTATCCAAAGGGGGACTTTAAGATGTTTTTCATGTAAGACAGTAAAGTCTTGTGACAATGGCTAGAATACCAGCAAGGAAGAACACACAAACCAGGGCTCATTTTTTAGGATACCTTGAAAATGGGAGGGTTGGAAAAGTGGAACAAAAAGATACCCTTGGTGAGATTTTGGATGCCATCATGTTGGACCCCATGAAGGGACAAGGATCTAGCAACCCAATCTTGCAACATGCTTTCAGGTGGAACCCTCCCCACAAAATATCCAATCAAAGTATACTTTTCTATCCATTCATAGGTGCTATCAAAATCTTGAAAAGGAAAAACAACATTAGGAGTATTGTAGATCATATCTCATGAAACACCTTCAAAACAAATTTTTGAGGTAATTCCTTTAGAGGTTCCATGATTTCCTATTGCCAAAACTCCAATGCCAGTATCAAATGCTAGGTTAAATTTTGTCAGAGCCATTATAAAACTATAATTCCTACAATAAATATGGTATGATGCAAAAATATAGAAGATTTAGACAAATAGTACGGCAACTGAAGCCAAAAACCTAGCAGAGCTCATCCCCAAGATTATGGTTTTACACCTCTTCACCAATTTAGTTAGTTGGATATATCTAAATATATGTTGTGAAATTAACTCTCAAAGGAATGTGGTTTCATTTATATAGGGTTAGATTTACTCTATTGAAAAATAATCCATCTAGCCACATATACCATCAATGAATCAAAGTGCTCCATGTGATCCATCAAGATGCCTGTAAAAAAGAAAATTATCATCGTCTCAAAGATGAATGATATCATCCTCCATCATGTCACTACCACTTCACAAAGATAATAATCTATTCAAGGAGAAGCTAAATAATCTATCATTATGAAGCACAAGTGTTTCCTTAATTGATATTCCAAATATAAAAACTCAATCCAAAGGCATCAATATGCACCAATAGCTAGCAAGAACCAATGTATAGACTTGAAATAACACCCATCTAAAGCTATATTACATCCAAATATACATACCTCATAGGCATACAAAACATATCAAGTGAATCATGTGTAGTCAACATGTACAACCCATAACATGCAATCATAAGCTCTAAGTGCCAAACTTGTCACTGAGGAACAAACACACCTAGGAACTCTTACTACATAGGTAATGCCATATCTCAAAATTATCAAGACATCTAAAGATCTATTAATACCATCATATATAAAGTGTAATTATCATCATATAGTACCAAATAACATCCACACAAATATGGATAACATGTAAATTAATAACCTACATGTATAAATATTGACACAGGGCTCCATAGCTCTCCCAACTTCTCAACACTCAACAATGAAAAAGAGATAAAAATAACCTCCATGTCATGTCCCACATGACAACACATGACCACAAAGTAATGATCACTATAGCTCCATAAAAACCTCATATCTAATGTAATGTTAAACCAAAGATCTAGAAAGATGACCAAGGCCAAAGAGAGAAATTGCAAATCAAAACTTGTAGCATTTCCTTCTACATACAACTCTAATTGATAATTGTGTAAATTATGATCTCCTCTATAAAACACCCCAAAGAGAATAGTGTCAACAATTTCCATTCATTTAATCCCATAAGATAAAATTAACATATATATCATATAATTAGCATGGATGTAAGCCTCTGTAACAAAAGAAGGTCAAACCAATAATATTCCCAATCCAAGGGAACAAACCCAATACCATCTCCTATGCTCAACATAAATGAATATCATCATAAATGAACCATAATTCATAAGGTGATAAACATGCCATACACTCTTCAAAAGAACCATCTAGAACAAAACAATTGTACCTCAAGATCCATATATGCATGAGAAGACAAAACATAAATCATAATGAACTTAAAAGTAACTGTCTATATATAAAGTATACCTTCATGAAATTAAGTTGCAATCTATCAATTTTATGGAAAGAAAAGTCTAATTTAACTCAAAGAATTGACAAAATAACTTTTAACATTCAATGGCTCTCTAACTAAGTATGCTATTGAAGCTCTCAGCCTTAATCTCCATTAGTGATAGTCTTAGAACGAGAATTGATGTATGATGATGCCTAATCTAGCTCTCAACTCTCAAATTGCAATGTAATTCATTCAATTATGCTCTCAAATTTCTCTCAAATGCTATGCTCTTTATAAAATTCTCTATAGTGTAGATGCAATTTCTCATGAATGTCTAGGATTCTTAATGCTCTCAAAATGCTTGGTATTTATAGGATTTCCCAAGGGTAGGGGGTAGAGTTAAGTTGATCTTGATCAAAGCATGGTTGAGTTGAAGGCTTTCAAATGGTTTCAAATGAGGAGACCATTTAAATGGCGGTCTCAAAGGTTGGTACAAAGAGACAAATTGAGTGGTGAGGATTTTAAAGAGTTAAATGAGTGATCAAGATTGCAAAGTTTGGAGTGATCCATGTGCTTTCAATCCTTGATTCTCATTGGTTCTTCAAATTCTTGTCTCCTTTGTTGAAAATAATAAGGATTTAATAAATTCAATTAATTAATTAAATTAGCCATGTAAGGGAATAGGTTGATTTTGATTTTTGATTTAAACTATACAATTAATTGATTAAATCAATTATATAGCTTTGATTTATCACTTTTAGGATTATATTTAATTAATTGATATATTTATTAATTGATCCTTTGATTTAATGTGATTTAGTCCCTTTTGATTGAATTAATCTATTTGATTTGATAAAAAATGCCTTTTGATTTGATTAAAATACACTTGACCATTTTTAGGTGTCTACAAATGCCCCTCTTTGAATTGATGTGCGAAGCCCATTGATTCAAAGAAAATTGAAGTCTTGGTCTGATTAACTAATTGATTGATTGATTGATCTGATACAATGTTTGATGTGAAACCCTAATTTGATAACTTGATGCAAAACCTTGATGTGAAACTTGATGACGAAAAACCCTGATGTGAAAAATTGATGCCAACTTGATGTTTGATGAACTACTTGATGAAAAACCTTGATGAAAAAAATTGATGAAGGATAAATCTGAAAATTTCCCACTGATAGCAATTTGAAATTTTGGTGCCCCAGATTTTGTTATTGTCACAAACGTGTGATAAAAGTATTGTTTTGACTATATGATGACCCCTCAGAAATGAAAATAGAATTAATATAAGAGGAAACAAGATATTGAAGCATGACATTACTAGGTCAATTATGTTTTCATTTTTGAAAAAAAGATGAAGAAAATTGATCACAATATGCCCCAGTGGTGAAAAATGTCAATTTGAAGGTTAAAAAGGGTAAAAATCTCTTCAAAATTAGGTCAAAAAGTATAAATAGAAGTAAAAATGTCATTTTTACTATTCATTTTCACTTTTGGTGCCGGATTGTTCCTCTGAGAATTTTGGATATTTTGACGATGGTGGTCCCCATACGTGAGCATCGGTTTGAGAGAGGGCGCAGGTTCTAGAGGCTAGCTGACTACGGACCTCCAGTGAGTGATTTCTACCTCCTCAAGCATTTATTACTTCATTTATTGCATTTAAATGATGTTTCAATGCCTAGTTAGGGTTCATATGATATAGTAGCTTGTATAACAAAGAAGGACCTCAAGGTGCAGGAGTAGGTGCAATACTAAAAGGATTCAAGTAGGAGAAAAGATGCAAGGAGGAGGAGTAGGTGTAGGTGCAGGAGGGAAAGGACATCCAGGGCATGAGTGGTAGGAGACCTATAGAAAGTAGGTGGCATGGAGATGATAGTTAGCAGATTTTATCAATAGGTACGACATACATTATTCAACTTTAGATAGAGACCTTGCCTATATCTTCTGTGGGCCTCTGATCCTTCAAACTGCCAAACCTACCATTTTTGCACATAAAGATTATGGATTTCAGAGATGCCCATTTTTGGAGAAAAAAAACTTCCCCCCACAATGGGCAGCAAGAGAAATCAATATTTAAAGGGAAAGCAGTGGTTCAACCTGTAAAACCCTTTTTTGTTAACCCTCACTTTCATGTACATAACAGGTTCAAACCATTATGCAATCCAACCGATAGCAGGGATCCTCATATAGATCTGCCATGTAGTAAAGTCCCCACCTTAGTTTCTTTGGATCATTCCAAGCTCAAGGTACCTTGGTATGGTACTAGCACGTTTGAAATAGGAGAAGCATCTAGAAACAGAGAGAACATAAAGTTTATCCCCTCGCAAGAGGTGACCAAATTTGAAAATAGATTTGGGAAGGAAAAATTGAGTTTAAAAGTTTTTAATCCAATGCCTGACCTTCACCCCTAGGATGAGAACAAATATTTGGGGTTTGAGAAGTCAACTAGAAATGGTAATCATAGGCGTCGTCCTCTTCAAAAAATCCCATCTTCAATATCTGTGAGGGGATCCCCCCAGCTCACCTTGTAAAGGTAATTTGGCTACAAACCCTAAACCTACATCCACCAACGAGGTTTCTACTCAGATGTTTGGTGATAAGGTGGACAATGCAGCCTTGGATATTAGCAGCAAGGCACAGGTGTATGTAAAGGCCCATATACAAGATCAAAGAATCACCAGTGAAGGAACTGTTCCTATCATAACATCTAGAGCCCCCTTCAAACCAAAGAAATTTTCTCAAGTCTGGAAAAAGAAGCAGAATGCTCCCTTATAGCCTCCAATAGAACCTAAAATGGACAAAGATTAGCCACTCAATACCCTACCTCCAGATCTGCTGCAACATCAAATCGGTCTTCTCCACCATATTGCACTCATAGGTAAGTTTAGCAGTTCCACTTTATTGATCTCTCAGATTAAAGAATGAGCATTTCCTTCTTGTTCGGGTCTTAGAGAATTATTTTATTTGGATTCTGAATCAAAATATTTTGTCGCTATATTTAACTCAAAAAAGGATAGAGATGTAGTTCACTCACAGAAAGGTTGGTTCTGTCACGGCTCTGGTCTATTTACCATGATCTAGTTTCATAATTTTAGACCCAACCCCCAGGGTGTCCATTTTTTTCCTTTTTGGATTTCATTTCCTCAATTGCCTCTGGAATACTATGATCCTGATATTATTAAAATCTTTGCAAATAAACTGGGGATCCTCCTTAGGCACGATCCTATTCCTTTTGAATTCCCCCATCTCGAAGTTAGAGTTTGTCTTCTTCTAGACATGCATAAGGAATCCCCCAGACAATTTACTATAAATTCCAAATGGGGTTCACGGATTTAGAACATCACTATTCAGGATGAGGCTACTGTTCATAAGGTATAACATAAGCTTGGTCACTTTAATTCACATTGTCAAGTTGGAAAACATAGAGATACAGAATGTATGTTCTGATCAAACTCAGACCCTACACAATGTGGTATTGCTAACTCTAATTTGATGCCAGATTCTTTGAATCAAGACACAGTAAGGTTGGACAAGCAGCAAGACATGTCTGTGAATATTTATCTCCTTATGCGAAGAGTAATGTATTATCTGTAGTATGTATCTTTTTGGTCATACACATTTTATTTGTCATCAATAGTCGACTTTATTCAACATTCACATCCATCATCAGTCAATTCTTCCATTGTCCCTATATGCCATAATACTTCAAAACAAGACACATCATATCCCTCCCACTTTGTGCAAGGCAAGACCAATGACAATTCATAGTAAGAGTCCAAGATTTGTCAAATGATGGAGCAAGTTATTTTAGAGTTAGCTACTAAGATGGTATATGAAATTGCAGAAGAGGAAGAAGTAAGCAGGTAAGAACTTGATGCCATCAAGAAACTTGTAGTCCTACGGGCTGAACTTTGTTCCTCTCAGACTCAATTAGACACAATGACTAATAGTTGACTCATTATAATAGAGCATACGACTGAGATGCTCTCACAGGAGGCTCTCCACAATTTTGATCTTCTGCGTGAAGGAGACAGTGAGGATGCTGTCTATCCAGATCCAAATCACATGCCTACACAACTTGAAGGAGAAGATGAGCTAGGCATGGATAGATGCATCAGCAAGTAGGTTCAAATTTCAATAGAGGGATTAAAACATGAGTATTTGGAAGCAAAAAATTCAAAGGGTCTCAATCAATCAGAGGTAGCTAGGCATGGAAGGATCTATGACCACATAAAAACTTCTTCAATAACATAATCACCGATACAGTGCCAACATATGGAAAAAACACCTAAGACTAGATCAGGTAGACCAAAAGTAAACAAGACAAAAATGGAAACATCAGCAGGTATTCAATCTACTTTGGATGAAAAATTCGTGACAACACCAAGAGTGATAAGGAGAACAAGAGGTTCTCCTTGTGTGCAATAAAGATAAACTCTTGGAATGTCAGAGGCTTGAATGCCTTTGACAAGAGAAATAGGATCAAACATACTCTTGATTCTATGAAAGTAGATATTGTAATGCTTCAGGAAACAAAACTATCCAAAGAATATTTTGGAAAGACCATTGCAAAATGGAAAAACTGGTCTTCTTTGCACTCTCAAGGAGTGGGAGCATCTGGAGGTCTTGCAGTTCTTTGGAATCGTCAAACAATTCAAGGGTAGCTTATTTAACAAGATAATAATTGGCAAATGCTTAGAATGGATGAATTTGATACTACATTTATTCTAATAAATCTTTATGGTCCCACTCCAACACAAGAGAAAAAAAGATTGTGGGAAGCCCTCACTCAGTTGACTCAGCTCTGAGATTCTCAACTCAGCTCTGAGATTCTCAACATGTCATCCTAGGTGGAGACATCAATGTGATCCCTTATCAATAAAAAAAAATAGGAGGTATTAGCCCGCCTCTCAAAACCATACAGGACTTCTCTTATTTTGTCGATAATAATAGTCTTATGGATATCCACCCCAATCAAGGATCATTTACATGGACCAATAAGAGAGTTGGCTTTGAACAAATTGCTATTCGGTTGGAAAATTTTCTAATCTCACAAGAGTGGAACCTTTAGAATCTCCATATTAAATCAAAATTACTGGCCTTACCAAGAGCCACCATCATCCATCATTTAAATTTGAAAGAATGTGGCTCTGACATCCACATTCTCTCTCTCTCTCTCTCTCTCTCTCTCTCTCTCTCTCTCTCTCTCTCCCGAGGCAATGGTGGTCTTGTTCTCTAGTTGTTTATGGCACTTAAATGCATCAATTTGCCATGAAGCTAAAGTACGTTATGCTAAACATTAAAAAGTGGAATGAGCAAGTCTTCAAGAATATTTTCAAACAAAAAGAAGAGGTTACATAGAAGTTATCTGATATCTATAGTCAAATCATACAAAGCGGTATGAATAATGACTCCTACCTCAAACAAAAGGATCTTCAGGTAGAATGGGAAGAGTTGTGTAGCAGAGAAGAGGAATACTGGAGACAAAAATCTAGAGAACTATGGATGCAAGAAGGGGATAAAAATACCAAATATTTTCATGCATCAGCTAAAATGAAAAGAGTAGCTAAAATAATTTTTTAAATATAGGAGGTAGCTTTAGGAAATGTCATAACTAATGCTCAGCAAATTAGAGAGGAAGGGGTTAACTTCTTCAAAACACTGCTAGCTCCACCCCCATTGACCCTACCCCTTCAGACCAGCAACTGAATGAGATCCTTGAAAATATTCCCACAGCAGTTGACAATGCCATGCTTATGGCCCCTTTTACCATTCAAGAATTAAGAACAATAGTATTTTCCTTTCCTCCAGATAAGGCCCCAAGTCCGGATGGATTCACAACCCTCTTCTTTCAAATTTGTTGGGATGTGTTAGGTTGGGATTTATTAGAAGCTGTTGAGGAATCAAGGAAAAACAAAAGTATGCTCAAATAATTTAACATTACTAATATTGCCATCATTCCAAAGGTCAAGGTCCCAAAAACATTTTCAAATTTCTGCCCTATCTCACTTTGTAACATTACATATAAAATCATAGCTAAAGCCATTTATCTGAGGATGCATCATCTTCTTCCTCATATTATCTCGGCTAAACAAGGTGGTTTTGTTCCAGGGCGTGAAACAATGGAAGGGGCATTAGTGTCCCATGAGGTCTTTCACTCCATCAACACCAATCAGACCTCCAACTTTGTTATAAAACTGGACATGATGAAAGTTTATGACAAAGTTTGTTGGACATTTCTTTTTAAGGTTCTGCACAAGATGGGATTCTCCGTGGGTCGGTGTAAATGGATAAAAGCATGCATTTTAGGTGCTTGGTTTTTAGTTATAATTAATGGTAACCTAGCTGGGTTCTTTTCTTCTACTCAGGGGGTGAGGCATGGATATCCTTTATCTCCAGCATTATTCATCATCATGGCTGAAGCTTTCAACAGAAATATTAAGCATTGCAATTTGTTAGGTACTTGGCATGGATTAAGGATTGATGGAACAAATATTGCCATTACACATGTTGGTTGTATTTCCTATTTTTGAGTTTGCCCTGAAAATTTTGAAGTTTCCTGTCATTCCTTTGCTCAGAAGGTTGAAGATCATGGTTGAAATTGCTTATATACCTCTCCAAGTAATGTTTAATCTCAAAACCTAGTTGAAAATGCCAAAAACCCTAAGCCCTAGGGTTGTTTCTATTTGAAAATGCAAAAAAGTCCTAAAATTCTTAGACAATCTCTATTTTCATGTTACCTTTTTCATAACTTATATTTGAAGTTATTTGCATGTGCTTATTATTAGTCGCTTAATCTCATGAATAAAAGTGAATATTCCATCTAATCTGGAGACTTGGAAAAATGCATTAGTCGCGTTATCTCTTAACAAAAAGAACATGCTTCTGAAGATCTCGAGATTTGGTGTAGACCATTCATTTGAGATTTGATCTAACAGTAGTCAGATTGTCTCGTGATGAGATCAAGGTTAATGATTTTTTATGGCGACTTCAAGTTTACTCAGTCAGGTTGTCTCCAGATATGACCCAAGGTTATGAGTTAAGTTGAAGGGTTAAGGTTTCACTATTGTCGCTTTGTCTCTAAATAAAATGTGAAGTTAAGTCAAATATCACAAGACTTAGTGACAACCCCTCATCTCAATTGTGATCTAATAGTAGCCGGGTTATCTCATGATAAACCCCAAAGTTTAAAATTTATCTAGCGACATGGAGTTAATATCAGTTGCCAAGTCTCTAAATAAACTTGGGGTAAATGTCAAGTTTGGATAACAGTGTTGTCACCTAGTGGCGAGAAAGAAGATGAGTTAAGTTTAAAATAAGGAGATTCAACGACAACCACAGGATGGAAGCTAGATCTGATGGTAGTCACGTGGTCATGGTATAAGGTTAAAAAGTCAAACAATAATCTGGTGATCAGGAGACAAAAGGAAAAGTAAGACACATGTTCATCAGTCGCTAAGTCTCGATAAAGATTAGGGTTTGTCATGAGAATCATGAGACTTGGCAACAACCGTCAGATGTAGAGGAAAAGGAGATCAAAAACAGTTGTTTTGTCTCTTGATGAAAATCATAAAGGTGAAATAATCAAGTGATAAAGATACTAAAGGCGTTTGTTGCAAGGTCTCTAGATAAACCAGGAGTTAGAGATTTGGTTCAGTGACCTAGAGATATAATAGTCGCCAAGTCTCCTAATGTAACCTAAGTTCAAAGAAAAGTAAAGTGAAAGCTTAGTCACAGTGTCTCTGTAAGAGAAAGGGTTAAGTTAAAATTTCAAGTGACATGGAGACAATCATTGATTTGAAGTTTGATCCAATGGTAGTCACTAAGTCTCAGTAACAAACTAGAGTTAGAAAGAATATCAAGCGACAAGAAGATCATACAGTTGTTGGGTTGCCAGAACTAAAACCAGAGTTAAAAGAAGACTTTTCTTCGACGTTGTCATGGATATTTTCTAGCCAATGAAATAAAAGATATATTAACAGATGGAAAAGTGGCCAAAATATGATTAATAACAGCCAATCAGATCTAATTTTGATCTCTTTTCAAATTTTATAAGGTTTTTATAAGCAAAAGCACTCATTAAAAATTGATTAATTGTCAGTTTGAATGCCATGGCTAGAACCAGAATTGATGTCACAGTGCATAAAACTAATGGCAGAAGTGATTGAATTGCAAGTTTACAAGTTCAAAGAGATATCTGCATTGAATTCTCAGTTATAACTAAGATATCCATTGTAATTGCATTCTTACCAGCTTCCAAGTTTTTAGAGCTAAGAATTTTTTAAGAGGTCAACATTTTCTGAGAGGAGTAAAATTCTCCAAGTAAGTATATTGAGAAAGGTGATTTCCTAGTTTAGAATTCAGTGAGGATTGTGATTGGTAGTATTTTTAGTGCTTAGGATTACAGATTTTAGGGTAATTCATAGTTAGTAGTGAGGGTTTTGAGGAGATTTGTTTCGATATCAGTGAGAAAAGTGTGATCACAACACAGAAAGGAAAACTGAGTCAAGCATTGAGTTTAGCATCCACTAGTGGGAGAAGTGATGATGTTGAAGATGAATCAAAGGGAAAGAGAAATTACTTAGATGAATTTCTCACATTACTGCTTGGGTCGAGCCAAAATAGAAAGGTAAGTGCTGACACTCTAATAGATGATTTGTCCTACATTAGAGATGAAAAAACCCCAGGTTCATCCGGTCATTCTTTGTTCAATTAATTCTTTAATAATAGTGATGAGGCCATGCCAGTTTCAAATCCTTGGACCTATGGATTGGCTAGGTTAGTAGTTCCTAACATCTTTGTAGATGTTGATTTTGTCTTGGAATTGGATAGTAGGTATGATATCCTGACTAAAACAATTAAGAGGGACGATGGAAAATCCCTACTTACCCTAGACAGGAATACTTTCATGAAGGCCGTCAATGTATACAACCCCATGATCACTGAAATAAACTTGAAGAGCCTAGAGAATAGGTATATTAGAGAGTCTGGCATTGCAGCCAAGTTGATTAAGGAACATCATGTTCCAAAGAAGATGAAGACCTACATAGTACCCATGCCAAGAGCAGCCCCATACTTCTACAAGGACCTGAATTTTTATATAAAGTACATATCATATGCACAATGCAGAGTGCTAGGAAAGGATGGAGGAGCAGATAGGATTACCTCAGACATCTTGATGATGGTGCTAGATATGAAGAGCCTCTATACTACCTCTAATTATGATTATATCCAATATATCATAGAACAGATGCATCAGGGATTTGTGGACATACAAAGCAAGAAGGATCATCCCAAATTCAGGCATTATTCAATTCTTATGCATTTGATCCTATACTACAAATTCCCACTCATGAATTGCTAGTGTCTGAGGTCACAAAGGTTTCATCACAACCAACCTAACCCTGTTCAATTTTGGTTGAGAGTATGGAATTACACCTCTAGGGAGTAGGCCTTTTGTGCTTTTGAGAATTGGATAGTTTATCCAATCCTTCAGTGCCTAGGTGTCAATTAGACTAGGCTACCAATCAAAATAATTCAACTACTTAGACCCTACCAATATCTTGAAAAATGGCCAGGAGACCATAACTGGGGTGACTTATACTATGAGAATAATTTCACACTAATAAGGGTATATGGTTGTACCCACCCTCCACATGTATTTCCATTCCATGTGCCACCAAGAATAGCTGCAGTGGAATTCATAAGATAGATCATTTTGATAGATAAGGAACACCTTGCACCACATAGGAAGGGTACATTTACCCCTAGGAAATTCAAAATCTATAATTTTACCATTGGAAAGAGGGCTTTGGACCCTATGAATAATTGGATGAACCATTATAGGATTAATGTAGCCTTGCACAGATATGTTGACACAGAGGGTTTCATCCTCAGTGCAAAGAAATTACTGACACCTACCATCCCCTACACCAAAGATCATGAAGAGTGTATGTAAGAGGATTTGATAAGAAATATTCTGGAGGATGAGGAGGTGGATAAGAGAGAAGTAAAGTTCGATGAGCTTATGGATCTAGAGAGAGAAGTGAAGAGAAAGGGCCTTACTTTTGGGGGATTCTTCCCATACATGCCTTATTTAAAGAGGCTGGATGCTATGATAAACTCTCACACTCTCCTATGTAATCAGCTAGAAGATGCACTAGTAGTGCCAGAGAAAGGCCACAAAGGGCACTCATCATTAGAGTATGATGATGATAGTGATGAAGGATACTTATCACCATCTTCCCCGCTAGTCAATCAAGCAATTGCAGAACAACAAGTTGCCAAGGGAGAAAACATCATTGACCTAACAGAGGTCCCTAAGAAGGAAGTAACAAATGAACCCCCACCCAAGAGACAAAAAGTTGAAATAGGGGAACCTTCTCAGAAGAAGGAGAAAATGATAGATAGAATTGGTGCCCTTATAACTAGGAATAGGCCATATGATCACCAGTTGAGAAAACAAATCAAGGCAGGAGAAATTACAAAAATATGTAGAAGAAGAGGAAGAGCTACCTTTTAGAAATTTTATAGATGAGAGGTTGATACATCAAGATGAATTCCTGAAGGATGAAAACTTCATAAAAACAAAGGAATTTAAAGACTTCCTCATTTGGAACAAGCAAAAATAGGTGAGTGCACAATTGTAGTTAGCAGGGGGTGATCTAGTAACCCAAGAGACTCTACAAACACTGTAGGACTATGATCCTGAATTAGAGCAAATAACACCTGAACAAGCAAGGAAACTAGTCAAGGTGAGTGGGATGCTATTAGTGGAAGGCTGGGATTTATCCTCAGCCTTTATTTTTGATCAGATCAGAAAACAACCAAATTTCAAATTGTCATCAGAGACTCAGGGTGGGGATATGATAAGAGGGTTTGGATATAACCCTAAATCCTAGGCATTAACAATGTGGAGCTTAGATCCTAAAGATCAAAAGTCACCCCTTTTGAACATTCATGAAAAGATGGAGGGTAACAAGATAATCTAGTCTGTCCAAAATACATGGGACTTAGAAATATCCTAGGTGCTAACACACTTTTCCTAGCTCAATGAGGCCAAGGCAATGCATATGTCAAAAAAATTGAAGAAGCTCACTAGTGATACTAGTGACATTATCAAAGACAAAGAATTGGGATTGATAAAAATCAAGGCACAAAAGAAGCTCATAGATGAGCTTACACAACAATTAATGGAAAATCCTGAAGTTGCCCCTACTGAGCCTAAAGAGGTGCAGGATATAGAGATCCAAATAGAAGAGACATGAGAGATATTAGTTGAAACAGAGCAAGAGGTCAGAGAGCACAACAATGTAATATTAAGTGCATTGACAACAATTTTGCAGCATAGGATAGATATTATTAAAGATAAAATTGATGTAGTTTATGGAGCTTATGTGAAGTTTCTAGGTTTGAAAATAGAGGTAGATAATTTTTTGTCAATTTTGAATCCCTATTATTCAAAATGGTGTGGTAGGACAACATTATTTGAGAGGTTAGCATCTATGCAACCACTAAGGTCAGATTTTCTAGAAATAGTAACTCTTGTTAGCACATAGATTGAATAGATTGGAGCCACCTTATCATTTTTTAAGGGAAAAGAAAATCAGAGAGGGGTGAGGCTAAATATGTTTGGGGCAAGTTATAACAGGTTTGTGCCACCCATTAGATCAGAAGATGATCAAATCAAGCCATTAGGGCTATGGGGTTAAGAGTTTGATAATGTGCTACCTAATAAAGAGGTCTACATTTCTGATCAAGGAGAGCTGGACATGGATAGATACAATAAGATTCTAGATGAAGCAATAAAAGTAGGGACATATTGCAATAAATTCATCTCAGATGTGAAAAGCATAACAAATGCTAGGTGGGAAAGACAGAAGGTCTAGTTGGAAATCATACATAGTTTTGAATGGCCTAAAGAGGAAGATGTGACAACATGGGAAATCATGACAAAGCCCAAGAAGAAAATGCCTGTTACAATTGACCTAGACATCATGGATGAAGAGTAGAGGACACATGGAACTTGTTCTATGAGCACAGGGAGGTTAGCAATATTAAAGACTAGTGTAAGTTAGCCTGTATTGGCGGTCACTAGATCTTATTACAACTATTAGATGTTATCCTGAACATATACATACAAAGATGCCGACATCCACAAGAAGACAAAGGAAAATAAGATTTTATTCTTTAGTTTTGTCCTTCCATCACTTGGTTTTTTCCTATCTTTTGTCTTTTCTTGTTTTTAGGGTTAGGTCTTCTAAACAATCTGAAGCTTGTAGCATCCTTATCTTAAGGATTCCAACATGGTTTAGGCCTATATATAGATCTCTTGTTTCATTTTGTAGAGGGTTGAAAGTTGGAAATCAATGAAATATATTACAAGGCAGACTACTAAAATTTGTTTGAGCCTTTGTACTATTTGTCTATCTATATGTATTTGAAGCTTTAAGAAATTAATACAAATATTTGCAATCTCTTTTTTGCATCTTGCATTGTCTCTTTTCATTACCATTATAGCTCTTGTATGTTTACTTGTAAGGCATTTAGACATACTAATCACAAGGTGGTTGTGCAGTCATTTGTAAGCTCCTTCAAGGAAGGATTAATTATTTCAAGTGACCCCAGAGAGTTTAGTATTAGTTTAAGGATCTAATGATATAGTTGTAGAGAGAGGATAATCTATAAGGCATTTTATCTTTGTTGCATATGTTTTATTAATCACCTTATTGTGGAGTTATACCAGAGATTCACTCATGGCCTAAGGTTAAGGCACTAGTTTATAGTTGGCTAAGTAGTTGTTCATTATCCAACTAGTATTTTAATTTATCAAATCATTCACACTTTCAAATATATTCCATTCAAGTAATTGTGTTTAAGGAATACAATTCAGTTTACTAATTCCTTTGAGAGAGAATCAAAATAGTTTATCCTTCCTGAGGTTCATAAGAACTGAAAAAATAAGGATGAGAATCCTTGTTACCTTACTAATTGATGTTGTCAAAATACTAGTATGGATCATTAAGCTCTGCATCAGGATATTCATAGTCTTTTGCATAGTCATTTACTTGTTGATCCATTAAAAGGCATTTTAGCATTTCAGTAAGAAGATAATCCACTTAAAAGATACTATCATTCAGTAATCATAAATAGGTAATACCTGCCTGAGCTAGTGGATCTCAAGAAAGAAGGAGGAGGTAATAGTTTCCCTATATGTTATCTAATACCCTCATCAATTAGCCTTTCTTTTACATGAAATAGGAGTCTACATTCAAGTACACAAATATACTGTCATATTAGAATTTTTTCTGCAAGAAAAAGATCTAACAACACATTCTTTATTTGCAGGTGACACCTTGCTATTCGGTCTCTCACAAGTTAAAGAGGCTAGAAAGATCAAACATACACTCCAACTATATTCAGAGGTCTCAGGCCAAAAAATCAATGCACAAAAATTGAATATTTATCTAATCAATACCAAAAAAATAATATATGATAGAATAGTTTAGATTCTGGGGTTTGTTGTTGATTCCTTACCATCCATGTACCTTGGCATTCCATTTTTTATGGGGTCCAACAAAGCAAGTTACTGGTCCTCGATTTTGGAGCGTATCAAGAGTAGAATTGTGGCCTAGAAAGCTCGATGACTATCACTCTCAGGCATAATTCTTCTCATTAAATCAATATTATTAGCTATCCCAAACTATTACCTGGCAGTTTGTAAGGCTCCACCTTCAATCATCCTTCAAATTTAAAAATTGATCAGAGGTTTTCTATGGAAGGGGAATATGAATGAGGATAATAAAATACCTCTTATCTCTCTTCAAGACATGGCACACATACCTACTTTAGGTGGTTTTGGTGTGCATGATATAGCAAAGAGAAATGAAGCCTTTGGCGGCAAGCTTGTATGGGAAATGTATTCAAAGCTTGTAAGTTTATGGTGCCAAATAATGCAACAAAAATATCTATAAAATAATGACAAATCATGGGTATTATCTATTCTAGATCCACCTAGAGGGTCGGCCATTTGGGATTTTATGGTCTCGGGAAGAGGGATCATTGCTAACTATGTGACTTGGGAAGTAAATAGTGGTAACAAGGTTAAGTTTTAGAGAGACTCATGGAATGGTCAGCCCCCTTTATCATCAGTGGAAAACATAGTATACATTATGGCACACTCAGAAAACTAGTGGGGAAGCTTCCTTATTCATTACATCTCAACAGTCTGTATATTCTTAGGGAAAGTCATATGGAAAGACCTGAAGGATTTACCATTAAGCCAACAAGATAAGGAAACCTTTAGAAAAATACTTGTAGATAGAGATGTGTATCTCTTGAGACATGAGGATAGACTTATTTGGGCCCCAGCTAAAGATGGAAACTACTTGATTAAAGAAGGATATATAATTCTACAACAAATTGAGTCACATAAAGTGTCAGTCTGAGCATTCTTGTCCTGTTGGAATCACATTGTACTTCCTAAAGGCGGATGCTTTGCCTAGTTTGGAATAAAGCATTGAGTATTGACAAGTGACTGGTTGGAAAAATTTGGGATTGCACCTCCATTTAAATTCTTGATGTGTGAAAATGATTTCAAAATAATGAATCACTTATTTCTCAATTGTGCTTTTGTACAGGAATGTTGGCTATTTGTCCTAAGCAAATTGCAATACAACACTCCTCTCCTGAATAATATTTGGGATCTTTTCCAATCTTGGTCTATGTTACATGTGCAATCATTATTCACAAACATTTGGAAATGTGCTCCTGCATTAGTGGTGTGGAAAATTTGGTGGGAAAGAAATAAATGACTATTTAGGAAGATTTTGTCTCCTATCAAAGTGGTACTAGAAGGAATTGAGAAATCAATTTTAGAGGTGGTTAATGCCATTCTGAGTAAAATTCATTTTAACCCAGTCATCATGCCTTGGGATGGCAATGCCATTCACATCTGAAAAAGAATTTTTGTGCCAATAGGATGCAGTTTACCTAAACATGGCCCATCTAAGATGGATAGATCAGTAGTTCATTGGCATCCCCCCACACCGGGTTTGGTGAAGCTTAATTTAAATGGGGCTTCACATGGAAATCCTGGCATGTTAGGATTGGGGGCTTGTATTCGAGACTCTTAGGGTAGTATCCTCACACTTACTACCTCTCCTATACCTGGAGGAACAAACAATCTTGTAGAGGCTCATGCTTTATTTGCTGGTTTTACTCTTGCCATGCAAGGAGGTTATAATCATCTCCCCATTGAAGGGGAATCTTTGGTCATTATTAATGCTTGTATTAAGAGGAAAACACACTCATGGAAGCTTCAATACATCTTCACCCAAATTTGGAACCTATTAGACAAGTGCCACGAAGTTTATCTCTCCCACACGCTTCGGGAAGGAAATAAAGTTGCAGATTTTTTTGTCTAATTTGGGTTGTGATTTCAAATTTGAATCTGATAACCTTTATAGAAAAGTATGGTTGTCTACAAATTGTAATTGATGATGATCAGATGGGATGTGGCATGTGAACAATCATTAATAATCAGACCCGAGTGGAAAATCAAATCATTAAACATAATAGGTAAGCCTTCATACAATTATACGCCACAGTAATGGGATTAAATACTTTAGAAATACCCTCTCCACAGCCTAAGGGATGTACGGTGGGTTCACTCATGTCTGCACTCCAATTGGGACACACGAAATCACATGTTCACATGGCCACTTGCAATTCTCTGGTGCAACAATTCCCAAGTGCACTTCGCATTGAATGGTAATGAATGTAAACAAATCTTTCATCATATATGAGGCCATCAAAGTACATTGACATTCCTATTTTAGGTCCTATTCATTTCTATTCAATCTTCAATGTGCTAAAAATAGTCGACGATGATGGAAAGTGCTGATGCCTGTGTTTGCTACGAACTGTTATCTTGTTTCCATGCTAAAATATTACCTAAAAACTATCAAAAATTGGATTTCTCCTAACGTAGATGAATAAGTCTTGCCAATGCATATCAATGATGAAGTGATGGATGAAATGTTTATGGCTCATTCCTCCTTCATTCGGCAGGCAATCAAATAGGTAATTGGGTTAGAAAATTCTGCACCAAAGTCTATATAGTTTCTATTTCCCTCTCTGCTTATCTAAATATTTTTGTCAAACACTATGGATTTGCTGCAATCCCCACATTTTCTTGAAATTATGGCATTCAAGGTTATCCATAAGCAGTTCTGGGTGGGTAACAAGCTTAACAAGCAATGCAACATTATGATTTATGGAATGGATATGCTCCAGTTGGGGATTTTTTTTCTCGACACCAACTGAGGCATAAGCATGAGTTTTTTGTGGCATATAATGGAATAAAGAATTCACTTGAGAAGAAAAATGCCATCATTTTGAAGAATGTGTTGACGGGGGTTTCTTGACCGAGTCTGCCAACAGTCATAAGTTGTCACCGGGTTTCAGGGATACCGGCCAACTCCGCCTGCAAAGGTTGTCTGGGAAAATTATTTTCCCCGGGCCTTCAAGCACCTGGGTGTCGGGTCACGACAACGTGGGGCTCAGTTGGGAGAGGTGACTATTTTCGAGGGGGATAGCTGATTTCTTCAACTCAATACCTCCAGAGATTCGATAAAGTAAAGTTTCCCCTAGCACTCTACACTTAGCAAATAAAACAAAAAAAGATCCTGCAGGGTTAGAAACATTTTATCTAACTATAGTCATGCTTAAACGTCCGGAACATCGATAATACTCTGATAGACTACACTAAATACCAAAGAAATACATAACCATCAGCTAGCATTTTATCAGTAGTGGGAGTAAAGAGGGAATTAATCTACTTTTAACATATCAGAGTAGAAGACATAAAGAACATTAAAACATGAAATACCATTAACTCAGAAGCAAAAATGCCAACAACATCATTGCCGAGAATTCTTCCTTCTTTATTAATAATCCTTCCATCAAGCACTGGTGCATGATACAATGGTGGATCCAGGGGAGCATTTGACTATATAAAACCAAAACAATGGAGCATTGAGCTCTGCAACTAGAATGAGGAATCACTTGCTATTGCTATGGACAACAAAATCATCAATTTCGCCGACACTTGGAAATGGGCCGATTTGGCTATTTATACAAATCCCTTCTAACCCTAACCCTATTTTACATCATTTTTCAATAAAATACAATATCTGGGGGCCGATACTACCTACATCACCCTACAAAAGACCTTGACACGGAATAGGCCTGCCATGTCAGAAGAATAAGACAAGGATATACAGTGAAAGAATCGGCCTCGAGAAGAGAGCCAGAAAGGAGAAAGAAGAAAGTAGGTCCCCCGGGGACCGAGGCTACATGCCTCATAAATGGGAAATGCGGTGCCCTATCTTCAATGTACTAGGTGTACCTTTGAGCGGTGCCTCGAGAAGATCATCCTGTCAGAAAACCAACTGCTAGGTTGACGCCCCTTGATGTAGCCAACAACCTTCTGACAGACTTTATTAACCACTTCTGAAAGTGACCGGTCGGCCTCAGGGACCGGGACATGGATCACTTTAAAGAATACAAAATTTTGGATCTGGGACTCCAGGATCCGGGAACCTACGTCCCCAAAGAATAAAGAATGCCCAACGCTTGAGTTCTCCCCGGCCCCTGGAAAAAGCTCAAGGTTGCTTATTGTCGTTGAAAGCCTGAAGGAGGCCAGAAATGCCATCTTCATCTATATCTTTCAGGCTGGCCCTTCTGTGCTTGGCCACTTCAACTTGTTCCCCCAGGTTTGGAACATTTTATTTAAATTCATCTGCCATTCTTGCCGCGTCATGACCACTAAATATCATGCGGGTTAATTTTGCCATCTGGGCCCCATCTATCCCTTCCAGAGATTGATACTGGGATTTCATTATTTCAGCAAAACTCCCCAAAACTGAATCTTCGGGGGTACATGTATCTGTGCTAAGGGGATCAGCCCCGGAAGTCTTTATCACAAAAGACTTGTATAGATTGGAAGAATATTTTACAGTATTTACCTTATCTTGCAAGGACCCTACCAGTTGCTTGGTTACCTCCAATGTAAGGTCAAGTCTGGAGTGCTGGGTTCTTACAAAATCAAATGATTCATCATCCATAATTCCAGATTCAGAAATCATATCTTCTCCCAAGGTAAGGAGCTCTTTGAGCTCTACCTTTCATGCTTGGTAATTGTCGGCGTCACCCTCCCACTGCTCAATAAGCATTTTTGCCTGATGAATAACCTGCCGGGCCGTGTATAAATCTGGGAGGGTGGACACTAGGAAACATCGGGTGTTTCCTATCTGCAGGGTGACCCACTTGTCCACTGCTTGGGTTTTCTTTTTCATTACTCGCAGGGAGTCTATGTCACTCTGCGGTAGATCTTCTGAGGTGGAGGCCTCCGGAGGAGCGACATTGATGGGTCGAGCCAGCTCAGTAAGCAACCCCATAAGGTTTGCATTCTTTTCCTTTTCAGCTTTGAGCCTCTGTGCCTCTTTCTCATATCGGGCTTCCACTGCCCTTGCTGCCTCCTTTAGCAAGTCTACCTCACCTTGCTTTTCCCTTTTACCTAGGGATACCTCCGCAACATTATAGTCTCCGAGGTCTGTAGTTGCTTCATCGGTGTCTGGAAGAGGTGTTGCCACAATGACAACTGTTTCTCCGCCCGGCCCAGTTCAGAGGGTATGAACTATCTGGGCTTTCTTGGCCTTTAGCGAGGCCTGAACATGGGCCATCAGTTCGGCCAAGGAGAGAGGAGTCACTGGAGCGGACTGAGCTTTTCTTTTCCTGCTCTCTATCAGCCATTGGGGTGGGAGGGCTGGCCTTCCTGCCAGAATTTGTTCCCCTAATTCTTCTCTGGTGTTTTGTGGCTGTTACTTCTCAGCAGCGTGGACCTCATCCATTCCTCTCCCTGCCCCAACTTCTTCTACAACAATGTTCTCTTCAATCTCCATCTCCTCAGCCTTGTCCTATATGTCTATCACTGGGTCTAGACTTTGGTAGGCTCCCTCGGGGATTTCTTCTTCAAGCTGCTCTTCTTGTCATTCTTCTTCTTCTGCTGGGGCCTCTTCTTCTGTTGGCACCTCTTTTGGTAGTAGGGGAGGTGTTGGGCCGAGATTCAGAGTTTGGGCCGCTGTGATCACCTGCCCAAAGGTTGCTCCCAGGAGTGGCCCTTGGAACATGGTAGCTGGGGTTACGGTTATTCCCGAAGGTCTGGTTCCCCCAGCGGATGCCATTTGTTCACCTTGCTTTTGTTGGTCCACTCCCAAACATTGCATCACTTGAGCCCTGGAGATAATCTCCAGTTCTGGCTCCTTTCCTTCTGCCTGCTGCTCTTGTCCCTGTGCAGGCTCTTGTTCAAGATCTTCTTGTTCTGCAGCCTCTTGTTCTGCCCCCAGTACTTCTGCCTCTATTTGTGTATTGTCCCCCTATAAGTTACCGAACTCGTCGGTTGCAAATACATAAAACTCTTCCTATAGAGGGGGACTAGCTGGGGCCTTTGCAGGCTCTGTTTCTTTCTCCAGCTCCAGGGAACTGGAAGAAAGGATCTCTATTTCTTGGGGTCAGGATGCCTCTAGCTCCGGCTCTACCTTGGTCTTTTTGATGAGCTTCTTGTTTCGCCGGGTAACCAGAGGTGGCCCCGCATCTCTTATTGCTACCACCTCTAGGGGATCCACCCCCGTCGCCTTTACCATTAAGGCTGCTAATAACAGGGAGGAGGGGGGACGAAGTGGTCTGGCCATGAGTGGTGGAGTGGCCAACTGTGTTATTAATTGCTCCCTCATTTATTGGGAGGCTGCCACCGATTGTTTTATTTGTTCTATGATGGGGACTTCTTGCGTAGAAGGGGTCATGTATATTCTTTTTCCCTTATCTTCTCCCTACAAAGAAGTCCCGGCCCCTGGGGTCAATCTCAGTACCGGTTGTGGAGTTAACTTTGGCGCCGGCTGGGCTGCTCGGCGGTTACTCCCGGGGCACACCTTAAAATAGGCGTGGCTTCTCTCGACCACTTCTCAAGTGAAGTCTTTAATTGTGGGCCCTTATTGGGTGGCCCAGTTAATTGGTGGAAGAGCCTTTTTATCCAACCCCTTTTCTTTGTACTGGGGTTCTTCAGTGGGGGCGGCATCTGAGAAGTTCGCTGGGAATTTCTGGAGCTTCAGCTTCTGCATCATTCCAGCTATCATTCTGACATAGTGCTTGCTTCGCACCTCCACATCATCTTGGAAATCTTCCCAGAAGTCCTCCATATGTATACGATGGGGCTCTGAAGCCCGGGGCAGTGCCGTTGTAATCCTGCCATGCGGATCAAAGTTTTTTCACGCCAGATAAAACTCCTGCAGGTTGTAACTTTTTAGTTCATTGTCTACCTCCTTTGCGGTGGCCAAATTGTAGGTGTAATCCCCGCATGTGATCGGGAATGGGATGTTGGGTATCTTCTTGAGGGAAAAGAAGGCATGCACCTCCATCATCTGCCTGCAATACTCCAACAGCACGATCTTGTCCCCATAATGTTTGGGCAACAAGTAGGGTTTCCCAGAGAAGCCGGTGATCCTAATGTATGTGTGCTATTGGAATTGAATTCAGTAGTGTCCATAACTATGAACTAACTTCATCGCCTTAGTACATAGGCGGTATACGGCGTCCTGGGTGGGTGTAAGCAGATGGTAGTAAACGAACACATCGTTTACCTGACAGAAGCTAGGGAAGCTGGCCTCCCACTGAACCTGTGGGAAATGGTTCCACGGTGCCTTTTGTCTCGGTTAATCCCGAGCACGCTGTCTGTAAGTAGGCCGTTGGAATGGGGCCTCTGCTGCGCTAGGGCCCAGAAAATATAATAAGACATAGAACTTCTTCTTCTTGTTTAATTGCTAGAACTGGGAGTCGACATGGTTAGAGATTATTGTGGCCCAGTCAAAATATTCTCCCTTGGTGGAGATGCCGAGGAGGAAATAGTACATCCATTTGAAAAATTCTTGGGTGGAGGGCTGCCCAAAGACTCGGGCTAATGCTATTAGCCCGATTTGGATGCTCTCCTTGAATTCAGAGCGGGGAATCTCTATCTTCATTCTCTTCGGGTCCCTCTTTGGGGCCTTAAGCCAGTGGGTATTCATATATACCCGGGTAGCATCCTCCAGTTGTGTAAACTAGGTCAGGGCATCGGTCATGGTAACCACCGTGGCCCTATCAAATTGTGGGATCCCCAGGCCTGCCTGGAATGTGACTAGGTCGAGGGACACTAGTGGAGTGGGGTATCCTGTGGGCTCTTCGGCCGTGAGCATAACGAATCGGACAGAGGAGTTGTAGTTGGAAGCTAGTGTTAAGATAAGCTCCGAAGACTGCACGGAGCACGAGAAGCAAGATGCCCGAAAGATTCCAGAGTTCCAGACGTTGATTGCGAGTTGATCTCCAGCCTGTCACTGGATGTGCATTACTTTCACCAAGGCCTGCATCTCTTCCCATGTTCCAACGTTGGTGTCGGTTATCAGATTAACCTTAGACTCAATCTTTGAGCCCACGATGACATTGTCCTGTACAAATTTCATGGTGAGGGGCAGCTTTTTTAGGGCCTTCTCCATCTTGGATTTTACTGCTGCCCTGGTCTCTGCTGCGGAAGGTAGCTGTGGACTTCCAGGTGGAGATGATGCAGATGCTTCAGACATTTGGAAGATGAGCTCTAGGAACCTGCAAGACAAATCGACCGTCAAAACACATTTATCAAAATAATTATTCTGGGGTCCAGAAATCTTACCACCATGATGCTCGCCTTTCCTGAAAAGTTAGTTTTATGCAAAGATAACCGAAAAGCAAAACACATCACAAACTCTTTTTTTAAACATCCGGGTCCGGAGATTTTCGTCGCACTTGGTAAAGACACAGGATGGATGGTGGTAGGAGACTCGAAACCTAGAGAAATGACCGTTAGTGAGGACGCGTAAAAGGCCAGTCATGAAGCCCGCATGGGCACCACATACATAGGTATTAAATGCAAGTTATGGTGATGACGGCGGAGCCAACTGTCCGAACATGCGAAAAGTGAAAGCCACTTGGCTGGAATTGATTGTGCGCATGGGACTTAAATGAGGTTCTGATAGACTTCATGGAGGAGAGAGAAAATTGCCTGTTTGAAATCGGCCGAGAGTCAAGTTTCAAACAGGTGATTTTCTACCTCGAAGCAAGTTCAGAGATGAAAAACTAGAAACACAGGTGACTCGATCGGCTTGTCAAGCCACCCGAAAGGATATACATGGAGCCGAGGGATATATACAAAGACACAAAAGGATATACAGAAACTATACATAAATATACATGCATATACACAAAATATACAATGTGGAACGACGCCTACAGGAAAACCAGATGAGACAGAGACATATATACAGCTATTTACCTATTTTACAGACAAACCACTTCTACATAGAGGGCGGACAACCCTCTGGTAGAGTGTACCCACCAATAGGCAGCAGAACCAGAAGACAAGAACCAGACCAAGCAGAGAAACACCAAAACAAACAAGGAAAACATAAACCAAACAAAACATAAGAGAAAGGAAGGCGGGAACAGAAAAACCAACCTAAGAACGCAGAAGGTAAAGGAAAGGGAAGAGTTACTGTAGAAACTCTGCAACAGCTCGAGTTGTTAAACAGCCAAAATCACCACCACGAAGCACTCGCAATTGCTTGGAAGTGACTGGAAATGTTAAGCGTTGATTACCATAAACTCTCTGCAAATGCTCTATTAATCGCTTTAAAATCACTCTGTTAAATCGCTCTAAGTGCTTGAAGGTTTTAATCATGGTAAATGTGAAAGTGACAGATAATTTTTATTTATACCCGCGGTAAAAAGGTAATCCTCCTCCTTCCGGCAATCTCCGGACAAGAAAACCCTCCGGACTCCGGGCCTAGGGATTCCCCATGATGATATCCTTAAGAACATCATGGCAAAGAATCCCAGAGTCTGAAATCTAGTTCCCGACCAAGGACAACCTCTGGGACCAAAATCCTAGAGGCAAAAACCAAACAAACGAAACACCACACCGGGGAAGAAAACCCCCGGAGAAGGAAAATAGAAGAGAAAGAAAGACAAGGCAAAGCCGCAAGAAAAAAAAAAAAGGGGGACCCAAAATTTTTCACACAAAATGTAGGGATGGGGATGCAGGGCATAACAAATGGAAACTATCTGGGACAAATGCCTTAGCACATTTGAGAACTATAGAATCTCTGGTTAGCAAAACTAGAATAGGCTGCTTCCCGAAGCGTCTGACAGGCTGAAAGAAAGATACCTGAGAGAATCCAACCACACGGGGATCAGTCCATAGTCTTTCATCAGTGGTGTCATGTGTGCTTTGGAAGGAAATTAAGCCGATGACCTCTGGAAGGAGTAGAGAAGAGGCACTATTTACATCGAACCAGTTGTCAATTCCCTCTCTTCTCCCAGAGACCGGAGTTTCATCCCACTTTTCCTCTTATTTTGTTTGTTTCTGGGTGGGGAAGGCGGTACTTCTTTTACCATTAAGCTTAAGCTTAGTTAATTTTAACGATGGTACTTCTTTCACCTGTCTACCTATGCTTACATATTTGAAGAGGGGACAAAGCTCCGAACCTGGAAAGAATTCTTTAAAGTTTCAGACCTGGGTCAACCAATTAGTACAGCCGATCTACCCTCGGTGTGTCCGATTACTTGTTCCTTATATTACTTGTGTTCACTGATTTCCAGACTCCCGAAGACAACACCCAATGGAGATTGCTCAAAATGTGCCATAAACTATGAAATAACCCCGAAGACTGGGCCGACTCCACCATGCTAAAAATAGATTCTAAATTTGACCATGCCGGAGACATCATACTGAAAACCAAAGTTATGCAAAGCATTCCAATCCCTGCACAAACTAAAAAGAATGTCGGGAGCGAAAGAAAATTGAAAACAGAAACAAAGACGGCAAAAGAGGACTATCCCGGAGGATAGCCGACAAGGCTATTTACAAGACAGGGTACCTTGCAACGAGGCACCCGGAGGAGATATTTACAAGCGGAAGGCTTTACATATAATACAACTTTGGACAAACTTACCCTACTCAAAGTAGTGTTTGAGAAACTATCCATTAACAGGCAATGCGACAGGTTCACCAATCAGGGTGTTAAGGCGGTAAGTATTTGCCCTGCAGATTTATGAGATCAAGTATGGTCCGAGCCAGAGCCGTTGGAACTTGGTATGCTTTCCTTTCTTCTCCCAAGCCTTGTCCCACAATAGGACCAGATCCGAGATCTAAAAATATTTGTATTGGGCTCTTCTGTCAAACCATCATTTTACCACTACTTGATGACACCTGAAATGTTCAAGAGTTGCGTCTCGCTGTTCTCCCATCCATACCAGATTTAAGAGCTGAACCTCCACAATGTTGTCCCTGTTGCTAAATTCCTGCATAAACTATAAAACTGGGATCTATAAGTTAACTGGGAATACAAGGTTCTGACCATAAACCAGATGGAACGGGGATGTTCCCAGGGCTATCTTGACACGAATGTGATCCACCCAGAGGGAAAATTTCAACTTTTGATGCCAATCCCAGGGATTTTGTTCGAGCATGTGTTTGATCACTTCAAGTAGATTTTTGTTTGTTGATTCAGCAAGTCCATTTCCCTAGGGATAATAGTTGCTGGAGAACTTCAGAGTGATCTTTCGATTGTAGGTCCATTCGAGTAACTGTGCTGAAGAAAACGCCGGACCATTTTCATACACTAGAGCAAAGGGCATCCCAAATCATGTGACGATGTTTTCTTCCAAGAATTTGATAACTACGTCTGCCGTGTTATTTTTGCAAGGTATAGCCTCAGACCATCGAGTGCAGTAATCAGTAGCGGTTAGTATGTATCAGTGGTTGGCAGATGAGTTGGGGTTAATTTCCTCGATGAATTCAAATGCCCACTAGGCAAAGGGTCTAGCCTCGTAGACTAGTTGTAGAGGCATAGCTGGGTTACACTCATGATGCGCTGCGGTTTGGAAAGTATGGCATTTCCTAACACGAGTGTAAACATCCCTAAATATATAGGGCCAATAATATCCAGCCCAAAGGATCTGATGGGCAGTGGCATCGGCTGAGCCATGCCCAGTTCCAAACTATCCATGGAATTCATTAATCACTCTCACAACTTGGTCTCTGTCGATGCACCAGAGGTACACTCCCTCATAATCTCTGCGGTAGAGCGTGGAGTTTTTGATCATGAAGTGTGCACTTGTCATTCGCAGGGTGCGGCGTTTATGGGGAGGTAACCCCTCTGGGCATTTATTATTTAGTAATAAGTATACCAAATCAGTATACCACGGGTCTTGAGTGATGGACTCCATGGTGTAAGTTTGGCATTCTATGCGGGGAGTCTCTTCTGCCATTGCTTGACTTAGTCCCTGGCCTTGGACTATCTTCATGGGCTACATTTCTAAGTCATACTCCTGGAGGATGGCCATCCATTTCCCCCATCTCTCGCCCAATTCACTCTACATTAGCAGAGATTTGACGGCCTGGTCCAGAATGATAACATGTACTTTCCTCCAAAGAATGTAATGCCAAAATTTCTTCATGGCATGAACTAGAGCGAAGGCCTATTTTTCTAGTGATGAATATTAGACTTTGGCATTCTTGAAGGGAGAACTCAAGAAAGCTATTGGTCATTCTTCCCCTTTGACCTTTTGGGTCAACACTGTCGCGGCAGAATGCGGCAAAGCAAACAAGTAAATGTAAAATAGAAGGGAATATTCTGGACTAGCCAGGACAGGTGCTTCTGTTATTATCTGTTTGATCTGGGCAAATGCCTGCTTTTCTTCAGGACTCCACTCAATCTTGGTATCCTTCTTCATCATCTCGTTGAGCGGTTTAACTATTTCTGCAAACCCTGTGATGAACCGCTAGACAAAGTTGATCTTTTTGAAAAAGGATCGCATTTCTTTCTTGCTGCCAGGCATTTGTAAATTTAGCAATACTTTGACATTGTCAGGGTCTATGGATATAGCCTTCTCGGAGATAATATGCCTGAGCAACTTCCCCTTGGTGACCCCGAATATGAACTTCTTGGGGTTGAGGGATATTCCATATCGGTGACATCTCTCACAAATCTGAGCAAGATGGGCAGGATGATCACGCCTGTCCCAGGAAAAGATGGTCAAATCATCCATGTAGATGATTATGCATCGATTCACAAGGCCCTCGAATGCAATGTCCATGGCTTTCTGAAATGTAGCCCCTGCATTGATCAGACCAAAGGGCATTCTCCTATACACAAATGTTCCCCACTTGGTGGTAAATGCTATTTTCTCTCTGTCTTCTTACTTGACCATGACCTGGTTGTATCCCGAATATCCATCCAAGAAGGACATCATCTGGGATCCATTTACTATCTGCAACACCTCATCCAATGAAGGAAGAGGGTGATTATCTTTCTTAGATGCCTTGTTCAAGTTTTGAAAATCCATGCAAAGGCGGATCTCACCATTTTTCTTCCTCGCGGGAACTAGGTTGGCAACCCACGTAGTGTGCTGGATTGGGAAGATTATCCGAGCTGACAGTAGTTTTTCTACCTCCTGATGAATCAAAGGCTCTATCAGGGGGTTGACCGGTCTTTGCTTCTGCTGGAAGGGCTTAGCATCAGGTTTCAGGGGAATAGTATGGGTCATGATGGATGTATCATATATTTTCAAGTCTCCATAACCCCAAGCAATTACGTCGATGTATTCTTGGAGAATTGTGAGAATCTTCTCCTTTTCCTCAAGGGAACAAGAGGTACCAATATGAATAATCTTTTCCTCACCGGACTGGCCGATGTTAACCTTTTCAAAGTTTCCTCCCTCAGGGGAAGATGACACCTTCTCATGGGCCCAAGGGTCCAAGTCAAAGATTCATTCCAGCGCAACCATCCCCTTTGGGATGGTGTTAGTGGGCAGGTCCATGATCCCATCATCTTCATCACCCTGCCTAGTATCGTCATGGTCTCATTCTTCCACTATCTGATTCTCAAAGACGCCAACATTTTCCATGAAGGCTAGGATATGTTGATCATCTTCAAAAACCTGAAAGTGGGTGACATTATCTAGAATGGACAGGGTGGGGACCATCTCAACTAAAAATCTCCAGAGTCGTGAGCCAGCCATCGGCTCAATTGTGCTGGTAGAAATGGCGAGGGCATCCAGGACATAGTTCCATCACCGGGAAATAAGGTCGATGCTAAAGGCATCAAAATATTCAATAAGGCTCCAAGCCCGGTTGTGGTATGCATCCAGCCTTTTATCATGACACGTGTACTAACTCCAGACTTGTTTAACAATCAACTCTGAATCACCCAGAGCCCGGAGGTGGGTGACACCTTTCCTTAGCGCAAATAAGAGTCCAAGGACCAAAGCCTCATACTCTGTGACATTGTTTGTACAGTTAAACTACAGTCTGTAGGATGCGAGGAAGGACTTCTCTCACGAGTTGATTAATTCTACCCCAGCCCCACAACCTTGTTTGGATCGGGACTCATCAAACTTAAGGGTCCATAAGTCATTGTTCGTAACCTGGGGCTGGGACAAAGTAGTCTTCTTTGGATTATTGCTGGGAGACTTAGGGATTCCTTCCCGGACTACCGACGTGAAAGTAGAGTTTACCTCTAGAGATGTTTTGGTTTGGGATTTCCAGGGAGATGGCACCAAAGGAGTGCATCCCATAGGAGTACTGGGTCCCGGGGAATCAGTTTCATGTTGTCTATTTTGGAGGGTATCAAGGTGCCGGTTAGTGATCGAGAGACATGGCCTACACTCCAGTTCAGAATGTTTTTGGTAATGTATTCAGAACTAAGTGCCAGACAGGAGTGTGGCAAGGGTTGCTGTGGCGTCTTGAGAGCCAATTTCAACTCTCATCTTTTCATCTAGGTCTTGGGCTCTCTACAACACGGTGGGATCTTCTCCGGGGATGAAATTGAAGGTTAAGATTTCAAAGGGTCAGTACACCCCAGGGGAAGTCTCAGAGAAAAAGATCTCATTGACCCTCCCAACTTTGGTAAGGGCCTGTTTCATCCTGGGTTCACTTTCAACCCGGATCTTATTTGATTCTCCTTCCCATGGAAGCCATAAGTGGGTGAAGTCGGTCGAAAAGTATCCGTTCAGGGACTTAGACCAATTCTAACTTAGTAAAATCTCGTAGGTCTCTGGGATGTCCACCACTTGGATGTCAATGATGCTGGCTATCCTAGGGTCCTGGAGAAGCTGTATCCGGATGTTCTTCAATTCCCCCACCATTTTTACAGCAGTCTTATCCAGTTGGATCACTGCGCCATTAGATGGGGTGGGGTGGAATCTGAGTTTCTGACAAATGGACAAGGGCATGATGTTACCCGAAGCTCCGGAGTCTACTAAGTAGTTGTGTATATTTTTTCCATAGATATTCAGGCCTAGTAGGAAGGGGGGATCCTCATTATTTCCTCAGAAGATAGCTGCACTAGCATCTTCAAATGAGACAGTCTTGGGCGGGCGGCTGACGGTTTTCGGGTTTCCTAAGAGCTTTAGGAGAGACTTCTTCTGCTCGGGATAGTTTAGAAAAACCTCCATCAAGGTCATGGAGGTGGTGGTCTGCTCTAACACTTTTGTAATATCAAATCTTCCTCCCAGGAATTGGTGATCTCCCTCAGCAAGGTCTTTTTCTTGGTTAGAGCTAGGACCTTTTGGAGGAGCGGGTCGGTTAGTCGTATTATTCTGTGGAGGAGTGTCTTTGATAGGAGGTGTGGGCGTATAAGCTGGTCCTTTACCAACCTGGCTCCAAGTATTGTATGGAGCCCATGGGTTAGCAAAGGCATTGGCCTCGAAGGGCGGGATAGATTCATCAAAGAATCCCTATAATTTAGATTCCTCTTCATCTTCCCTAGAAGTTCTGAAGAAGATGGTATCATAGGTGAAGGCACTGTGGGTTAGCTCTTGGACAGGAGGCTCTGGAGGGGCGGTATCATGCGACTGCTGCCTGTCTAGCTGGGAGATCATGATGACCTCTCTAAAGTGGCATAATTTACCTTATTGTGTGAACCCGTGTCGTGCAATCTACACCAATTAGTCATGGGATGGAAGTCTGGAACTGGTGTGAAATGTGATGGTCCAACACCATTTTGGTTGGTGTTTTGGTTTGGAGGTGGGCCTCCGGTGTTTGCGTTATTATTCCACTGCTGTTGATTGGGCCTAGACTCATTGTTGAAGTTTCTTCCTCTGACATTGTTGTTTCGTTGGTCAGAGAAAATGTTTCCCCTCTGGGAATTCAAATTTTGGGGCGCGTAGGACCCCGCCTTCAGTTGGCCCATGTCCACTGTCAAGGTAGACAACATTCGCCGGAGGGATTTGACCTCGGCGGTCAGCTGAGTGTTAGTGGCAATCCTCCAATCATTGACGACTGGAACAAGGGCACTCTGGACGATTATGTCTGAGATTGTTGTGCCTACTGCGGCTGATTCCAAGGGAAGACTTCCAGACCCGACACCATCTGTGTCTGCACTGGGTAAACATATCGTGCCTGTTGGTCTATTAGGGGCGGCAGAGGATTCATCGCCATTGAGGGGGCACTTATTGCCAGATTGGGGTTGTATCCCCCAACATATACAGTTCTGCCGGGGATCATGTTGAAGGGCGTGCTCTGCCCAATCCCGCTTGAAGATTTGTTGAGACCACGGGACAGCTCTAGTGCTAGGTTGTAGACTTTTTCCAAGGTGTCCCGGTCACCCACGATGGTTGTTCTCCAAAGGAGAGTGGCAACAAAAGGGTCCATCGCATTAAGATAAGTCTGTATGGTTACTTTTGGGGATGGAATGAAGGGGCCCGTGCACCGCTTTAGGGCATGCTGGAACCTATGGTTGAATGTTGCAAGAGGTTCATTGGGTTCCTTTCTAATGGAGATGAATTGGCTATGGGACCAGACTGGGTCCACATGCATGCGAAAGGCAGCCAGGAAGGCGTCCTCCATGTCCTGCCAACTGTTGATGGAGTTGGCAGGAAGGTTAAGGTACCAGTTCAACTCACCTTGCCCTAAAGACAAGGGAAACATTCAAGTCACAACATCCTCATGTTGGATCCGGTGTCGATTCATGGCATCTTTGTATGCCTGTAGGTGTTCTTCTATGGTCCATGAGCCTAAGTGCTCATATCATGGGCAAATATTCTCCGGGTGAGAGGGTAAGTCATTGATTGCGCCCAAAAAAGTTCCCATTGGGGACCCAGTGTTTCCAAAATACATAGTCATTGGGGGAACTATATGTTGGGTAGTTTGGGCATTGGTACCCAGGATTATCTAAGAAGTTTGGGTATTCAGAGGTATGGTAGATCCCCAGACAATAGTGGATGGTACAATTTTCGAGGTTCACTTCCTTCGAGCAGGAGGCTCGAGTTTGACAAACCTTCCAGGATTCGGGGCAGACCTAAGGACCCTCTCAAATTGTGCTGGGGAAAAAGACCCAATCCCACTGAAGGCTTGCCTCTTAAAACTATAACTCGGGGAACCCTCGAGAGGTGTAAAATTGGAATCTATGGAAGGGGATGAGCTCATGCCCACCCTCCTTCTAGCGCTAGTTTCTGTTGACGGGGGTTTCTTGACCGGGTCCGCCAACAGTCATAAGTTGTCACCGGGTTCCGGGGATACCGACCAACTCTGCCTGCAAAGGTTGTCCAGGGAAATTATGTTCCCTGGGCCTTCAAGCACCTGGGTGTTGGGTCACGATGGTGCGGGGCTCAGTTTGGAGAGGTGACTATTTTTGAGGGGGATAGCTAGTTTCTTCAACTCAATACCTCCAGAGATTCGATAAAGTAAAGTTTCCCCTAGCACTCTACACTTAGCAAATAAAATGAAAAAAGATCCTGCAGGGTTAGAAACATTTTATCTAACAATAGTCATGCTTAAACATCCAGAATATCGATAATACTCTGATAGACTACACTAAATACCAAAGAAATACATAACCATCAGCTAGCATTTTATCAGTAGTGGGAGTAAAGAGGGCGTTAATCTACTTTTAACATATCATAGTAGAAGACATAAAGAACATTAAAATATGAAATACCATTAACTCAGAAGCAGGAATGCCAACAACATCATTACCGAAAATTCTTCCTTCTTTATTAATATTCCTTCCAGCAATCACTGGTGCATGATACAATGGTGGCTCTAGGGGAGCATTTGACTATATAAAACCAAAATAATGGAGCATTGAGCTCTCCAACTAGAATGAGGAATCACTTGCTATTGCTATGAACAACAAAATCATCAATTTTTCCGACACTTGGAAATGGGCCAATTTGGCTATTTATACAAATCCCTTCTAACCTTAACCCTATTTTACATCATGTTTCAATAAAATACAATATCTGGGGGCTGGTACTACCTGTGCCACCCTACAAAAGACTTTGAGACAGAATAGGCCTGCCATGTCAGAAGAATAAGACAAGGATATACAGCGGAAGAATCAGCCTCAAGAAGAGAGCCAGAAAGGAGAAAGAAGAAAGTAGGTCCCCCAGGGACCAAGGCTACATGCCTCATAAATGGGAAATGTAGTGCCCTATCTTCAATGTGCAAGGTGTACCTTTTAGTGGCACCTCGAGAAGACCGTCCTGTCAGAAAATCAACTGCTGGGTTGATGCCCCTTGATGTAGCCAACCACCTTCTGACAGCCTTTATTAACCACTTTTGAAAGTGACCGGTCGACCAAGGGGACCGGGACACGGATCACTTTAAAGAATACAAAATTTTGGATCTGGGACTCCGGGATCTGGGAACCTATGTCCCCAAAGAATAAAGAATGCTCAACGCTTGAGTTCTCCCTAGCCCCCGGAGAAAGCTCAAGGTTTCTTATTATTGTTGAAATCCTAAAGGAGGCGGGAAATGCCATCTTCATCTATATCTTTCAGGCTAGCCCTTCTATGCTTGGCCACTTCAACTTGTTCCCCCATGTCTAGAACATTTTCTTTAAATTCATCTGCCATTCTTGCCACGTCATGACCACTAAGTATCATGCAGGTTAATTTTTCTATCTGGGCCCCATCTATCCCTTCTAGAGATTGATACTGGGATTTCATTATTTCATCAAAACTCCCCAAAGCTGAATCTTCAGGGGTACATGTATCTGTGCTAAGGGGATCAGCCCCGGAAGTCTTTATCACAAAAGACTTGTATAGATTGGAAGAATATTTTACAGTATTTACCTTATCTTGCAAGGACCCTACCAGTTGCTTGGTTACCTCCAATGTGAGGTCAAGTCTGGAGTGCTGGGTTCTTACAAAATCAAATGATTTATCACCCAGAATTCTGGATTTAGAAATCATATCTTCTCCCAAGGTAAGGAGCTCTTCGAGCTCCACCTTCCATGCTTGGTAATTCTCGACGTCACCCTCCCACTGCTCAATAAGCATTTCTACCTGATGAATAACCCGCCGGGCTGTGTATAAATCTGGGAGGGTGGACACTAGGAAACGCTAAGTGTTTCCTATCTGCAGGGCGACCCACTTGTCCACTGCTCGGGCTTTCTTTTTCATTACTCACAGGGAGTCTATGTCACTCTATGGTAGATCTTCTGAGGTGGAGGCCTCCAAAGGAGTGACATTGATGGGTCGAGCCAGCTCAGTAAGCAACCCCATAAGGTTTGCATTCTTTTCCTTTTCAGCTTTGAGCCTCTGGGCCTCTTTCTCATATCAGGCTTCCACTGCCCTTGCTGCCTCCTTTAGCAAGTCTACCTCACCTTGCTTTCCCCTTTTATCTAGGGATACCTCCGCAACATTATAGTCTCTGGGGTCCGTGATTTCTTCATCGGCGTCTGGAGGAGGTGTTTCCACAATGACAACTATTTCTCTGCCCGGCCCAGTTCAGAGGGTATGAACTGTCTAGGATTTCTTGGCCTTTGGCGGGGCCTGAACTTGGGCCATCATTTCGGCTAGGGAGAGAGGAGTCACTGGAGTGGACTGAGCTTTTCTTTTCTTGCTCTCTATCAGCCATTAGGGAAGGAGGGGTGGCCTTCCTGCCAGAATTTGTTCCCCTGATTCTTCTCTGGTGTTTTGTGGCTGTTGCTTCTCAGCAGCGTGGACCTCATCCGTTCCTCTCCCTACCCCAACTTCTTCTACAACAACATTCTCTTCAATCTCCATCTCCTCAGCCTTGTCCTGTATGTCTATCACTGGGTTCTGGACTCTGGTAGGCTTCCTCAGGGATTTCTTCTTCAAGCTGCTCTTCTTGTCGTTCTTCTTCTTCTACCGGGGCCTCTTCTTTTGTTGGCACCTCTTTTGGTAGTAGGGGAGGTGTTGGGCCAAGATTCAGAGTTTGGGCCACTGTGATCACCTGCCTAAAGGTTTCTCCCATGAGTGGCCCTTGGAACGTGGTGACTGGGGTTACGGTTATTCCCAAAGGTCTAGTTCCTCCAGCGGATGTCATTCGTTCGCCTTGCTTTTGTTGGTCCACTCCCAGACCTTGCATCACTTAAGCCCTGGAGATAATCTATGGTTCTGGCTCCTTTTCTTCTACCTACTGCTCTTGTCCCTATGTAGGCTCTTGTTCAAGATCTTCTTGCTCTGCAGCCTCTTGTTTTGCCCCCAGAATTTCTGCCTCTGTTTGTGTATTGTCCGCCTGTAAGTTACCGAACTCATCGGTTGCAAATACATCAAACTCTTCCTGTGGAGGGGTCTGGCTAGGGCCTCTGCAGGCTCTGTTTCTTTCTCCAGCTCCAGGGAACTGGAAGAAAGGATCTCTACTTCTTGGGGTCGGGATGCCTCTGGCTCCGGCTCTGCCTTGGTCTTTTTGATGAGCTTCTTCTTTCACTGGGTAACCAGAGGTGGCCCCACATCTCTTATTGCTGCCACCTCTAGGGGATCCACCTCCGTTTCCTTTACCATTAAGACTGCTAATGACGGGGAGGAGGGGGGATGAAGTGGTCTGGCCATGAGTGGTGGAGTGTCCAGCTGTGTTATTAATTGCTCCCTCATTTGCTGGGAGGCTGCCACCGATTGTTTTATTTGTTCTGTGATGGGAAATTCTTGCGCAAAAGGGGTTGTGTCTATTCTTTTTCCCTTGTCTACTCCCTGTGAAGAAGTCCTGGCCCCCGGGGTCAATCTTGGTACTGGTTGTGGAGTTAACTTTGGCGCGGCTAGGCTGCTTGGTGGGTACTCCCGGGGCACACCTTCTTAAAATAGGCATGGCTTCTCTCGACCACTTCTCGAGTGAAGTCTTCAATTGTGGGCCCTTCCTGGGTGGCCGAGTTAACTGGTGGAAGAGCCTTTTTATCCATCCCCTTTTCTTTGTACTGGGGATCTTCAGTGGGGGCGGCATCTGAGAAGTCCGCTGGGAATTTCTGGAGCTTCAGCTTCTGCATCATTTTGGCTATCATTCTGACATAGTGCCTGCTTCGCACCTCCACATCATCTTGGCAATCTGCCCAGAAGTCCTCCATATGTATACGATGGGGCTCTGAAGCCCGGGGTAGTGTCGTTGCAATCCTGCCATGCAGATCAAAGTTTTTCCGCGCTAGATAAAACTCCTGCAGGTTATAACTTTTTAGTTCATTGTCTGCCTCCTTTGCGGTGGCTAGACTACAGGTTTAATCCTTGCATGTGATTGAGAATGGGATTTTGGGTGTCTTCTTGAGGGCAAAGAAGGCATGCACCTCCATCATCTGCCTGCAATACTCCAACAACATGATCTTGTCCCCACAATGTTTGGGCAACAAGTAGGGTTTCTCGAAGAAGCCGGTGACCTTAATGTACGTGTGTTGTTGGAATTGAATGTAGTAGTGTCCATAACTACGGACTAACTTCATTGCCTCAGTAGACAGGCGGTATCCGACGTCTCGGGTGGGTGTAAGCAGATGGTAGTAAATGAACATGTCATTTACCTAGAAGAAACTGGGGAAGCTGGCCTCCCACTGAACCTGTGGGAAATGGTCCCATGTTGCCTTTTGTCCTGGGCCAATCCCGATCACGCCGTCTGTAAGTAGGCCGTTGGAATGGGGCCTCTGCTGCGCTAGGGCCCAGAAAACATAAGAAGACATATAGAACTTCTTCTTCCTATTTAACTGCTGGAACTGGGAGTTGACGTGGTTGGAGATTATTGTGGCCCAGTTAAAGTATTCTCCCTTGGTGGAGATGCTGAGGAGGAAGTAGTACATCCATTTGGAAAATTCTTGGGTTAAGAGCTGCCCAAAGACCTGGGCTAATGCTATTATCCCCATTTGGATGCTCTCCTTGAATTCAGAGCGGGGAATCTCTATCTTAATTCTCTTCGGGTCCCTCTTTGGGGCCTTAAGCCAGTGGGTATTCATATATACCCAGGAAACATCCTCCAATTGTGTAAACTGGGTCAGGGCATTGGTCCTGGTAACCACCGTGGCCCTATCAAATTGTGGGATCCCCAGGCCTGCCCGAAATGTGACTGGGTCGAGGGACACCAGTGGAGTGGGGTATCCTGTGGGCTCTACAGCCATGAGAATAACAACCTAGACAGAGGAGTTGTAGTTGGTAGCCAGTGTTAAGATAAGCTTCGAAGACTACACGGAGCATGGGAAGCAAGCTGCCCGGAGGATTCCAGAGTTCCCGACGTTGATTGTGAGTTGATCTCCAGCCTATCGCTGGATGTGCATTACTTTCACCAAGGCCTGCATCTCTGCCCATGTTCCAACGTTGGTGTCGGTTATCATCTTAACCTTAGACTCAATCTTTGAGCCCACGATGACATTGTCCTGTATAAATTTCATGGTGAGGGGAAGCTTTTCTAGGGCCTTCTCCATCTTGGATTTTATTGCTGCCCTGGTCTTTGCTGCGGGAGGAAGCTCTGGACTTCCGGGTGGAGATGATGCAGATGCTTCAGACATTTGGAAGATGAGCTCTGGGAACCTGCGAGACAAAGCGACCATCAAAACACATTTATCAAAATAATTATTCCAGGGTCCAAAAATCTTACCACCATGATGCTCATCTTTCCTGAAAAGTTTGTTTTATGCAAAGATAACCAAAAAGAAAAACACATCAAAAAATCTTTTGTTAAACATCCGGGTCAAGAGATTTTCATTGCACTTGGTAAAGACACAGGATGGATGGTGGTAGGAGACCCAAAACCCAGAGAAATGACTGTTAGTGGGGACGCGTAAAAGGACAGTCATCAAGCCCACATGGGCGCCACGTGTGTAGGTATTAAATGCAAGTTATGGTGATGACGGTGGAGCCAACTGTCCGAATGCGTGAAAAGTGAAAGCCACTTGGCTGGAATTGATTGTGCACATGGGACTTAAATGAGGTTCTGACAGACTTCATGGAGGAGAGAGAAAACTACCTGTTTGAAACCGGCCGAGAGTCAAGTTTCAAACAGGTGGTTTTCTGCCCTGAAGCGAGTTCGGAGGTGGAAAATTAGAAACAAAGGTGACTCGACTGACTTGTCAAGCCACTTAGAAGGATATATATGGAGCCGAGGGATATATACAAAGAAATGAAAGGATATATAGAAACTATACATAAATATACATGCATATACATAAAATATACAACATGGAACGGTGCCCGCGAGAAAACCAGACGAGACAAAGACATATATATAGCTATTTACCTATTTTATAGACAAACCACTTCTGCACAGAGGGCGGACAACCCTCTGGCAGAGCCGACCCACCAACGGGCGGTAGAACAAGAAGACAAGAACCAAACCAAGCAAAGAAACACCAAAACAAGCAAGGCAAACATAAACCAAACAAAACAGAAGAGAAAGGAAGGTGGGAATAGAAAAACCAACCTGAGAACACAGAAGGCAGAGGAAAGGGAAGAGTTATCATAGAATCTCTGCAATAGCTCAAGTTGTTGAGCGACCAAAATAACCACCACGAAGCACTCGCAATTGCCTAGAAGTGACTGGAAATGTTAAGCGTTGATTACCACAAACTCTCTGCAAATGCTCTATTAATCACTTTAAAATCGCTCTGTTAAATCACTCTAAGTGCTTGAAGGTTTTAATCGCAGTAAATGTGAAAGTGACGGATAATTTTTATTTATACCCGCAGTAAAAAGGTAATCCTCCTCCTTCTGGCGATCTTCGGACAAGCAAACCCTCCGGACTCCAGGCCTGGGGATTCCCCGCGACGATATCCTTAAGAACATCGTGGCGAAGAATCCCGGAGTCTGGAATCCGGTTCCCGATGAAGGACAACCTCTGAGACTGGAATCCCAGAGGCAAAAACCAAAAAAATGAAACACCACACCGGGGAAGAAAACCCCCGGAGAAGGAAAACAAAAGGGAAAGAAAGACAAGGCAAAGCCGCAAGCAAAAACAAAAAGGGGGACCCAACATTTTGCACACAAAATGTAGGGACGGGGATGCAGGGCATAACATAATGCACTACAAGATTCTACCTCTGCTTTTGGCTCACAGATTGGGGAACAAATGAAATCTACTATTTGCACCTTACTAGATATATTGGGTATGTAGAATACCCCTGTCATCCCATGATTCTCTCCTCATTCTTTTACCTCAAACTAGAAGGCAGATCCATAAAGAAAATACAGGAGGGTTGGGATGGAGTGTTATGCTACTCTGCCTTCACCAATGTGGGCAGGTTCTCGTAACATGGGCTGGGTGCCAGATGCAAAGATAACTCACGAATGTGATTGGGCGGTTGCGGTGACCTCCTCACTTGGTTCTGAAAAGATGGCTCAAGATGTCAAGGGGAGTGGTTGGGAGATCTCTTCTCTTTTAGAGTGTCTCAGTGGTTGGGATACAGGCGGGTCATCACAATCACATTATGGTTATGTGCATTTTCAAAATGAGTAGGGAAGTGATTGGAGATAAATACAACAGTTGAACACTCAAGTGGATGGTCTTGGGGAGCGACCAAGATGGAGGAATGAGGGCTTGGGTCTACCCTGACATGATGGTATTGTAAGCAAATAATCTAGCATCAAATTTTGGATTTGTGCACAAAATGGTGCATCAAGAGGATTGGTGGTGATAATTTCCTATATCCTCACACAAAGTGACTGATTTTTCCCTTTTTAGCTTGCCCCAATTTCTTTTCAAACATGTTGGATTTCCTGACCAAGTCGACTTGCCGAAGTATCCACAAATGGTCCTCTTACCAAGATACTACATTGATACCGAGATGATCCCATGATACCGATATCGACTAATTACCCTGAGATACCACTACCGAGTAATTACCAACTTAGTGACTTACCGAGTTACTTCATTGATACCGAGTTTTTACTGAGTTTCTACCGTGTTTCTTTTACTGAAATGCTTCTAAGTTACTAAGATTTTTGGTGCTACCAAGTTGATACTATTTTGTTTCTGAGTTGATGCAGAGTTGCTACCAAGTTACTGGTCAGTCTTCAGTAGGAAGATTTTGATGTAATGTCTTGGCACATGAAAAATGTAATGAAAATTTTCATGCCAAGATTTAGGTGTTCTTAGTAGTTCATAGGATTTTAGTGAGCTTGATTTGTAATTAGACTGAGAAGTGGGGTTTTCTCGCTAGTTCTTCCCCATAGAGTTCTTGAACTATTTTTTTATATATAATATATATAGTGGTATCTTCCACTTTTTTCTAAAAAGAAATTCCTAGTTAGGGGTTTTCATGTAATTTTTAGTGAAGTTACACTTAGGACTAGATTAAGTCACACGTAGAAGTGCAAAGTTGCATGTTTGTGATGCAAATATTCACATATACATCTTTAAGTTACGCATAGGAATTGGGTAATGTAACGCATAGGATAGGTTTGAATCACACGTACAAAACCCTAGTTGAAAAATTGAAATGAAGTTACATGTATCAAGTGTTAAGTCACATGTACACTGCCAAATATTGTGTACTAGGCCAAGTAATACCTAACATGTTTAAAATATCGCATATGATGTGTGAAGTTACGCGTAACCTGAAATGATGTGCACACCCACTTAAATAGCACATACACACATAAAAAATGACACCTAGGTGTAAAGAATGAAAAACCTTGATCATTATTGTTTGCCTCTGATAGATGAATACCAGATTGATTGCAAAGATAAGAAGGATGGATTTAGTAATAAAACCAAATGTTTAAGATGTTAGGATGATTGGTTAGATGGATGTTGAAATATCAATCAGATTAGTAGGATAGGATAAACTGATGTGTTTTCCCCTTCTCACAATATAGAGTTAGGAAAAATAATTGATGTTGCTCAAAAAGAGAGATAGGTTGATTTGATGATTGATTGATGTAGAATAATCCACTGGAATGATGATACTAATTGAATTCACTTGATTTTAAAAAAAGATTCTGTTCTAGAAGTTTTATGTTTGGAGTGTTCCATCTTGGCTTGCCAATATGGTAGACCAGTTATCAGCTCACGAGAGACGAGTGATCGATAGATATAGATTGTTTTACCTTCTTGAGTTACCGCGGTTCCAAATGAACCGTGGACTTCTTACAACTATGGCAGAGCGGTGGCACTCTGACCATAACACCTTCCATTTTCCTATGGGAGAGATGACTATCATGCCAGAGGACGTGTATAGATTGCTAAGGATCCCAACTTGAGGAGAGCGAGTTTACTATGATTAGGTTTATGATGATAACGCATGTAGATGGGTCTTTGCAGATCCTACTATCAGAGATGAGAGTATCACCTGGGCACAAATTATCTCTTTCCCTCCTCTTCATGCAATATTAGGCACATTTATTGGTGGAGTTACATTACGAGATCATCGTGGGCACGAATTTGCAGTTGGTTGGGGTCGGATCATCGAGGACATGTCACTCAGCCTCAAAGATTTGATTGGGGTTCTTGCATGTTGGTGCAGTTATACCATGAGTTGCATCACATTGTGTATAAAGGTAGTGCTTCATTTTCAGCCAAAGAGTTTCTTTTACAGTTATGAACATGGGAGCATATCCTTGTTTCTAGACCGATAACTACCAGATAAAGAGATCCCAGATGGTCATATACATACTTATATGATGGCATGGTTTTCCCGCCTTGGCTAGGCAAGTTGGATTATTGGAGATGTATGTCAGATGATATCGATCAGGTCATATGGCGACCATATTTAGGTTGTGAACCCTGGCATGAGGATGATGATGAGTTGTCATATATGTTCACACCTCAATGGATGATAGGTTGATCACCTCTAGTGATTGAGATATTTTATTGTTACAGAGTTTGTCATCAGTATGGTCGAGTGCAGTAGATTCCTCAGGGTTTAGCACTTTTTGCTCAACTGTAGACTGAGAGATCGATGTGGGGAGCACAGATTGATTATCAGTATGCTTGCGATTACATTGATAGATTGGGATACATTTAGTGGGATATGCGTAAGCATATTGTAGATGTAGGCATGTCAACAGATTATTCCCAATGGTTTTCTTTACATAGGTTTCCTCAGTTTACTAATCTTGGTGAGCTGATTCCTGATGTAGATGATCTTTTTGATGATGATGAGGGCGGGGTTTGACAAGGAGTTAGGGGATAGAGAGTACAAAGAGTACAAAGAGATCCTTAGTGAGATGGAGATAGAGGACATGGAGGACCATGGATGAGAGGTGGTCATGTGGGTCCATGGATGAGAGGTGGACATGTGTGAGGGAGAGGTGGTAGATATAGGATGAGACCAATACATAGAGTAGCAGCAGTGGTATGGAGTCAGCAATGATAGAGAGTCACGAGATAGGCTCAGATACATGTTGTTAGACAAGGTTAGGGTCCACATATTTTGACACAATAGGTGCCTATAGCTCCTCAAATTCTAGCACATCAAGTGCCTTAGATACATGTATAGCCTCAGGTTTAGCCACAACCTCAGGTTTAGCCAAAACCATAGTCGGGTACTATTACTAGATTAGAGTAGGATGTGTAGGGATTACAGACTAGTCTAGCTATAGTGACCAGTAGGATAGATCAATTTGGTTTGATGATGCAGACATTCATGAACAGGATGTATCATATAACCAATGGTGTTAGTTCTAGTCGGGCTCCTCCTAGTACACATGGTGGATTAGAAGACATAGATCCAGAAGGTATAGGTTGTACAAGTACTACAGGGATAGGAGATGCATCAGGTGCCCCTGGCGGGTCATGATGAATATTGAGATATCATTGGATCATATATATTTCATTTTGATGTATTAGATGTTGATTTGATCAAGACTTTGATGTACCATTGTGATATCATGTAGCTTTTATTATGTTAGACATTTGATTCATATTTCTGATGATGACTTGATCACTTTGATTTCCATGATGTTATGATTCTATATGATGTTATGATACATTTTATTTTTACATGTTATGGATGCAATGCCTTATATATGCCATAGTTAGATGAATGAATATGTATGCAAATCTATTTCTATATGCTTTTAATTTATGATGAATGCAAATCTAAATGATAGATGTAATGTAATGAACTTTATGAATGCATGTGGTATTTTGTATTTTGATAATGCAATATTTTGATGGTATGCACCTATATGGATAATGAAATGTTTACCAAATTTGGATAATGAATAATGATATAATGATGTATAACTCCTGTAAATAATGTTTAATGTTTAATGATTGCAATGATAAATGCACAAGAAAGTCTTCATAATTGATTGATTTGAACCAAGATAAAGATATCAAATTTTTGAATAATTAACCCCCTTGAAGTTAGGAAATCCCCTAAATGCAATTAATCTCAGAATGAAATGCAACTAACTGTCACTTTTGTCTTTGTGAAAGAAATGCAAAAGAAGATATATTTTCATCATTGAGCTTTTTGTGAACTAGGAGCAAGTAAAATCATCACTGATTGGATAACCACATCATTATAATATGAAAAACACTTTCATCAATTTTGTAACCATTAGAAACTAGTATAACCCTCGCTAGTTGAAATCAACTATGGGAGTCTCAATACCGGTTTCATCGGATTCAATGTTGCAATTGGATTTTGGTATTAAGATATGGAAGATCTAAATAATCAAGGTATCCATTTGCAAAAATAAACAAAGGTTAACCCTTCATATATGAATGTCCTCAATTATTCTTTGATGACCATGTCCTTAGACAGATTCACATAGGTTGGTGGATCTTCCTCAAAATAGTCACACAAAAATCAAGAAAAATATCATGTCTTCATCTTGCCAATCTAGTCAAAACATCATCGATTAGCTAAAAAGAACATGAATCAATGAACATCATCAAAAACTTCAAGTGTTTTGTATTACATCAAGATTTTAAATAGAATTCCATCCATTCTGATCTTTTAGATTTTATCAAATTTTAATCCTGATAATAAGGTCATGAAGCTCAAGGATCAAGTTTCAAAATTGAATGCTTGGGTTGAATAATGACATCCATCAAAGGTTCAAAGATCTCTCTTCGTTGAAGTTCTGAAAATCTCTCATGTCATGTGACCAAAAAGTAGCACTTTCAAATCTATTTGTATCAAAACCAATTTTTCCCCCAAGTGAGTATGAGACCATGTATAAATCTGGGAAAATGAAACCTAGTATGTGACAATGATTTGACAATGCAGCTCAAAGACTTTATTATGACTATGCACAAATGAAAGATGCAATGAGGATGAAAAAATGGGATGATGCAAAGGAAAAATGTACAAATGCAACTAGGTAAGACCTAAGGGATAAAAAGCACATGTTTTCTAGGTAATCACTTTTTAAAAAAAAAAATTTATTGCTCTTTTTTCTCTTTTTTTGCTAGCAAGGCGCCTATTGCTAGGTTTTCACCAAGGCACTTTTCTCTTTTCCAAAATTTTTCTTTCATTTTATTTTGATATCATCAAGGTGCTTATTTGCTAGGTTTTCACCAAGACAACCATTTTTTGATCTTTTGAATGTTTTTTCTTTCTTCATGCTCATTTTTCCTCTTTCTATGCTTTTTCGCTTTTCTCTTGTTTTTGAATTTTGATCTTTCTACCTTTTTTTTGGATTTTGAACTTTTCTTATGTACAAATAATGATGCTAATCTCATCGGATACACTTTTTTGTAATACTCTTTCAACCTATACTAATTCATTTGTTCAGGTGTAAAACCTCTTTAAGTGGATATTGTTATAGGTTCTTGTAGCGCATCTCCTTCACAATCAGCTAACTTGTATATCCCCATTCTAAAATAAGAAGTAATCACAAAAGGTCCAAGCCAATTTGCCTCCCATTTTCCTTCTTTTCTCTTTCTACTTGGTTCTTAGGGTTTTCTCTCAACACTAAATCTCCTACTTGAAATGCTCTAGGTTTTATATGTTTGTTATAGTTCATTGAGATTCTATTTTGGTACACTTTCAAGTGCTCATAAGCTTGTGTTTGATGTTCTTATAAAAATTCCAATTGTTGAAGTATTGCAACCCTATATTCCTCATCATTTATCAATCCTTGCAATGAGACTCTCAAAGATGGGATTTCAACCTCCAAAGGTAGAATAGCTTTACCCCATAAACCAAAGAGAATGGTGTTTCCCTTGTTGATGTTCTAATGCTTGTTCTATAGGCCCATAATGTCGAGTTTAATTGTATATGCCAATCTCTTCCTAATTTGTCAACTGATCTTTTCAATATTTTGAGGATGTTCTTATGTAACTTCGGCTTGTCCATTTCCTTGAGGATTAAATGGTGGAAGAATTGTGTGTGATATAAAATGTCTCACATAATTCATCCACATATTTATTCTTGAATTATTTTTCATTGTTCGTGATGATGGAATGAGGAATACTATATCTTTAAATGATGTGGTTAAGAATAAACATAGAAATTTGTTTACCTGTTGCAGTTGTTAATGGCACAACTTCTACCCATTTTGTAAAATATTCTATTGCAGTTATAATGAATTTATGACCATTGGAAGAAGTTGGATAAATCATCCCAATAAGATCAAATACCCATGGATATAAAGGCCATGGTGTAATGATCAGGTGTAACTCTTGTACGGGCACATGAATCATGTCTCCATGATATTGAGATTTTGGACACACTTTAACAAATTGGCAAGCGTCCTTTTCTAGGTTTTCCCAAAATACCCCATGTGAAGGATTTTATTGTAAGGAAACTCAGGTGTGGAAACAGCTTCCTACGCTAATCTCTATAGGAAAGTATTGTGCAAATTCTTTTAAACCCTTACAATTTTAGATTCGTTAACTACTTTAACAAAGATATTGCAACCACATGCCATGCATACAGAAAAATAGAGAATAACACAATGATATACCATGGGGAAACCTTTCAGTAAAAACCCCAGCACTCCAAAACCTGCACAATGTATTGATCAAAACTATTACAGCTTACAATACACTTGCAATGCAAGTTCTTTCAGAAGATTTCAAAACCCTTGAAGACAAATCACGGCAGCATAAAACATTCCAACAATACACTCGCATCACATCTCTTCGCAACCCTAAAAAATGCTTATATCATGCACTTCACTTTTTAGGGCTACTCCCAAAGATAAATGCATTAGGGTTTTACCATTCTCCGAGAAAATTGTGTATAGTACTCAAATTTATCAGTTGCCACATGTCTTCACCTGTCATTGAATCTTCTTGACATAGCTCTTATGTGTCATAGGAATCCATCATAACCGTTTTAGCCATGATCTCCTTACACACAATTCAAGATGCCAACACATCAACATTATTTGCAAGAAATACATTTTACAAAACAAATAATAAGAATAGGAATTATCCAAGGTTGAGACACCTTATTCCTAACATTTATTGCCTAAGTTTAACCCACTCGAATGAGACCCACAATTACCCTCATAAACGTCCTGTAAAGCTAAATTCAATTCCTCATCCTCTAGACACCTAAGTAGCATTCCATCAATTCTGATACAATGTGTCAGATAGGATAGTGTAACGAGCCGCTTGGCGTATGAAGTGTCATTTTTGGGTGTGAGTTTGGTCTAAAGGTAAAACTTGGTCTTTTAGATAGGTAAAAATGGCTCCATGCCAAGGTGAGTCGTGTCCATTTAAAAAGAAAATGATTTGAGTGTCAGGTAGGTTGAAAGTAGGTTTCACCAATTCTTCCACCAAGAACCCACACCTAGCATTCTGATTAGGCATTTGAAGTAAGGAGGCCAAAGTAGCCATAACATATGCTGCTCTATTTTTATCCTTTGGAATTTGTTCAAATGTAATAAAAAAAATATTTCTTCCAATTATCTACCATACTTTTGTACAACATCAACTTGTCATCCTTAGTTTGATACTCATCATTAATTTGGTTGATGACTAATTGTGAATCCCCATATACTTGCAGCTTTGTGACGGTCCATTCTAAAGCTATTTTAATGCCTATGGCTAAAGCTTCATATTTTTCAATATTGTTGGTGCATGGGAACAAAAGTTTGTAGGACTTAGGAATGGTTTATCCTTGTGGTGTGATCAATAAAATACCAACTCCTGATCCATGCTGAGTATAAGATCCATCAAAATATAATTTCCATGCTTTTTCTTCCACATTTACTATCTCTGTATCTGGAAATTCTACCTGAATAGGATGAGTAGAAACTAAAGGATTTTCTGTCAATTAATCTGCTATGACTTGTCCCTTGATAGATTTACAGTCCACATACTCAATGTCAAATTCACTTAATACCATCACCCATTTAGAAATCCTTCCTGTAAGGGTTGTTTTTCTAAGCAAATATGTTAGTGGATCAATCTTGGCAATCAAATTAACCTTGTGCATCAACATGCAATTTCATGTTTTTTTGGAGGAAAAAACTACCACTAGGAAAGCTTGCTCTATGAAGCTATAGTTTAACTCATATTTGATCAAGGTTCTGCTTAAATAATAGATTGCTCTTTCTTTTCCCTCATCATCCTCTTGTGCCAATAAAACCCCTAAACATCTCTCTGTTATTGAAATGTATAATAGTAAGGGTTTTCCTTTGATGTGAGGCATCAAAATAGGTGGATTTACCAAGTATGTCTTCAATAGGGTAAAAGCTTGTTCACATTCATCATCCCATTTGAAAATAGTATCCTTGTGTAATAACCTAGTGAAAGAGTGGCACTTTTCTGTCAATTGAGAGATGAACCTTCTAATATATTGAAGTCTTCCTTATAGTGACATCATTTGACTAATGTTATTGGGTGTTTCCATTTCCATGATTGCTTGCACTTTTTCTAGATCTACTTCTATCCCTTTTGCTAAAACTATCTAGCCAATTAGCTTTCCGGATTGGACACCAAATGTACATTTTTTTTAGATTTAACCTTACTTTAAATTGCTCCAATCTTGTGAATATTTTTTATAGGATAGGTAAGTGATCTTTTATTTCATGTGACTTTGCTAAAAATATCATCCACATAATCTTCAAGAAAGGTGTTGCCTAAATTTAGTCTAAGGTCTTTAGGTCCTTAGGGGTAAAATTGTTCTTTGGTGATCTACTTCTCATTCATCCTGAATCCTTCCATAATGTGCTTATCTGCTAAATTATTTGCCTTGCCTATTTGAGCCAAGCGGGTTTTCAATATTTCTACTTCATCCAATGTTTAGGTGATTTAGGTATGTCAGGAAAGGGACAACTTCATAGCATCTTCTGAATGAGAAGTAGTCACCCTTGGATATGTAATGCTCAACATGTTTTTCCGGAAGAAAAGCATGTGTTTTATAAGTGATTGGTAAAACTTTGTTCTTAAAAAGAGTTTTTCAACTCTCAGAGATATCAAGTTGCAGAGTAGTAGTAGAGATCATGCAGTTTATGAAAAATATGGTCTCAAAGGTGCAAGCCCAATATAAGTGAAAAGAGAACATAATAGGCCAAGTGTCCCCGACAGAAAAGAAGGTGTTTAAGTGCGTAAAGGATAAAAGGTGAAGCTGTCGGGACACTTTTCCAAAATAAAGGAAACATGCTTATGGAAAAAGTGTTCTTTTATGTTCTCTTTCCACACATGATAAAATGGTCTAATGTTCATTCATTTCAGCATCAGAAGGAAAGTATGTTCTTTTTTCACAAAGACTAAAGTTTTGTTTCAGCAAAAGCGGCTAATGAACATAAAGATAGGTGTAAGATTGAGGATTTCAAGGCCATTATGTTCTCCGAAATGGGAATTTCAAATAGCCATTGATAATCAAAAATTAAATGCTAATCCTACCGTTGTGTCCATTAGGTCACCTTAATGTCATTCATGTGGTGCCAACATTCGGATCTTAGTGGCTATTTCTTAAGCTTTTTCCATCCTTTGCTGTTCACCATTTTGAATAGAAAGTCATTTGTCTTCACTCATGTTCTTAGTTTCACAGTAAATGGCTATTAAAGCTTCTGGCTATGAAAGATTAATTGGTATTGAGAGTGAATTGAAGGAAGTTTCTGACACATCTCTAAGATTCTTTGATCTCGGAGATTTGCACAGAAGATTGAATTCTCATCCAGTTCACCCTATTATGCAGAAGCTCAAGGATAGTGGTCTGGTAGAAGCTTCATCATTTCCAATGGCAGTTCAAGCTCCTGAGCTCATCAGAGAATGTATCAAGAAATACGACCCAGCTACAAAGCAAATCCTCTTTCCAGATCAGTCAATTTTTCTAACGATTGATAAAGCCCTAATCCAATCTGCTTTCAACATTCCAAAAAAAGATGTGTATTGCGATATCAACTTTGGCTCTTCTACATCTATGTTCAATGAAAAGAAGACTCTGAGGAGGGAAGAAATGTAGAGGACTTGGTTCCAGACCCCTTGATCAAAGAAAAGTAAGATGTCGAAGACTCTCTTCGAAACAACCCTAAAGATGGAAATTGTTGATATCCTAGCCTCGTTGACCAGATTGGATGGAAAGCCTGAGATTTTGGATCTTGTTGAACATAATTTCTTCCTTGTTCAAGTTGTCTGTACTGAAAATATGTTCATTGATTTGGAAAAAATTCTGTGTGAGAAGCTTGCATCCTAGATGAGCTATTGTTTAGGATTCAAACAATTCTACATGTCTTCTTACTTGGTTTACACTCTGGCAACTCAGCACCTGTGGCTCAACTTACCAGCAATCAAAAACTTTGACAACAATACAAAAATTTATGAGTTCTACCTAAATCTGCAATTGCATTGAAGCTTTGAGGAGTATACTATTGTAAATGATGCATTCACAATGAAAATATGTCGAGAACTTCAAGGTTGCACAGAAAGAAGATTTTTGCCAGAGGCCATCTCGACAATCAGTCAATTTGGATGCTCTTTCATCTAATTCCTGAGTTTCTCTTATCTTCGGATAGGAGCCTTCTCTGGATTTCCTAAGAGACTACCCTAGTATCCTGAAGATAAGGTAGTCTTAGTGGAGCTTTGTCAGTAGATATTGAAAGTGAGCACTCTGTGTTCAACTATGAAGAAGATCACCAGAATTTTCTTCCCCATGGTGGTTGGCCCATATTCCTGTGCATCCAGATCTGATGCCTGAAATTTAGTAAAGAGTTTTGAAGATAACATCAAGCTACCTAATTACGAGGTTCTTAGGCCTTAGTATGATCCTATGGGTTTTGTTAGAGATCACCTAAAGCTTGAAAATGCCTATAGACATGTCCCAGACATTGAAGATTTCTAGGCCGAGTGTTTCAATGAGTATCAAACACGGGAAAAACTATGGTCCCGTTTAACTTTGGATGAAATTACAATGTATAACCTTGCCATTGATGTGTTTGATCTTGTAGATGACGGTCTCTTCATGCAACCTTTTTCCTATAACCAAATCAAGGTGTTTCCTATTTCTTCCTCTCCACCAACTGGTCCAGCAATTGATTCATTGGAGCTCCTCATGAGGGGCATTATCAAGAGAACTGACAAGTGGGTAAAATGGACTAGAGCACGATGAAAAAGAACTTCTGGTGCAGGTTCATCTAGAGGAATGACTTTAGGAGCTGAGAAATCATCTTCAACATTTGCTTCTTCTGTGGCGCCATCAGTTTCAACAGGTGCAACACAATCCATCAGGCAAGGAGGTGACCAACCACCAGAAAAGAATATTCCCATCACTCCGACCTGCGGAGATGGTTCACTCCCAAACATTGGAAAGGAAGAAGATAGGGAAAAGGAATTAAAGAAAGAATAGGAGCTACTGGTGACCAAGCCTCCCTCACCAAGTCTAGTTATCACCTTGGATGACACAAATCCCATGGATGGTCAGGATTCCTCTCAGTAGGTAGACACACTGGCCCTTTCGGTGACCAAGGTTTCCTCTTTCCTTGTTCCTCCTCAACACAAATGGACTCCTTCGGTGGCCCAGAAGATATTTGATCGTATAGGTTTTTAGTCTACAATCAAGGTGATATCCATAGACTCATGGTTGGAGGAAACCATTGAGAAGAAGAAGAAATGACATGATGAGGCCATTTCTTTGAAGGACTTGATCTTTAAGGAAACCTCATCTCAGCCACCGAAAAAGAAGGTGAAGAAGAAAAAGACCGTAGCGGCCCTTTCCCATGACTCCACGACTAGGCATATGCTAATGGAGATAGCAGAGCCACATAAAGAAGGAAGGTTTCAAGAACTCTCAGCTCAGGATTTCCAAATTAAAATAGTGGACCTAGGGGTGCCAGTGCATGACTCAATGGTGAATATCTGGAAAACCACCAATGAGTGGATTGAGGATAGATTAGAAGAACTCCAAGCAAAAAAGGAAGTCCTCAAGTCTGAAAATGAGGAGCTAGTAGAGTATATAAAATCTTCTCTTGGCACTACTTCCTCTACTCAGTTTGATCTTAATGCGGAGGAGAATAAGAACTTGCTACTAAAGTTGCAGCAAGAAAGAGTGTTTGGTCAAACTGGAAGAGCATGGATAGAAGCGATAAAGGTTCAAGGCCCCATTGTTATCAAGAATTTGGGGAATCTTCTACTTGATGCAATTAAATTGAAGGATACAACATCAAAGCACCAGGAAACCATCTATAGTGCATCCAATGGATTGGCAGAACAATTAGGCACCTTACAGGAGGTGATTGATATGAAGACCAGTGTTACAATCTCTAATGGTATCCTCAAGACTGGATAGGAGCCATTATTTCTCTAGAGGCAGTCTTTGGAGTTTGTGATTGAGAACTCAAACAGATCTGCAGATGAACTCAAAACTATGGTAAAGTTAGTGGAAAAGGAAATGGACAAAGTGTTTGAGTTTTTGAAAGTATTGCACATGGAATCTCAAGTTTTTGGCAGTGACAAGTTGGTGAATATAGAGCAAATGAAAGCTAAGTTTCTTTCTTTCATAGATGAGATTGCAGATCCGACCAATTTCCAAGTGTCAAGAATCAGTTAGCTCTCCACAATAGATGTTGTGATAAAAAAGGAAATGGAGAAGCTCCAATCCGGGATTGCTAGGTTGGATGAACTGACAGAGATGCATGATTTTTGGATGGTCCAAGCTGACAATATAATCATTCCAAATGCTCAGGATTTGGGCAAGGTAACAGATGCAATAAAATATTACAGAGGAAAAGCCGTTACACAGAAGATGACATAGAATTTGTTGACCTGTGTCGTCTTCCCAACTTTTGTATATTGCAGCCATTTTTGGCATTTTGTCAGCTTTGTCAATTTTTGTAACCGACCAAGTTTATTATTAGAATGTTCCTCTTGGAATACTGTAAGGAGGCAATCATTTTTGAAATGGGTCATTTTGGAGAAGACCTATTTATGTAAATTTCTATAAAGTAAATAAGATCAGAAAAATTACTTTGGGAAAACCCCTGTAGCTGGGACTACTGTGTGTGACTCTGAGTTCAAAGTGATTTTTGTGGTTCATTAGAGTTATTTGTGTGATGTTTTGAAAGAAGATGCTTACACTGGAAATTGAATGAATAAGTAATAAAAAGGGTTTTGTTATTCTCATTCAGTGGATTGTATGTTTACTATCTTCAGCATAAGTACTCTTTTTTCATTTCATTGCACATTCTAGTTCAAATAGATTAGTTCTTGCATAAGGATTTAGGAAGAAAGTTAACAGAAAATGAGATCAAGATAATCTGGGTATTATCAAAGTTTCACAATCTTAGCATTTTGATAATTATAGTGTTACACTTCCTTTCTTCATCTTTGATGGTAGATAGTAGTTTGCATTCATCCCGCACTGCATAATAGTTTGCATTTGAGATTGCATGTCATTGAGTAAGTCCCCATTCATTGCCTAAGTTGTTTGAAGCTTTGAACACCTTGGTTTATCCTCTTTTGCTCTCCGATTAAGAGCACACCCATAAAGACCAAAAGACAAAATTCATTGCATATATTTTACTTAAGGGATACTGTACCTTTCAATTCAGGGGTCATTGATAGATTTCCACCATTGACCTAGTCTGTGGTTACTTTTTGTTCTATGAAAGCCAACTTTGGGTATTTTCAAGAGTCATTTTATAAATCAAATTAAAAGTAGACAAATTGTAAACCAACAGTTTTTGGCGACTCCGCTAGGGAAAAACTCAAAATTTTCTTAAGTTTGCATACTAAGTTTGTCTGTGGCTTTACTAAGTGACTTAGAACTTATTTGTTTGGCATTCCTAATGCTACATTACGCATATCACTCTTAAGGAGAAATGGTGCTGCCTCACAAAGAACAAATTCCACTAGACCGATACAGAAGAATCAACTTTGAGTTAGAGAGAATAGAGGCTAACATTGAATATCAGGAAAGAAGATTCAGAGCTATGCAACTGCAGTAATCAGGTTCAGTAAATCTAGATCCTAAGTATACCCAAAGTGTCTGGATAGAGGGACATAAAGATCATGTGTTCAAAGAATTATAGAAGGCTAAGTTCCCCTTGTTAGAAGACCCTCTCAAACGAGGAAGAGCCAATGTCTGGGATCCTATTTTTCTAGGTATCCATGGTGCCCTCTTACCACCGCCATGCCCCTATTCCCAGATTTGTAGCCATTCTTCTATACCTCCTATTGTCTGCAATACTACCCCGTTGCTATGTAACACCCTCACTCTTCATGGAGTAGTTTCTCCTACCAATATAAATTTTCAGGCTGTGCCAGTAACCCTCCCTATTTCAATGGCCATCCCTTGGGGTAATGCTATTAGGCCTCTTTAGCTAGGAGCTAATAATGACTTACCTCAAGCTTCCCAAAATAACTTTCCAAAGTTTAATGGAGATAGGAAAGTATCTGCTGATGAGCATATTGTAGCCTTCTTCACTGCATGCAGTATTGTAAAAACTCAGCATGAAGACGTGGTAGTAAGAATGTTTTTAGAAACTTTGATAGAAAATGCCACTGACTAGTTTCAACATCTCCCTATAGGATGCATAACTAGTTGGAATGATATGAGAAACTACTTTGAAACTTGTTATAAAAGTACAGAGGATGAACATACACTCCTGACTCAACTCACTCAGATAAAGAAAGAACCTAGTGTTCCCATGCGGGATTTCATTGCAAGGTTTAAAAAGCTGGCTAACATGATCCTTGCTGCTAGCAGGCCTACAACTGACAACCAGAAGATTTTCTTTATTAGTTCCATGCCTCCTGACATTAGTTTCCAAATCAGATGAGTGCATGTGGATAATTTGCAAGCTGCTCAGACTCTAGCAATTGAGCTAGAAGATGACCTTATAGCTACCGAGAAATGGAAGCGAGAAGTGCAGAGCGGTGCCTCCACAAGCTCTATTTTTGGTGTAATTGGAAATACTAAGGAAATGCTTGATAAATTGTCTAATGAGATGATTTACCTTAAGTGGAAAATGGGAAAATCTACCCCATCCTTCCAGTAGCCTTACCAGGATATTCGTAGAAAACAACATGAAGGAAAACAGTTGCAGTTGCCACTAGCTCAGCAAAAGCTCACCATTGAGGTAGCTAAAAAGCATAATATGTGTATTTTTCATCTAAGAGCTGACCATGATGGTAATAGTTGTCTGGAAATGAATAGATATAGACAACTAGCCTCAAGCAATGAGCTGACTATTGAGTATCTTGAAAGTAAAGAAGATTCTTCTCCCATGGCGACTCCGGTAATTTCTTTTTGGAGTATGAATCTGATTCCAAAGTCAGAGGTGATTGTTTTTCCACCATGGATGGAATTCAAATGGAAGTAGCAACAAGAAGTCAAAGAGACAAAAATTTGGGAAGCTCTTTTCCTCCCTGAAACATTGCACCTGGTCCTTCAGTTGGTGCACCTAGAGCTTCTACTTCTTCATCCTGGAAGAAGGATCACTCAAAGTCTGAATCAAATGGTAAGTCTCTATCTTCATTTGATATAATTCAATACTACAAGGATGCCAGGATCCAAGTGTCTCCATTAGAATATCTAAAAACTCATCCTACTAAACTTCAAAAGCTTGTAGATTATTATAAAAGTGATGCCAATTCCATAGTGTAGCCTAATTTAAATTCTACTGTTAGTAATGCACCCCCTTGTAGTGGCCCTATAAACAATGAAGAACCCATCCTTCCCTTGCTATTTCAAGAAGAATATTCTTTAGTTTTAGCCATAGCTCCCAGCTAGAAGCCTGACCCATTCTATGTCTCTCTATTTGTTAATGGTCATAAACTAAACAACTGTATTATTGACTCCGGAGCCTCTAATAATGTCATGCCTGCCTCCGTTGCTAAAGCCCTTGGATTGACCCTTACCAAAACCTTTGGACACTGTTATTCAATGGATGCTATATAGGTTCTAGTCCTAGGTTAGGTAAATGATGCACAAGTTACATTGACTGCACACCCTACAAAGAGGATGAAGCTAACCATCCTGGTAGCTGATATCCCGGCCAGCTACGGTATGCTTCTAAGAAATTTTTTTTGTAGAGACATAGGTGGAGAAATCAAGATGGATTGGTCACATGCTATTATCCTGGTGGGTACTAAAAAGATAAAGCTAGAGCCCGAGGAAAAGGCCAAATTCACAGTAATGAAGTCTAATGACCCTAAGGCACAAATCCTCTACCAAGAGATGGAATTCGACAACTATATGTTGTTTTAATATTTTGATCATCAAGATGAAATGCTAGAAACTAACAATCAAGATATCTGGACCTTGGAGTTCAAAAATAGTTGTGCTACTACAGGGTCAGGGGCTGGCATAGTTGTTATTCCCCCAGAAGGAGACATGATACAACTTTCTTATAAATTACAGTTTAAAAACACCAATAACACAGTGGAATATGAATCCTTGTTGCTAGGCATTGCTGCTATGAAGGAAAGAGGTGTGAAAACCCTAAAGCACTCAGTGATGTAGAGTTGATAGTGAGGCAAATTTGAGCACAATACTCAGTGAAAAATGTGAGATTGCAAAGTTATAAGAACAGAGTTTGGGACAAGATTGAGGACTTTGATGCCTTCTCAATCCAAGCTGTTCCAAGAGAGCAGAACACTAAAGCAGATTTGTTGGCTGCCTCAGCTTCACTTCTCCTCCCACATCTGGATATAGGAGATAAGTAGTAAAAAGTTGAAGTTCTCTTTAGACTGAATATCCTAGATAATGTGGATGTTTGGCAAGTCTTCATCAGTGACAAGAAGATTCAAGCTTTCATGGAAGGATCAAATCAGTTCAGTGATCAATATTTTGAAGGGAGTTCTAGTACTTGTCAGGATCTCTCTCCAGATAGAAAGAAGGAGTTAGAGCTTGGAGAAGAATAGTTAAAAGGTAACAAAATTCCTTGACACCTAATCTCCCTTGAAAAACTTTTTGATAGACATGATGCATATATTAGAAAAGAAAGAGATAGGAAAGGTGGCACCTCAGGGAATTTCGAGGGAATGAACATAGGCACTTAAAATAAACCTAAGATGATAAATATTGGCAGTTGTTGCACAAAAAAGGAAAGAGAAGAGGCTAAAAACCTACTCTCCTAATACAAAGATGTGTTTTCCTAGTGCAATGAAGACCTCAAAACTTTTAGGGATAGTGACTTCAAGTACAAGATTCCTCTCAAGCCTAAAGTTGTCCCTTTCTGACATAAACAATGAAACTAAAATCCTAACGTGTCAGATGCCATTTTCAGAGAAGTTCACAAGATGTCGGAAGCAAAAATCATCTACCCCATACATCGCTCTACATGGATAGCCAACACCGTGCCCGTCCAAAAAAAGAATGAAGAAATCAGAATTTGTGTAGATATCCAAAATATGAACCAGGCTTCCCAGAAGGATAATTATGCCTTACCCAACATGGATCATGTACTGCAAAATTTTTTTGCATCTGAAATGATGTCCATGTTGGATGGTTTCTTGGGTTTTAACCAGATTGAGGTGGACCCAGAAGACAAGTATAAGACAACATTCACCACTCCTTGGGGAACGTTTTCTTATAATAGAATGCCCTTCGGGCTTATCAATGCTGGAGCTACCTTCCAGAGGGAAATGAACTCTTCATTTTCAGACCTCCTAGATAGAATAATAGTTATATACTTGGATGATTTAACAATCTTCTCTAAGAAGAGAGAAGATCATTTGAAAGATCTTGAGAAGGTGCTAAAGAGATGCAGAGACCATGGCATCTCTCTTAATTCCAAGAAGTCTATTTTCTATGTCACCAAAGGAAGACTGCTAGGTCATATTGTTTCCCATGATGGAATCTGAATTGATCTTGAGCACGTGAAGGCCATCCAACAATTGAACCTGTCGAAAAGCAAATCAGGAACATGATCATTCTTTGGGCAGGTAAATTTTCTCAGGCGGTTCGTTCCTGACTTTTTTGAGATTACAAAATTCATAATTGATATGATGAAGGGTAGTCAAAGTTTCAAGTGGAATGAATCTGGGAAGAAGGCCTTTGATTTAATCAAGCATGCTATATCTAGAGAACCTATGTTGGTGCATCCGGATTATACCAAGGAGTTCATATTGTATTGTTACGTATCAGCTCATACATTGTTTACTATCTTGATGCAAGAGAACAATGAAGGAATTCAAGCACCTATAGCATTCATGAGTACTCTACTCAAAGATCACGAACTAAGATATTCTCAAATGGAGAAACATGCTTATGCAGTGGTAAGGGCACTGAAGAATTTTAGATTCTATGTATTGCACTCCCATTCTGTTATTTATATTCCTGATTCTGTTGTTAAAAGCATTGTGACAACCCAGAAATATGATGTAATACTAGAGGTGCATGGATAGAAAAGGTACAAGAGTATGATATTGAGCTTAAGCCAACAAAGCTGGTCTGAGGAAATGATTTGTGTAAAATATTGGCAGAAAATCAAGAAATAGCTTAGGAGGAGGATTCTCTGAAAGTCTTCTTGATCCCTGGTTTTCAAACATCGCCTATTTCCTTACTTATGGAGATTTCCCAAAGGGGTTGACATACAAATAAAGAATAGATTTGAAAACTAAAGTGGCCAAGTATGTCATTTATGTTGACCAGTTATATAAGAGGGCAATAGATGGAACTTTCTTAAGATGTGTGGACAGGTCACAACAAGAGAGATTGCTCTAGGCATTTCATAATGAGGCATGTGGTGGACACTTCTCATCCATAGTCACTGCATATAAAATATTGAGGCAATGTTACTACTACCCCGACATGTTTAAAGATTCCTACAACTGGGTGGCTAAGTGTGATAAATGTTGTATGTTTTCCAGTAAGCCTCAGTTAGCTGCTCTTCCATTAAAGCGGGTTGTAGTTGAGGGTCCCTTCTAGTAACGGGGACTTGATTTCATTGGTTTGATTAATCCTCCCTCTTCTACAGGACACCTATATGTCATAACTGCCATAGATTACTTTACCAAGTGGGTTGAGGCTAAGCCTACCAAGAAAACTACATCCGAGGTGGTTTGTGAAATTATCAAAGAGAATATCTTGGTAAGGTTTGGAGTGGCTTTGAAGATAGTGATGGACAATGCCACATATTTCTCTTCATCGGAGATTATAGAAATCTAATATGACAATAGTATCCAGCTTAGTCACTCATTTGATTATTTCCCTCAAGGAAATGGTCAGGCTGAGTCAAGCAACAAGAACCTAATCAACATCATGAAGAAAATGGTTTAAGAAAGTCAAAAGGATTGGCACAAGAAATTGCATGAAGCTCTATGGGTGGATAGGATAACACCTAAACAAGCTATCAGGATATCCGCTTTTGAGCTAGTTTATGGAATTGAACCTAGTCTCCCACTTCCGCTTGAGTTATCCATTTGTAGGCTGCAATAAGTAATTGAAGATCCAGTTTTCCAGAATGGTCTGGAGAAATGAATCATATATCTAACCAAGTTGGAGAAAGAATGGGAAAATCTTGTTGACCACATCACTGATCATTAGAGGAGAGTGAAAACATTCTTTGATAAGAAGGCTAGACCAAGAAATTTTATGCAAGGTGACTTGGTCCTACTTTGGGATAAAAGGCACGACTCCAAAGGGAAGCATCACAAATTCAACTCACTTTGGAAAGGACCATTCAAGATTATACAGGTGAACCAAAATACTTCCTTTGTCCTGGCATATCCTTCTAGAGAGATTCTGCAATTTTCCTACAATGGCCAGAATCTAAAGCTCTATCAAATACTCAAGTGAAAATAGAGTTATTAGAGGTATATTTGCTTTGCTTTCTGTCCTGCTTTCTTAGGTCTTCATTTAGTTTAGTTACCTTTCCTGTCATGTGTTTTAGTTTAGTTTTCCCATTGTTTTCCCTGCCAGTCTTATTGTGCGAAACCAGAGACTCTAGGTCCGTTCTCAGACATTGGAATGTCTAAGTCCCCAATCAGAGCCAACTATTGCCTAATTTTAGTCTATGGTCTTTAGGTCCTAAGGGGTAAAATTGTTCTTTGGTGATCTACTTCTCATTCATCCTAAATCCTTCCATAATGTGCTTATCTGCTAAATGATTTGCCTTGCCTATTTGAGCCAAGCGAGTTTTCAATCTTTCTGCTTCATCCAGTGTTTAGGTGATTTAGGTATGTTGGGAAAGGGACAACTTCATAGCGTCTTCCAAATGAGAAGTAGTCACCCTCAGAAATGTAATGCTCAACATGTTTTTCTAGAAGAAAAGCATGTGTTTTATAAGTGATTGGTAAAAATTTGTTCTTAAAAAGAGTTTTTCAAGTCTCAGAGATATCAAGTTGTAGAGTAGTAGCAGCGATCATGCAGTTTCTAGAAAAGATGGTCTCAAAGGTGCAAGCCTGATACAAGTGAAAAGAGAAAATAATAGGCCAAGTGTCCCTGACAGAAAAGAAGGTGTTTAAGTGCGCAAAGGATAAGGTGAAGCCATCGGGATACTTTTCCAAAATAAAAGAAACAAGCTTACGAAAAAAGTATTCTTTTATGTTCTCTTTCCACACATGATAAAATGGTATAATGTTCATTCATTTTGGCATCGGAAGGAAAGTATGTTCTTTTTCTACAAAGACTAAATTTTTGTTACAGTTAAAGTGACTAATGAACATAAAGATAGGTGTAAGATTGAGGATTTCGAGACCATTATGTTCTTTGAAATAGGAATTTCAAATAGTCATTGATGATAAAAAATTAAATGCTAATACTATCATTGTGTCTGTTAGGTCACCTTAATGTCATTCATGTGGCACCAATGTTCAGACCTTAGCAGCTATTTCTTAAGCTTTTGCAATCCTTTTCTTCTCACCATTTTGAATAGCAAGTTATCTGTCTTCACTCATGTTCTTAGTTTCACAATAAATGGCTGTTAAAGCTTTTGGCTATGATAGATTAATTGGTATTGAGAGTGAATTGAAGGAAGTTTCTGACACATCTCTAAGATTCTTTGATCTCAAAGATTTGCACAGATTTAATTCTCATCCAGTTCACCCTATTACACAGAAGCTCAAGGATAGTGGTCTGTTAGAAGCTGCAAGATTTCCAATGGTAGTTCAAGCTCCTGAGCTCGTCAGAGAATGTATAGAGAAATATGACCTAGCTACAAAGAAAATCCTCTTTCCAGATCAATCAATTTTGCTAATGATTGATAAAGCCCTAATCCAATCCACTTTCAGCATTCTGGCAAAAGATGTGTATTGCGATATCAACTTCGGTTCTTCTGCGTCTATGTTCATTGAAAAGAAGAATCCGGGGAGGGAAGACATGCAGAGGACCTGGTTGCAGATCCCTCAATCAAAGAAAAGTAAGATGTTGAAGATTCTCTTTAGAACAACCCTAAAGAGGGAAATTTTTGATATCCTAGCCCGTTTGACCAGATTTGATGGAAAGCCTGAGATTTTAGATCTTGTTGAACATAATTTCTTCCTTGTTCAAGCTGTCTGTGCTGAAAATATGTTCATTGATTAGGAAGAAATTCTGTGTGAGAAGATTGCATCCTAGATGAGCTCTTGTTAAGGATTCAAACAATTCTACATGTCTTCTTACCTGATTTATGCTCTGGCGACTTAGCACCTATCACCTGGCTTACCAACAATCCAGAACTTTGACAAAAATACATAAATTTATGAGTTCTACCCAAATCTGCAATTGCATCAGAGCTTTGAGGAGTATACTACTATAAATGATGCATTCATAATGAGAATCTGTCAGGAACTTCAAGGTTTCCCAGAAAGAATATTCTCGCCAGAGGCCATCTTAGCAATCAGTCAATTTGGATGCTCTTTCATCCAATTCCCAAGTTTCTCTTATCTTCGGATTTGCTAAGAGACTGCCCCAGTATCCTGAAGATAAGGTAGTCTTAGTGGAGCTTTGTTGGAAGATATTGGAAGTGAACACTCTATTTTCAACTGTGAAGAAGATCACCAGAATTTCCTTCTCCGTGGTGGTTGGCCCATATTTCTGTGCGTCCAGATATGATGCCCAAAATTTAGTAAAGAGTTTTGAAGATAAGATCAAGATGCCTAATTATGAGGTTCTTAGGCCTCAATATGATCCTATGGGTTTTGTTAGAGATCACCTGAAGCTCAGACATGCCTACAGACATGTCCTAAACATTTAAGATTTCTGGGCTGAGTGTTTCAATGGGTATCAAACACGGGAAAAACTATGGTCCCATTTAACTTTGGATGAAATCACAATGTATAACCTTGCCATTGATGTGTTTGATCTTGCAGATGATGGTCTCTTCATGCAACCTTTGTCCTACAACCAGATCAAGGTGTTGCCTATTTCTTCCTCTCCACCAGCTGGTCCAGTGATTGATTCATTGGAGATCCTCATGAGGGGCATTATCAAGAGAACCGATAAGTGGGTAGAATGGACTAGAGTGTGGCAGAAAAGAACTTTTGGTGTAGGTTCATCCAAAGGAACGACTTTAGGAGTTGAGAAATCATCTTTAGCAGTTGCTTCTTTTGTGGCGCCATCAGTTTCAACAGGTGCAGTGCAATCCGTTGGGCAAGGAGGTGACCAGATGCCGGAAAAGAATATTCCCATCACTCCAACCTGAGGAGATGGTTCACTCCCAAACATTGGAAAGGAAGAATATAGGGAAAAGGAAAAGAAGAAAGAACATGAGGTGCTGGTGACTAAGCCTCCCTCACCAAGTCCAGTTATCACCTTGGATGACACAAATCCCATGCATGGTCAGGATTCCTCTTGGCAGGTAGACACAATGGCCCTTTTAGTGACCAAGGTTTCCTCTTTCCTTGTTCCTCCTCAAGACAAACAAACTCCTCTAGTGGCCTGGAAACTGTTTGATCCTATGACTTTTCAGTCTGCAATCAAGGTGCTATCCATAGAATAAGAAGAAGAAGAAATGACATGATGAGGCCATTTCTTCGAAGGACTTCATCTTTAAGGCAACCTCATCTCAGCCACTAACAAAGAAGGCAAAGAAGAAAAAGACCATAGTGGCCCTTTTCCATGACTCCACGACTGGGCATATGTTAATGGAGATAGAAAAGGCATAGAAACAAGGAAGGTTTCATGAACTCTCAGCTCAGGATTTCCAGATTAAAACAGTGGACCTAGGGGTGCCAGTGCATGACTCGATGGTGAATATCTAGAAAACCACCAATGAGCAGATTGAGGATAGATTAGAAGAACTCCAAGCAAACAAGGAAGTCCTAAAGTCTGAAAATAAGGAGCTAGTAGAGTATATAAAATCTTTTCTTGGTACTACTTCCTCTGCTCAGTTTGATCCTAATGCGAGGAGATTAAGAACTTGCTACTAAAGTTACAACAAGAAAGACAGTTTGGTCAAATTGGCAGAGCATGGATAGACACAATAAAGGTTCAAGGCCCCATTGTTATTGAGAATTTGGGGAATCTTCTACTTGATGTAGAAAAATTGAAGGATACAACATCAAAGCACCAGGAAACCATCTATAGTACATCCAATAGATTGACAGAATAGTTAGGCACCTTGCAGGAGGTGATTGATAGGAAGACCAGTGTTGCAATCTCTAATGGTATCCTCAAGACTGGATAGGAGCCATTATTTCACTGGAGTTAGTCTCTAGAGTTCATGATTGAGAACTCAAATACATCTATAGATGAACTCAAAACTATGGTAAAGTTAGTGCAAAAGGAAATGAACAAACTGTTTGAGTTTTTGAAAGTATTGCACATGGAATCTCAAGTTTCTAGAAGTGACAAGTTGGTGAATACAAAGTGAATGAAACTAAGCTTCTTGCTTTCATAGATGAGATTGTGGATCCGGCCAATTTCATGTCAAGAATCAGTGAGCTCTCCACAATAGATGCTGTGATCAAAAAGGAAATGGAGAAGCTCCAATCCCGGATTGCCAGGTTGGATCAACTGACAGAGATGCATGATTTTTGGATGGTCTGAGCTGACAATATAATCATTCTAAATTCTTAGGATTTGGGCAAGGTAATGGATGTAATGAAAGCTTACAGAGGAAAAGCCATTATATAGAAGATGGCATAGAATTTGTTGACCTGTGTCGTCTTCCCAACTTTTCTATATTGCAGCCATTTTTAGCATTTTGTTAGCTTTGTCAATTTTTGTAACTGACCAAGTTTATTATTAGAATGTTCCTCTCAGAATACTGTAAGGAGGCAATCATTTTTGAAACGGGTCATTTTGGAGAAGACCTATTTATGTAAATTTATGTAAAGTAAATAATATTGACAAAATTACTTTGGGCAAACCCCTGTAGTTGGGACTACTATGTGTGAATCTGAGTTCAAAGTGATTTTTGTGGTTCATTAGAGTTATTTGTGTGATGTTTTGAAGGAAGATGCTTACACTGGAAATTGAATGAATAAGTAATAAACAAGGTTTTGTTATTCTCATTCAGTGGATTGTATGTTTACTATCTTTAGCATAAGTACTCTATTTTTTATTTCATTGCACATTCTAGTTCAAATAGATTAGTTCTTGCATAAGGATTTAGGAAGAAAGTTAACAAAAAATGAGATCAAGATAATCTGGGTATTATCAAAGTTTCACAATATCAACAATCTGGGAATTGCAGTGTTACACTTCCTTTCTTTATCTCTGCTGGTAGATAGTAGTTTGCATTCATCCCACACTGCATAATAGTTTGCATTTTAGATTGCATGTCATTGAGTAATTCCCCATTCATTGCCTAAGTTGTTTGAAGCTTTGAACAACTTGGTTGATCCTCTTTTGCTCTCCGGTTAAGAGCACACCCATAAAGACTGAAAGAAAAAATTCATTGCATATCTTTCACATAAGGGATACTGTACCTTTCAATTTAGGGGTCATTGATAGATTTCCACCATTGACCCATTCTGTGGTTACTTTTTGTTCTACGAAAGCCAGCTTTGGGTATTTTCAAGAGTCATTTTATAAATCAAATTCAAAGTAAACAAACTGTAAACCAATAAAAGGTATGCATTATGTCATGAAAAATGGTTGTCATCACCCTTTGATAGGTAGCTCCAACATTTTTAAGGCCAAAGGGCATAAAATTCCAACAAAAATTTCCCCAAGGGAAAGTGAAAGCAGTCTTTTCTTGATCCTCAGGTGTTATTATAATTTGATTGTAGCCACTAAATCCATCCATTAATGAAAACATGGAATGTCCTGCTGTCAAATCCACTATAGCTTCATTTCTAGGTAATGGAAAATCATCCGTAGGGAAAGAAAGGTTAAGATATCTAAAATCCATACATGCTCGGATAGATTTATCATGTTTAGTGATAGGTAAAATATTGGAAATCCATTCTGCATAAGCTATTACTCTTATGAAGCCAACTTTTAGTAACTTTTCCAATTCTGACTTAACCAACAAAGCCACATGGGGATGCATTTTTCTCAACTTTTGCTTCATGGGTTTTACTCTGGGCCTCACATTAAGGTGGTGCATTATGAAACTTGGATCCAATCCTAGCATATCTACATATGACCATGTAAATTTGATTTTCTTTTCCTGAAAGAATTTGATGAAATCCTTCCTTTCTATTGGAGTTGAAGATGCTGCTAGATGGACGAATTTAGGTTCCAATTCTGTGCCGATGTTGACCTTTTATGTTGGCTCAATTAGGATAGGAGATCTCTCTTCTTCATGTTTAGGTAAAGTATCCAATCTCTCTTCCTTAGGTGCCATAGTTGGGGTTTTACCTTCAGAAACATCCTCTATTTTTACTTTTTTTGGGGGTCTAGTACTGCCACGTGATTGTTTTCACCACTAGAAATTTTCATTTTTTTACTTTGTTTTTTCTTTTATCTTGTGGATTAAGAGATTGGACCCTTTCTTCCATCATCATGTTTGGATCAAATTCATTGGTGGAAGTTGGCTCAACCTCATTGAGGTATTGGGCCATAGAATTGTCATTGGGAAAATAGAGTAAGTCATTAGGTTTGGTCAAATCCCAATCAATAAGCTTAGGATGGATAAGGGATAAGGACTCATTAGGTAAGTTTTCATTTGTAGAGTTCAAGGACATGAATTTGTTTGAAGGTTTATACCTTGTATCGCTCAAGTCAATAACATATGCTTGTTCAAGGTTTTCCATAGAAGTGGGATCAAAATTTTCTTCACTACAGTCCTCATGGATTTACATGGGAAAAAATACGTGTGGATTAAATCTAACATTTGAATCTCCCCCCATGAAGGTACCTGTGGTTCACCTACCCATTTATTGTCACTACATTATTGTCCTACATTGGAATCTTGAGAAACAATTGGCACATGTGTAGAACTAAACCCTTGATCCATATTGGCTTGATTATTTGCATTAGGTATAGTAGCATAGGTATGAATGAAATCTATCTTTTTATCATGACAATATTCTTCAGATAGAGAGTCCCATTCATATTCTCCAGAGTCATCTTCACTTTTGGACTCTAACATATGTACATGCTCATAAGAATCATGAATAGTGCTTGAACTAACTCCTTTCTCTTGATACCCTATCCCTGATTTTTCATCCTTGGATCTCCAAGGAGGTTGGATAGGTTCTAGCAAGCCTTGATTTCTAATGCCTAAGGGTCCTCTTCCCTTGTAACCCATTTTTTGCATTATTTGGAATCATTTTCCATTATGACCAATTTGGATGTTGACATGTTGCACTCTTTCAATGGGACCATTTGAATTATCCCCATCTTTATAAATCCATTGCAAGACTTCATTATCTTCTTTTTTTGTGGCTGATTGGTCACTCTCTCTCACAAAATGAGAGTTTTATTTTTTAGGTGGATGAGAATTTGAAGGTTTTCCATGTGTCCTTGGAGAAGTGGGTAAGTCAAATAAGGAAAAAGAATATTCCCCACTCCTTTTTGACTGATTCTGCATTATTTTTCAAATTTATGCATCATCTCACTCATCTTTTGATAGTTGTCCTTTTTAGTTTGTCCTCTTTCAATATTATAAGGTCTCAAAGTTTCTTCCCTTGGTGTAGAAACTTTTACCAAATTGTCATTGGAACTTTCAACTTCAAAACTAACTTTCTCTTTTCCCTTAGTTGATGTAGGTAAGTTAGTTTCATTAGGACTTGAAGTAGAAGTATAATTTAATGTCGAATTAAGACCTTATTCTTTGGTTTCTTCAATGATGAAACTAGGAATAACTGTTAGTAATAATTGAGGGGGGGCAGGGGGTGGGGGTGAATCAGTGGCCTTAAAAATATTCCAATAATCAACAGTTAAAACTTAGTACCACAATATTAAGCCTCTAGTTATCTTCAGTCCTATAAGATGAATGCCTTCAAATACTATTATCAAATTACTACTGCTCAGAATGCTTTGTAAAACCTTATACTGTATGTTTACCAAATAGCAGTCTGTTAATTTACCAAAAGATGGTAAATTATCTACAGTATACCGATCAATCCAGTTAAGCTATGTGTAATGCAAAACACTAAATTAATGATTCATAAACACATTGACACATGGTTTTTTAACGTGGAAACCTTGTTAAGGGAAAAACCACTTGGGACCGGTAACTCAAAATTTTCACTCTTCTAAAGTGAGCTCGGTGAAGAGCCAACCCTATTAAAGGTTACAAACACACTATCAGGTGTGACCTTGTTAGAGGATTTAAAAGTTTAGTCTGTCACTTGATATTGGGCATCTCTATGCTACCTTCCTTGATCAAACATTCACTTAGCCTGTCAATAGGTATCTGGAATCTCATGCTATCTTCATGATCAAACTTTTTGATACTCCTTGGGATGTATCTCAATATAGAAAGGATCTTTAAATCCTACTCGGTTAAGAGACTTTTTGAATCAATGGTTAAAATGAAATAGTATAATATATTCACATGTACAACTTATACTTGTAGATTTTCAGATCTATTGTAATCTCATAAAACTAATCTGATCAATATCTCCCTTTTTATACCTTTTCTCCACTTTGATTCTACTTGGTGATGCTATGCTCTTTTGCTCGGTGTCCGCAGAAAACTTTAGCTCTTTCCTTGACTTCATTGATTAGGATGTATGAAGTTGCTCTTCATTAGTTTCTCTTTAGCATCCTCTTTCTTATTCATTCACCCACACAATTCGTAATGAATTGAGTTGTCTCTTTATAGACACGATATCACCATTGTTAGATTCTTGATTTTCTTGATCTTGACATGATCCACAATCTTAGCCAATTAGATTTAAAGAAAAAGTCCTATTTTATCTTGCAGAGATCTTCTTGCCAACTGGACAAAAAAACTTTAAATCCTTTAGTCATCTCTGGCTTATCTTGTCAATGAAAACAATGATAACTACCAGTTGAGTCTATATTTAGCTCTGCCAGCTAGATATTTTTTTCATTTTTGAACTCAAGTTAATTTTGGTGTTTAACTCTTTGATAGCTTTGGTCAACACTCCAGTTCTCCTCGGGCTTCTCCGTCGGTCTACACTATGTTTGTGGCCATTAATTATGCTTTTGATTCTTATTATTGGTAATGCTCATTGGTGTTCTTGCTTGGGAATCATTGTGACTTGACTTTCAGTGATCTTTGTCCATCAGGTTCAACTGATCATCGGTGTTTGAAGTCACATAGTGAATGCTTGTCTTTTATGCATTACAAAAAGCATAATCTTTATCTCTTTGATTCTCTAAATTCTTTGACACTTTGATTATAACCAATTAGATTATATCAAGTTGACATTAATGACAATACAATCCATTAACTAATTTAATGTCTTGCATTATATTTTTGCATTTCGGTGATCAACTTAACATCTTCAAACATTCAATCAGTTACATGTCATCAATCTCTCCCTTTGGAATTGATGGAAACATACTACATTATCATACTATACTATCACTAATACAATATGACATATATAGTTTCATCAAGCTTTCCTAATGTAGCTATTATAGATATTTGGCTCTCGATAAGCTCTAAAATAGCTTAGATTTGTTTCTTGCAGAGTGATTGTCTTCAATATTCAATCCCTTCACTGGATAGATGTAGCATCTTCTATCTCTATTCTAATATGTGCTCTGCCTTGACAGTTCCTCTTCTTGATAATCTCTTTTTCCTTTGACAACAATCTTTCTCTTTTTCTGAACTCTCTCCCTTTTTTACTTCTCTCCCTTAGATGGATATTTCATATGTAATACATTTCTCTCTCTTAGAATATTGATTAACTTATCTCTTCTTCTAATTCTCAGCAACTTCTCTCCCTTTATATGATAATGAGATCATCTCTCCCTTTGACAACAATTCCCAACAAAAACACTTCTCCTTGTTTTTATCATCTTCCATCCTTTACATAATATATTCCTTAAATTTCCCTATCCATCAGCAATACAATGTCTCTAGTTTTTGGTGTAGATTTGTACCTTTATGTGTACAAATGTATCTATTGTTGTCCATCTCAGTGTTTGCATCAACATGATTGATCTTTAGATTATGTGTAAGCTGATGCAATCTCCTAGTCAGTTTACTGACCGATAGACAAGGTTTGGACCCCTAGTCTCTGTCTCAGGTACTCAAATGTATCCTTCGATAATGGCTTGGTGAATATGTTAACTAATTGTTCCTTTGATTGAACATATTCTAGTGTCATTTTCTTTGCTTGGACTTGTTCTCTTAGACAATGATACTTGATAGAAATATGCTTAGTCTTCATGCACGACTGGATTCTTAGAAATGTTAATTGCATTGGTGTTATCACAATAGATAATTACTAGTTCAAGAATCTTCATATTCATACCTTCCAGTAATTGTTTGATCCAAGCAATATTGGAGCAATTTGCAGCAGCAACCACATACTCTGCCTCTATAGTAGACTGAGAGATGCATCCTTGTTTCTTGCTTATCCATGAGACAAGTCTGTCACCCATGAAGAATGCTTCTCCAGTTGTGCTCTTTCGGTCATCAATATTTCCAGCCCAATCAACATCTATATAGGCTTGTAGCTCAAATTTTCCTTCTCTTTTGTACCATAAGACATAGTCCTCAGTGTTCTTCAGATATCTCAGAATTCTCTTGACAGTAGTCATATGTGATTCTTTGGGATTAGCAGAGAATCTTGCAACTATCCCCACTGCATGTACTATATCTGGTCTAGTATGAACAACATGCATCAATTTTCCAATCATTGATCTATATAAGGTTTGGTTTACCTCATTGGATTTATCTACTTTTGTTAGCTTGCATCCAGTAGCCATAGGTGTTCCAACTGGTTTGGAATCTTCCATCTTGAATATCTTCAACACTTTCTTGATGTATTTGGACTGAGTGATATAAATGCCCGCATCTTGTTAAAGAATCTGTAGACCAAGAAAGAATTTGATCTCCCCAAACATAGACATTTCAAATTCCTATCTCATTTCATTAGGAAAGGATTTGCATAACAATTCATTTCTCCCAAAAAATGATATCATCAACAAAAATTTTAGCAATCAGAATATTACCATCAGTATCTTCTTTTAAGTATAGATTACTATTTTCACTTGTTCTAACAAAATTTATGCTAATGAGATAGGAGTGAAGTCTTTCATACCATGTTTTTGGTGCTTGTTTCAATCCATACAAGGCTTTATGTAGTCTACATACCATGTTTCTCTTGTCTGGATCAACAAACCCATCTGGTTGTTTAATGTATACCTCTTCCTCAAGTATTCTATTTAGGAATGCAAATTTGACATCCATCTAGTATATCTTGAATCCTTTAAATGCAACATAAGAAAGTAAGATTCTAACTCCTTCTAGTCTAGAAATGGGTGCAAAGTTTCTCCACAATCAATACCTTCTTCTTGTGCATGTCCCTTGCATACTAACCTTGCTTTATTTTTAGTGACTTCTCCATTCTCATTCAGCTTGTTTCTGAATATCCATTTGGTACCGATGACATTATTGTCATATGGTCTCAATACTAGTGTCCATGTACTATTCTTCTCTATCTATTTTATTTCTTCATTCATAGCACTGACCCATTCTTCATTCTCAAGTGTATTATTAACAGATTTAGGCTCAAAATCACAAAGTAAACATCTTGTGTTTAGTGACTTACTTCTCATCTTCTATGATTTGATTTTGTGGATGATGTCTTCTGACATACTTGGAAAGTTTGAGTTCAGCTCTATGTTCATCATTTTGATCAGCTTCTTGACCTTCATTTTGATCTCCATCGCTCATAATATCATCTTGAGGATTTTTTATAATTACAGCCTGATGCTCAGTTTCAATGTTCTGTTGCTCAAGAGTGATACACTGTTGCTTGGGTAGAGTGCCAGGTTCTTTTTAAACAAATTTGTTGTAGTCCTCTAGTTCCTTTTTTCTTTCCTTGTCATTCTTTTATGCAAATTCATCTATTTTCACATTTTCACTTTCAATGATTTTTTTAGATGACTTGTTAAGACATTTATAAGCCTTGCTTTTGGTTGAATACCCTAGAAAGATACCTTCATCACTTTTGTAGTCAAGTTTTCCATTTCTATCATCCTTAAAAATATAACATTGACTACCAAAGATTCTGAAGTAACTTACATTGGGTGTATAACCATACCAAAGCTCATATGGTGTCTTCTTTATGTCCTTCTTCAATTGTACTTTGTTTAATGTGTAGACAACAATACTGACAACTTCCCTCCAGAAAGTTTGAGTGATGCTTTTCTCAATCCTCAATGTTCTTGTACAGTCAACAATTGATCTATTTCTCCTCTCAGCAATTCTATTTTGCTATGGGGTTCTCAGTGCAGAAACCTATCTTTTAATTCCATGCTCATTGCATTAGTCAGTGAATTCATCTGAAGTAAATTCCCCTCCTCTATATGACCTTAAGCATTTCAATTTCTTTTCACTTTATTTTTCTACCATTTCTTTATACCATTTAAACATCTTAAATGCTTTTGATTTATCTTTTAAGAACATGACTGTCATCATTCTAGAATAATCATCAACAAAGAGAATAAAATACCTATCTCCATAGTATCTCTTTGTCCTCATGGGTCCACATAGATCTATATGGACTAATTCTAGAATTACATTAGATGTATGGGTTTTTCTCTTAACACTATACTTTGTCATCTTACATTTTTGACAATTCTTGCACATGATATGTTCAGGCTTAGTCATGCTCGGTAAGCCTCTGACATTCCTTTTGTTTCTTATCTTTATCATGTTGTCAAAGTTCACATGACACAATATTTTGTGCCACAACCATATGTCTTCGTTTCTAGCCATTAAACAAGAGGTGTTAGTGTCATCAAGATAGAAAATGTTACCTTTTGTCTGCTCACTAGTACCAATCAATCTTCCTGATTCATTGAAGATCTTTGCCTTCTTATTTTCAAATGCTACTCTGTGATCTGAATTGTTCAGCTATGAAACACCTATCAAATTGTAATTCAGTCCTTTAACACAATAGGCATTTTCATATTTAATCAGGTTATTCAACATTATGGTTCCTTTACCTTCAATTGGACAAGGTGTATCATTACCCATTCTCACTGAACCACCATTATAGTATTCAAAAGTCTCAAACTTTTATTTATCACCGGTCATATGGTGAGTGCAGCCACTATCTATGATCCAAACATTATTTTTACTAACTTTAGATATGAGTGCAGTTTCTACATACCTTTCTTCATCTTCATCTGAATCATCCTTCATGGCTACAAACACCATCTCGATGTCTTCTTCTGATTTAGTGTCAGTATCATCAACTCTTTTCTCAGCTAGGTAACAAGATTTCTTCCCTTTGTCCTTGTAGTCTTGGGTATCTCTCTTGTCAGATTGTCGGTTGCTTTGGTAATCCCTATTATCACCTCTATCAAACTTCTTCTCATATGATCTACCATTTCCTCTGTCATCTTTTCTTCTGTTTGGACATCTTGCAGCTGTATGCACCCTAAAATGGTTTCCTAGACTATGGGCCCCCATTCTTCAATTTATCAAATGACAGAATCAATTTATCAATTTTCTGAACTAATGCTTTGCAATATTTTCAATTCAAATCAATTTCCTTGATCAAATCGTAATTAATTCAATTATTTCAATATTTCCTAAGGTTTGATCATTTCATCAATAATCTTATTTAATTAAAAGAAAACATCCCTTTTAATTAAATGAAATAATCTTATTTAATTAAAATAAATCTTTTAATTAAAGGATCTTATCTTATTTAATTAAAATCTCTCTTTTAATTAAATAATATTATCTTATTTAATTAAAATCTCTATTTCAATTAAATAAAATAATCTTATTTAATTGAAAGAAAATCCTTCTTTAATTAAATAAATAAAATCTCCACTTAAAGCTCTCTTTTTGATGAAAAAGAAAATAAATCAAATAAAAAATAAATAAAACTCCTTTTTCTCCACACATATTTCTAAGTGGTGGGATTTTTTTCCTCTTTGAATCTCTCATTTTATGGTGTACTTGTATGGGCACAAACTAGGTCAATCTGAGGGCCTCCATTACCAACCCTTACACTCCATGAATAGAGAGCTACGAGTTGCCATTCAAAACCTCATTCTTGAGTAGTCTTGGATACAATGATTCATAGAAGTGCGACACATTTTCAGCACATATTTTTGGCGCCCACCATGGGGCAGAACATCTACTTCTGTCATCACATTCAAAAATTACTTCTATCTTCTGTCTATTATTCGCTCAGTGTCTTTAAAACTCTCATTTTGAGCCAACTCTCACCCCACCATCGCGTCCAGATCGCTGTTTCGGTTGAAAATGACTATAAGCTTGCCCATATTTGATGAAAGTCAAATATGTGGAAATTATTTTTTCCCAAACAAGCTTGCACGGAAATCAAGGCATATTTTAGATCATCTCTGCACGCAGCCTGAGGCAGATTTTCAAAAAAAATCTTAAAAAAAAAATTAAAAATCAAAAATCAAATTTTTTTTACTATGCTAAATTTGACGGCCATATGACCGTCAAGATCTGGGCCTTCTGTGATGGCTCTCAGCCCATCAATTTTAATGTCACAGTTTGCTGATGTCAGCAGGGTTTGAAAAGTCTTTGCCTTCACCATTGGAGTTTTTGAAATTGCAATCTAACTTCAAACGATCATATCTTGCTAATTTTAGGTCCAAATTGAGTGCAATTTTTATTTTTATTTTGGGTAGAATTGTCTGAAGATTTCTGGGTTATTCTTAGTTTCTGGATTTGATTCACAGATTTATCAAAAATTGTAGGTTTTCATCACTGTCCCAGTTTAATCCTCTATTTTGCATCTTCTGAAGCCTCATACAGTAACATTTTTTAGTGTAATTTTTTTTGAAAGTGTGTGATTTTTCATCTACTTTCTTAATATGCAATCAGATTTCTAATTTTTTGATTTTTCTAATGCTAACCAATCTTTGGCTTTGTTGTTCTTGATGCTTATCTTTGATTACATCCTAATAGTAGTTTGTAGGATGTTGAAAAATAAGACTCAAACAAAGACTACTAACAATCATCTTGTAGGTTGCCTTGATTGATAGCACACTAAACATTGTGCTTGCATTTTGTTTTATTTTATTAAAATAGGAACCCACATGCAAGACTTCTAAAATGAATTTCTATTTGGTATTTTTAGGAATGACAATAATGTCAGGAAACTATGCTCTCGCCCTTTTGGGATGATAAGAAATCCAGAAACATTATTGTCATATTCTTATGTGTTTGAAGTGTCTTTTAGATTGTAATCCTAATAATTATATGAACGTATCCTCTCCCCTCGCTTTTGTGGATCTTGGGTGTAAGAGAAACTCATATAATTATTTTAGCGTGGCTACCTCCCGAGTGCTTTAATAGAGCCAGTGAGAGTGGACTGCCCAACCGGTAACCAGGGATAACTTTAAGAAACCCCCTCCTAGGAAAAAGTGTAAAAGCCTAGCGAATCATACATTAATTTAGGGGCAAAATTTTATTGATGATGACGATTTTTTTTTTTCAAATTAGGAAAATAATATAAAGGCGTAGGCGATTTTTCCCTGCCGAATGAAAATTCCATAAAATCGTGGTGAATTATAAATTAATGTGGGGGAGAATATATAATATATGAGGTCAATTATTTTCTTGTGAAGGTAAAAAAAATATTTGTACTGGATATTTTTATTTGTCGTTTGAAAACATATTAAATTTATTGGCTAATCTATCATTAATTATGGGAAAAATAAATATTTTATTTGGTAATTTTCAAAAGATGGGACTCGTCAATGCGTCATGTGGGCCAATGCCAACTAATATTAAATGTCTTATTTGAGACCGTTTGATTATCCTAGATCAATGGTTGAAATTTAATTTTAGCCCAATTTCATGAAGGAAACAAAGTTTTCCAAGAAGTCACCCGAGTAATGACACGTAGCATTGTAATTAATGCAATGTGCAACGAATATCACTTTTATTTGTTGCGAATATAACTGATCACACATTGGACACATAACCTAATTATGTATTGTTAAATGTATTATTTGAGACCATTTGATCATCCTAGATCAATGGTTGAAATTTAATTTCAGACCGAATTTCAGAAGGAAACTGACTTCTGCAGGAAGTCACCAGAATGATGACACGTATCAAGCCTTAAAAAGTGCACCGTAACCATGATCATTGATTTCTACTGGTTATTTGTTGATGTGGACAGTGGGTATTGCAACTGCAACTTATAACTCGTAACTCGAAAAGAAATAAATACCTTGTCAGTGACATTCTTTAACTGCCATCTTTAACTGTCAATAGTACACCTACAATTATGGGAAAATTTATGAGAAAGATTTACATTTAGATATGAAAGATTAAGGACAGTCGATTTAAATCTCTCACACACATAATACACATAATGCATTTATGAAAATTGCATTAAATACGATTAAAGAAAGAATAATTATTAATTGATAAGTATCCGTGAGCACTACTATCAATCAAGGGGTCGGGGCTATTTAAAGAGAATCTGGTTTCTTTCTTCTTCATTTTTCTTTTGGTAGATTAAGAGTCAGAGCTGCCGGTGGTAGAAATTGTGCCTCTAGTTTTAAGGTTTAGGTTTTTAGGTCTTTAGGCTTTCAAGAATTAAAGATGGATACACCAATCCGTTTGAGATGCACATCCCCAGATGACCATAGGTCCTTTTTGGGCAATGTCTTGGAAGAAATCCTTACTTCCATTTGTAGGGAGGTTGGTGGCGACACTTTTATAAATTCTACTATGTTGATGTTATTGGGTTGAGAGTTCTTTGAGAATGTCGACAGATACCACATCTACACGGACATTACATCTCAGTTTTTTACGTCTCTCCTCAACTTGGGAGGATTGAAGGTGGATATGCTAATGCTGATGCTGTTGAGGAAGGTTTTTAAAGAGAAATTCTTGAAGGACGATGTCAATGTTGCTATTTTTGTGGAATTAGGGGTGGGGATCCCTTGGCCAAGAGATATACACAAGTTGTTGGTGCCAGGCAGAAATGTGGCCAGACAACCCTTTTTGTTGAACCTCAATGACGAGCAACTAATGTGACACAGGAAATAGGCACGGTTTGGGAGGGATTTTCTCCAGAAATATTTTTACCTTGATGAATTCGACGAGTCAAACTACACATGGCTTGACGAATTCTCAGAGATTATCCTCTCTGGAAAATTCTACTCAGATGAAAGGGAAGATGAAGATCCCTGATTCCCTAGTTTACCCATTCCCATTACCCTAGTTTTTTGACAATTGACATGCAAATTTTTACTTTTTTTTAACCGATAAGAAGTTGCCTAGTAGGTTTCTGTTTTTACCGTACGATGTAAATTTTTTTTAAAAAAAATAATTTTTTTTTCCAAGTTCGTTTCAATTTTCTTTTTATGGGTACAAAAAATGATTCTTAGACTTCCTTGTGATTACAATATTTTAATTAGTTTCTTTACCTATGTATTAGACATTTAAGTATATGCTTAAGCGATGGATTAGTACTTCCATTTTTTAAATCTGAAGACTGAGATTCTGAATTTTTAAAATGATTAA
>MU224565.1:1836608-1847953 GCA_018584345.1 Thuja plicata | reverse complement strand
TAAAAGTTATTGGGACCTGCAATAATGCGACAGTGCTAGCGACCGTTAGACGAGCACAGATCAACGGTGTGTAGTGTATTTTGGGCCGAAATGAAAAAGAAACCCCATTTTTGCAAACCTATTCCAAAATAATGTAAATGAACTCAAAATCACAGTCATATAATAAGTATCACTTACCTTTACCTCAAATTAAAATGTAGCAATGTAGTCGCGACTCGCCAATGCAGTATTGAGTATACAGTTGCACTCAATAGTCTGAAACTTCTAAAACTTCACTACGATCAAATATAGAGATATCATAATATTTTTATACTAATTCTTCAAAAAATTTGGCGGGAGGTATTAGGTATACAAATATTTAGCGAAGACCGCATAATTATAACATGTCTTTTGTTATTTCCAAGGTGATTATGGGTCGTCCAATACCTTTTCATGATTAATAAAGTTGGCTAAATTACGTCGGTTAGAGACACGCATCCGTAAAATGCTAGGAAAATATAGGTTGTTGATTTGGGGTCGCTTAGAAATTATAGGCGAATGTTTTAAATTTATGGGGACCAAAATTTATATTTCATTGGTGATAATGTGTAAGAAATGGAAAAATTAAATAAACCGATGGGCGATGGGCCTAGGCTTTGGACCCAATATTAATAAATCTTGGGTGAAAGGGTCAATCTAATATGTCAAAAATATTCTCTAATTTTGGGGTCGCCGATATGCGCATTCGCCAAATGACGAATAATCACCACTAAAGTTTTCATTGCCGGTAATAGGCTAAAGCCAAGCCCTTCTGAATCGATATATAAAAAATGCCATTGTGATTAGTCTCATAGTGGACAGGTGTGAATTCATTGCGGTAACCGAAATCTCCTCTAGCACCCTAGTGGTGCATTAAAGTCCCTACATTGTTAAGGTAAAAACCTTTCTTTGAGAGGATTGGGAGAGCCCCCTTAATTGAGAAAATGACTTGATCACAACCAACTGAATGGATGCCTTGACTACAAACTTTGTTTTAGTGACCAAAAAATCTCTATCTGTTGGTGTGGAAGGTTAGAGACCGACTAAGATGTCTCACATTTTCAGGGCTCTTAGTAGAGACAACAGTCCTTTGGGAAGTGATTCCCTTGGGATTCGAAGCTTGGTGTGCCTGAGAAGTGAGTGCACATGTAAGGAGGAGCCCGTGCCTCTAAGCTTCTAAGTTGTCCGCTATGAGTAAGTGTGGCTGAACTTCGGTTCAAGTGGGAATTCAACAGATATTGTCCTGGCTTACCTAGGTTGTGATGTGACTATTTATTTTACAAAAAACTATCTGCTTGATGTGTCTTGTGTGAGTGAAAGATCAAAACATACACCCAAAAATTAAGACAAACACTAAAATGATCAACAAATCTGTATTTTTAAGTGTCAAATTGTCAATTGCTCATTTTTTCTATCCTATCATTTTCAGTCTTCCTGGGTTGATCCAGATCAGATTAGGTCACTTACACTGCTATTAGAAGCTTGTTTACACTTTGGATTCTTGCGTTTTGACCTCTTGAACTAGTAATATTTGGTTTCACAAGTGACCTTGCTTGGAGTTGGTGAGCTAGAAACTGTTCTTGTTGAGAAGATAAACCTTTAGATCCTTTGATAACACACTTGGAGAGTTTTAGAGTCTCTTGTCCATTCTCTTCCATACAAATTCAAATTCAATCAATATAACTTGGGTAAATCATCCTCCTGATCCATATGTGTTAGGGTATTCACCCATTCAGTGGGAACCTTTGTGGCAGTGTTGGTTTATGCCTCTTGCAAAATTCTACCTTATCACCTCTCTTTTGGACAAGTGAGTGCTTTTACTATCCTAGTTTGGTACCAATATTTCTTAGGGTCATCCTATCACCTAGTACCTTTTATTTCATGCTAGTTACAACAAGATATAAAGTAAATCAAGGAAAATGACCTCAAGTGGTCTTCAACCAATTACCCTTAGTTCAAACTTGCCAAAAATGTAAGGGAAAAGAACCTATATTTGATCAATCGCTTAGGAACAACTCAGAAGTGTGGTTTTATTCCAAGATTTACCTTAGTGAGTTGGGTACCCCCTTAGCATCTTCTCACTCTTCTATGGATATGAGTTACATGATGACTCAGAGAGAGAGGGAAGACATGGATAAACACCTTGATGACATATTTGTGAAGCATAGAGACGCTATTTCATTTGGTGGTTCCTCTCGTGACAGTCGCCCAATCTCACCCCTTATCTCAACTAGATATCTAGATGCACACCAAAGGGCTAAGAGAGGTAAGAGGCAAGCTTATCAAGATGATTTATCACAACATGAGAACCAAGGAGATAAACTTTATGACACTTATGTTAATGCAACCTATACCAACAACTTGTTTAGAAATTCAAGACCAAGTTCACCGCTCAAAACATCTTCAAGATACATGAGTGAAATACTTAAGAGGATTGAGCATGAAAAGAAAGAATTCCTAGATGAGAAAGCTGAAAAGGAAGAGAAATTTAGACTACTAGAATTGGAAAGACAAACTTTGGTGGAAATGGAAAACAAAGCCTTCCAAGAAGAGCAAGATAAGCTCTTGGCTCAACAACTCAATGATCAATTCAACATGTGTGTTAGTGGTGGAAACAAATCTCCTCCAACCACTCCTCCTAAGACTCCATGAAGTGGAAGACATTCAAGAATGCCTTCATGATCTCCTATCCCTAGAGGAAGAAGGGCCTCAAGACATGATCATTATAGGAGACGAACACCTCCTAGGAACTCAAAACAACCTTCACAATATTCTCATCATGGTTCACAATACGGGGGTAGTAGCTCAAGTGTTGATCTCACCTCCTAGGACTTCATGAAAAATGCAACAAGAGCCACTTTTCAAATAGTATGTGGAGAAATATTTAGAGAAAAACAAGGATAAGTTCCTAGAGATTTTAATCAACAAGGGTGCTAGAGTCTCTTACAACTTTGATGTGGACAAAAAGATTAAGTATCAAGGTCCATATCAAGAAGAGGAAATAAAAAAAACTAAGAACATGATGGAGAAGATGTTAGCACCCAAGAATTCATTCTCGCTAGATTCAATTTGTCCTAATCATTTTTACAAAAGTATTAACATGAAAGAGTTCCCTAGAAAGGTTGAAATTCCTCAATATGACAAATATGATGGGAATGGAGATCCACATGATCATGTGCACCATTTTTATACCACAAGTTTTGAGTTCCATCAAGATGACTCATACCTCATGAGATTGTTCCCAAGGAGTCTTAAGGGTCAAGCAATGGAATGGTTCACCAACATAAATCCCTTTATTAAGACTTTCAAAGAGCTTGTTCACAGATTTGTTCAACACTTTGCATACAATCTTTCAAGATCAATCACCATGTTGGACTTATGTAATTTAAAGAAAAATCAAGGGGAATCCTTTGTTACTTTCTTGCAAAGGTGGAGATGACAATTCTCTCACTACTCTAGAACCATTCCTGAAAATGAAAAGATTGATATCCTTGTTAGAAACTTGGTTTCCAAAATGTGGTATGAAGTTAGGAAGATGGTTTTTGATTCCTTTGACACCATGGCTGAAACCGCATGTAGGATTAAGGATGTTTTAAAAGAACAAGGAATCTTGACCAAACATGGAAACAAGAACACCAACAATGGTCAAAATAACAACCCTAACAAGGATAAATGGAAGAACTCACATTGGAATAGGAACAAACAAGTGGTCAATGATGGAGTTGTAGACTCCTCCCAACCTAAAGATAAAACTATGCTTGAATTTTCTAGTGTTGTTCAAGCCATGAAGCTTAATACATCTAATCAACAAGAGAACAAACTGAGATACCAAGATAGGCCTAAGAAAGACGGGTGTCAATTTTCAAAACTTGGTGACTCATATGAGGATGTCTTGAAAACACTTATCACCAACAACCTTGCACATCCTCAAGATCCTGTGAAGCCTTATATACCTAATGCTAAGCCACATTGGTGGGATGAGAAGGCCTTTTGCAAGTTTCACATGGTATTGGACATGACATTGAAAATTGCTACAAACTCAAGCATCTTATTCATATCTCATTGACAATAGAAAGCTCAAAATAGATGGATTGAACACCAATGTCAATCATAAGGCATTCAAGGAACCATTTCCCAAATATGAGAAGGGGGAAACCTCTAAAGCTAAGAATGGAAAGGCTGAGATCAATTACACTTACACAGATGCAGAGAATACTATCAATATGCTTGATTTTGTAGAAGAACATGTCAAAATGATGAGGGGTAGAGATCCCTATGGTTATGATCTAGATGTGGACTCTCCTCCTATCTTTGATGAAGAGCTTGTTGTGGTGCTAAGGGGTCTTAACTCTAAAGTCTCATCACAAAATCTTAATGCTATCACACGAAGTCAAGGTCCCGTTGTCATTAGAGGACCCAATTCAAGTCAACCAAGTAAACCTAAGCAAGTGACATCCAAGAATGTCACCTTAAAACTAGCTATCAATCCTAAGTCAAGTTATAGTCTTGTTGATCAGTTGTAGAGAACCCCAGATTAGATTTCAATCTTTGAGCTCTTGGAGTTGTCCCCGAGACATAAACAAGTCCTTGAGGATGCTTTGCACACGACGAACGTCCCCAAAAACTTACATGTTGATCAATTCCAGAACATGGTTAATCATATTGATGGCCCTCACTTCCTTAACTTTTCAGAGGATGATGATAAAGCTTTGAACCACCCACACAATCTTGCCCTTCATATTGAGGTCATGATCCACAGAACCCATGTTAGGTGCGTGTTGATAGATGGGGGTGCTGGGCTTAATATTTATTCCTTTATTCTTTTGAAAGAGTTGGGTTATTATGAAAATGTCATAGATACCAGCAAAGGATCCCTATCAAATCCTATGATGAGGCAAAAAGAAGTTCCAAGGGGTTGGCTGTCCTTCCTATTAGGATTGGCCCTGTTGAAAAATATATTTTATTTCAAATAGTTGACGCTGGACCCCTTGCGTATAATATCTTACTTGGTAGACCGTGGATTCATTATATGCAAGCAATGCCGTCTACTTACCATCAGTGTGTTAAGTTCCCCTACAATGGAATAGAGATTTGTATACCTAGGGATAACACTTTATTTGTCAATTCCATTTCAGCAGGAACTCATGTTCCCCTTAATAGAGAAGAAAAAGAGTTTGATGCAACCTTAGCTAAATGTGAAGCCAAGCTTAAGTCAGTAGACCTTGGCATTGGGGGGTATCAACTCAACTCCCTCACAACATTACCAGTTTCACCTAGGTCTCATGGCAAGCCTTCACAAGAAAAGAAGCCTTCCTCTTCAGCTATGACTTTATTTGGCACGTTTGTAGAATCATTAGTGCCTATTCAAGATGAGAAAGAGGAGACATTTGTTAGAGACTAGATCTATAGAGAAGAAAAATATATGCACAATGAGAACTTCTCTCCCTCTCCCAAGGCTTATGGAAGAGGGTATACTTTTGCCAAACAGATGGGCTATCCTAGACATGGCCCTCTTAATCATAGATTGGATGCTAGAGCTGAACCTCTTGATCATGCTCTTTTTGGATGCAAGTCTAAGAAGTCGGTTGGCCTAGGATTTGCAAATCACAACAAGAACACTATTCCTATCCTGGATAAGTCGGATAGTGAAGATGAGCCAGAATATGTACCTAATTTGACAAATTAGAAAGACATGTGTGAAGATTGGGTCCCTTCCACTAATCTCCTTTGGGGAGATTCAGATGTTCCGGTCACTCATGCATCAGTTGCAAATTTAGAACAATATGAGTCAGATGTAGAAGATCCTTTCAGAGAATGTCAAAAAAATAATCTTGTTCATTTAATGGAAAGAGGAGTTACTCTTGATGACACTAGAGCTTCCACCTCAAGATGTCCCAAATCTTCATGGTGTAAACATCCTAGTCGCAGTTCAGACACAAGTTCATATGAGTATGAATGGGACTCCTTTTCTGAGTCCTCCACAGTTGATAGAGATATTGATGTTATCCACACTTGTAGTTCTCAACCTAAGGTAGCCAACGAGTCATTTGTAGGGTTAGAGGATTTGAACCCACGTGTTTCTTTAGTGGGTGATTCTTCTCTTGTTAGGACAAATCCTGATTTGGGTAGCTTAGAAGGATACTTGATAGATTCTTACTCTTCGGTCACCAACGATAATATCATTCACATTTATAACCTTGAACTAGTTGCTGACTTGCCTCTTGTTCATCCCAACCTCATTGATTGGTCCCAATGCTATCAAGAACCTAAGCTCTTAAAATTTCAAAATGATTATGAGATAGCCTGTTACCTAAATGCCATTGAACTTGTAGTCTCTTCCACCAGTGAACTAGCTACCAGCATGATAGAGCTAGACATCAAGTACCTTAGTCACAAAATAAAAAGAAAAGAAAATCAAAATAATAGGAGTTCTGATGATGAAAACCAATGTGTGGCGATGTCAGAACTAAAAAAAGTAAAAAGAAATGATGTATCCAAGGGTGAAAACCTCGCTGAGGCATCTAAGGATGAGGTACTTAATCATCTCCCTAGCTATTTCTAAGATAGATCTTCAGTGCTTATTGAACCAACACAAGTAGTCAATTTGGGTACAGATGAGGCTCCACAAATAGTACACTTGGCTGAGTCCTTGTCACCTCAAGAAAAAGAGCTTACACTAAGTTCTTACAAACAAAGAAAAGCAACTTTGCATGGACTAACTCAGATATGCCAGTGTTGGAGATTAATCTTATCATGCATCACTTGTCCATAGCTCTAGGTGTCAAACCAGTTAAACAAAAATTGAGAAAGATGCATCCTCACATAGCTCTCCTAGTCAAAGAAGAATTGGAGAAACTCCTTAGTGAAAGATTCATAAGAGCTATCACCTATGCTGAATGGATATCAAACATTGTACCAGTTTCCAAAAATGAAAAATCCATTCGAGTTTGTACAGATTTTAGAGATTTCAATAGAGCATTCCCAAAGGATGACTTTCCACTTCCCAATATAGACATGATAGTGGATATGACTTCGGGTTATGAGATTTATTCCTTGATGGATGGTTTTTCCAGATATAATCAGATTAAGATAGCTCCTAAAGATCAAGAAAAGACCACAATCACTTGTGCATGGGGTACCTATTGTTGGAACGTTATGCCTTTTGGATTAAAAAATGCAGGAGCCACCTATCAACGAGATATGAAATCTATTTTTCATGACATGATGCATAAAAACATGGAAGATTATGTGGATGACACCTTGGCCAAGTCTAAACAAAGAGATACACACTTAGATGATTTAGAAGTCATTCTAGATCGCATGGAACAATTTAAACTAAGGTTGAATCCTAAAAAGTGTGCATTTGGAGTCACCTCTGGAAAACTACTTGGCTTCATCTTTTCAACAAAAGGAATAGAGGTGGAACCTAAAAAAGTCCAAGCAATCATAGATATGCCACCTCCTAGAAACATTAGTCAAATAAGGAGTCTTCAATCTATAAGGAGATTCATTTCATAGTTGGCAGATAGAGCTCAACCCTTCAACAAGAGCTTACACAAAGGAGTCAAATGTGTTTGGAATGAGGATTGTCAAAAGAGTATAGATCAAATCAAGAAGTACTTGTCAAATACTCTCATTTTAATGCCTCATATCCCAAGGAAACCACTTATTCTATACATTTCAATCATAAAATATTCCTTGGGGGAATTACTTGCCCAACTTGATGAAAATGGGAAAGAAAGAGCAATATACTAATTTAGCCACACTCTTGTTTCATATGAGGTTAACTACACCAGCATTGAGAAAGCTTTCCTTGCAGTTGTGTTTGCTTCCCAAAAGTTGTGACATTACATGCTTGCGCACACTATACACCTCATAGAAAAAATAGATCCACTCAAATATTTTCTAGGTAACACCGCCCTCATAGGTAGACTTGCTAAATGGATGATGATCCTTTTAGAGTTCGACATAGAGTACATTGAGTGTAGATAAATCAAAGGACAAGCCGTAGTAGATCAATTGGCTGATTTCCCAATACAAGATAATGCACCTATTCAAGTTGACTTCCCAGATGAGCACCTCATGTATATGAATAAAAGAACATGAAAGATGTTCTTTGATGGATCCTTTATGCAAAATAGTTTAGGAGCTAGTGTTTTGTTTGTTTCTCCTCATGGGTACACAATCCCTAAGTCTTATAAATTATTTTTCCCATGTACAAACAACATTGTTGAGTATCAAGCTTTAAAAAATGGACTTAAGATGGCCATAGAATGAAGAATCATAGAGTTACACATCTATGGGGATTCACAGCTGATAATCAACCAAGTTAATGATGAATATCAAACAAAACATGAGAAAATGGTACCTTACAAGCAAATGGTTGATTCCTTGAAACACTACTTCACATTTGTCACGTTTCAGAAAATCCCTAGAGAAGAAAACAAAGTAGCTGATGCTATGGCTACACTTACTTCACTCCTTTAATTAGAGCAACATGAATCCAGATTTGAATTCCTGGTCGAAGAGGTACATTACCCTATCTATGACTCCCAAGAAATTCATGTCATTTGTACCCTTGTTGGTCATGAGTTATCCCGCTATGGTGCCATTTACTCATACCTTCGTGATGGCATTATACCTGAAACCTTTAATCAATCTGAATGTAGAAATCTTACCTGAAACGCCTCTCGCCATTCCCTTATCACTGGTGATTTGTATAGGAGGGGTCTCGATGGAACACATCTTAGATGATTAGAAAAGGAAGAATCTAACCAAGCATTAGTTGACATCCATGAGGGCATCTGTGGGGGACATTCCAATGGTCTTGCCATGGCCCGAAGGTTGCTTAGGGTAGGGTACTATTGGCCTACGATGCAGATAAATGCAGTAGATTTTGCAAAGTCATGTGAAAAGTGTCAAAAAAATGGTAACCTGATACATGCTCCAGGCAGGGAGCTCATTCCTTCTATATCTCATTGGCCATTTTAGCACTGGGCCTTTGATCTTGTTGGGCATATTCATCCCAACTCATTAGGTGGACATAAGTTTATTATCACTACTACTGATTACTTCACTAAATGGGTAGAAGCTGTCCCACTTTTTGTTGCCTCGGGCAAGATAGTCTCTCTATTCATTCTGAACCATATCATCTGTTGATATGGAGTGCCTTCCGAGATTATTACTGACAATAGAGGCTAGTTTAAAAATAAGGACCTTAAACAACTTTGCAAGAAATTCAAGATTAAACAACATTGGTCCTCCATTTACTTCCCACAAGGAAATGGTCAAGAAAAGGCATCAAACAAAACCATTCTTAAAATATTACATAGAACAGTCTGTAAGAATGGTAGAGATTGGCATTTATAGATAAATCCAGCTTTGTGGGCCTATATAACAAGTATTCATACTCCGACTGGGGCTACTCCTTTTGCCCTTGCATATGGCATTGAAGCAGTGTTACCTTTGGAGGTTGAGATTCCTTCACTTAGAGTTTCCCTCCAAGGTCTAGTTACAGATGAAGACTACTGTGCCATGAGAATTCAAGAGTTAGAACTTCTAGATGAGAAATGTCAAGCATCATTTGACCATATGAGGGTTTATCAAAAGTGCATGTACAAATCCTTCAACAAAAAGGTTCACCCTAGAGAATTCTAAGTGGGAGATCTTGTCCTACGTGAAAATCCTAAGAATCAACAACATAGAGATCAAAAGGGAACATTTGAACCTAATTGGCTTGGACCTTACATCATTACATCAACTTTTGGGTCAGGTGCTTATTTACTGTCTACAACACAGGAAGAGCAGCTCCCTTATCCTATCAATGTCTTGCACCTAAAGAAGTTCTATCCATGATGCCCATTCTGTCTGGGGGCATCCTTTGTACATAATTATTGATCCCAAAAAAATCCTAAAAATGATATATTGTCAAAAATTCTAAAAATCAGAAAATATCCTAAAAAATGATCATCTTAGTGAAAACCTAGCAATAGGCACTTTGATGTATCTCCAAAAAAAAATATAAATTCAAAAAATACAAAAAAAATTAAAAAAATAAAAAAAAATAGAAAAAGTGCCTTGGTGAAAACCTGAAAACAGGCGCCTTGGTAGCAAAAATTCAAAACAAATTATAAAAAGTCTTGAAAAAAAAGAAGAAAAAAATAAAAAAATAAAAAATGAAAAAATTGTAATAAAATCCAAGTGGTGAAACCTGGAAACGGGTGCTACTTGAGGCCTTTGCACCCCTGTTTCTTAGCGCAAGTCCTTGACACATAGCCTTTCTCCATCATGCCTTGTCCTTGTTGCCTCGGTCTAGAATTGGTCTTTGTCATTGCCTAGGGGGCATAACTATGTTAGCTTTGATCTCTTGGATGCGTTAGTCTTTAGGACACCTCAAAAATGATGTTTTTCAACACCACTCCAACTGTTCTTTTCAACACAACCCCTGACATCGAGTGTTTTTCAACACTTATCAGTTTGGTCTTACCCAGTTTTGTCATCTGATCTTACCTGCTTGCAAGCATTCGATCCTTATCCTTGGAACTCAGTATTAGTTAACACACTTAAATTTTTAAACATAACACTTAATGCTTGAGCTATGCCATGATATTTTCTTTGTATGCTGACTCTTATTGATTTTTGTTGAGTGTCCTTGTCTAATAAGTCTCTCCATGATGTATAGCTAGAGGACTTAGGGCATGGGGCATGTTTTTATTTTCTTTCTACTTGTGGGTGTGGTCTTGAAACTATTGAGTGTCTCTTGTTGTTCCCTTGAAAGACTTAGGAGATTTGAGGCTTCATCCTTGCTGTTTTTGCACAACCTTTCTTCTAGTCATCCTAGCCTCTATGCCTTGATGAGAGCATGGTTTTTATACATTAAATTGGGTAAGATAACAAAAAATTCATCTTGACCTTTATGTCTTTGATGCTTATGATAGAACCTTTCCATATTCTAATCTGATATAAATCACATTCATATCTTCATAGTTGCGCTTGTGACTAGTGATGATTGTGTGATTTTTCGATGTCTGTTAATAATGGCCCAATGATGAAAATAAGTTCCTTAACATTCTCTCATGAATGATGAACACAAAGTCCTATGTTACAGTTTCTCTATTGCAAGTACACCTTTGCATTTTCATGTAGCTTGCATTGTTAGAACTTATGTTAGTTTACATTTTTAGGCTGCATTATGAGTTTGAGGGGGTTTTTCCTTCATCTTTCTTGTGGACTTTTAATCAACTGTGATCACATTCTCATCTTCATTTCCTTATCTTCTTTCATGATCTCAATCAAAATTTTCTATCTTAAACAGTTGATTGATTTTG
>MU224565.1:1773513-1833016 GCA_018584345.1 Thuja plicata | reverse complement strand
TTCTAACATATTTTCCATAAGTAAAGATCACTTCTTTTCTTTGATAAATACATCTTTTACATTGAAAGATAGTTGATCCCTTTTCCCATTTTCCTAAAACTACCCATCCCATTACATCAATCTGAAAAATATCCAATATTGATTTACATTCATCTCCTCTTGGGAGGTTACATTAATGAAATATCATTACATGATTAACAATGTGGAACAACAAGAAAGTCTTCATCTTTCACAATTTTGGAGAAAGAAAAATAGGGTCCATCCATAACTCTACAAGCAATACCTTGATTAAATATTTACCACCCAACCACGTGGATACCCAAAAGGATCCACTCCCCTGTGCTAGGAGATAAACACCATGATCCACATAAGTAGGTGATAACTAGGCCACTCCTAAGGAGAGGGTGGTGCATTTTCCCAAAACATAAATGTAAAACATGAGAAGAATACAAAACATAAAACACATGGGTAGAAACTCTAAGACATGCTAGGTGAGTGTCATCGTATAGCCCTCACCCCTTGGGTTACCCTAGTCAGCCACTCTGGGCCCTAGCTCCCAAGTAGGCACATGCGAAACCGAACATCTCTCATAGGGATGAGACTATCCGATTTTGCTACCGCAATAACACCTTCTCCCACTCCCATCTGTAGCCTTTACTAGCACTACCGACATTGGAAAGGATTATCTTATTAATGTTTAATTCCTTTCCCATAAATTATTATTGTTATCACTGGATTAATCAACTCCACAGTGGGTTACCCTGGTACTAGCCACTTAGGGCCCCGACCCCACACTGTGAGCCACTCATCTAATGTTCCTAGGTTTCCTGCCTCTATCATATTCATCAAAGAACATAAGGATAAGAAACAAGAATATACAAGAGTTCATAACATCCACATGGAACATAAAGAAGGTCACACAAGGTTCCTAGGGTACATGAAACAACCCTAACCCTAATCAGGGTTCCAAATCTTTATAACAACCTTATAAATGATCAAAAACATAACAACATGCATAAATAGGGTATTATACAAGTAAGAACAGCTTCTAGAGCCAACCCTAGGTCAAATCCAAACCCTAGAACCTTCTGAAAACCCTAAAACATCAATTGGAAGAGTCCTACGTAGACGGAACCCTAACCTGCGTAGGTGGTGTTTTAAGCTACGCAGGTGGTGACCTAATTTGTGCAAGTGGTACAACCTATGAAAGTGGTGCTTCATACAAAGGTGGTACCTAGTTCTACACAGGTGGTCAGGACCTGTGCATCCTCCGAACAACAACCTTTAGATTCCACCTTCCAGGTAAAACTGAATAAGATGGAGACCCAGAAGGCAGAATCAAAGAGATACCCATTTGGTAATCCTTGGTTCTCCTTCTAAGGCATCCCTCAAATATATCTACCCTTATGGAAAATTCACTTAGTTTTTTCCCGGACGTGCAAGGTGCAGAAAAGTGACCACCCAAGACAAAGTTTAAACAAGAAGATAATCTACTTCACATCTAAAGAATGGGGTTCTATCAAAAAGAAATTGGATTGTACGAATTAAATACACAGAGAAGTATAATATATAGCACTCATAAACTAAATGTACTATCAAGCATATTCCATTATTGCATTAAGATGAGAAAGCATAAATATTTAAACACACACGAAGGAACTCCATTGATCATATAACCACAGAATACAACAAACATTCATAATAATTAATTAGACAAGATGCTCCTTTCCTGGTAGAGCCTACCTAGAGTCCTATGGAGACCTTTGACATATTCCAATTCTAATTCCCCAAAGCCTACGCTCCTTCAGTCTTTTATCCAGTCGTATGCTCTTCCAATATTTCCCTATATCCTACTAATAGTTTCTAGATATGAATAAAGTTCTCTAAGCATAAATTTCCTCCATCCTTTTTCCTAACTCCTACTTACTATATTCCCTTAATATAAATATGTTGTAGGATTGGTTGCTTGGGAAGTTCAACCAATGCAACCATCCGTAACTATTTATTGGTCAATAGTTTAAAACATAATAGTCCTTTAGATAAATTTAATGCATAGGTAGTTTCCCGAAAACACTTTAGTTAAATTACCTCCTTAGATACTCTATGTTTTATTTCATGCTTAAGGTAACTTATTATTATTTATTCCAACTTTTTACTTTGATTAATTACTTACCTTATTAATAGAATAATGTAATTTCCTTAGACCATTAATTTTCTTTTCTTAAAACAAGAAAGGCATATAATGAATAATTATGTATACACAAATCCAATTATTAAAACATTAATATAAGCATAATTATAGAAGTACATAAATATATTTATATATAGACATATGCATATGTGTGCACCCATATGCCTGTGTGTGTGTGTGTGTGTGTGTGTGTGTGTGTGTGTGTGTGTATATATATATATATATATATATATATATATATATATATATATATATATATATATATATATATAACCAATAACATATTATTAAAACCACACATTAATTAAATACATTAGAAATGGTATATTACCATCATCATACCATCCAATAATTATTAACCACAATTCAACCACAAATAATAATCACCTAGTTCAATAACAAATATCCACAATCGACCAAATGCTAAGCATCAATAAACGGACATCAAATCATAATAAAAGACAATTCCCAAAAGGACCCAACCTGGGGACAGGGATCAAGGTAAGGCTTAGTCTTGTGGAATCAGGTTTTATCTCCATCACAACAATGATCAAGGATTTACAGAGCACACTCAGACCTGTGAAGTCAGGTGGAGACTATGCTTGGTACCTACAATCCTGCATCACCAAGGAGAGATACATGTGCATAGAAACATATCTATACATATATATTGCAAACAGATGACCATGATCGATACATCGTGTGGACCTCAGCTAAGTGATTAACTACGACTTCGTCCTAAGTCATGAAAACACATCTGACATATATACCAAAAGTAAAGCATCACAAAAGATTCTTAAAAGCACGTCAGTTAGAATATCACATTATAAGTGGGAAAGGTTAGAATTCCATTTATTGAATATAATAATTCTTTTTCATAAAGACATTAATCATAAACACACATATATCAAAATATCTAACTAAGTATAATATCATCTAGATCTACCAAAATGTAAACAATTGAAATCATATAGTTTATGTCAAAATGCCAAACACAAAATAATAGTATAGTCATTCGAGAGGGTATTATATGGCCTGTCAATAGGTATCTGGCATCTCATGCTATCTTCATGATCAAACTTTTTGATACTCCTTGGGATGTATCTCAATATAGAAAGGATCTTTAAATCCTCCTTGGTTAAGAGACTTTCTGAATCAATGGTTAAACTGAAACAGTATGATTTGTTCACATGTACAAATTATACTTGTAGATTTTTAGATCTATTGTAATCTCATAAAAATAATATGATCAATATCTCCCTTTTTATACCTTTGCTCCACTTTGATTCTACTTGGTGATGCAGTGCTCTGTTGCTCAGTATCCACATAAAACTTTAGCTCTTTCCTCAGCTTGATTGATCAGGACTATATGAAGTTGCTCTTCATCAGTTTTTCTTTAGCATCCTCTTTCTTATTCATTCACCCACACAATTCATAATGAATTGAGTTGTCTCTTTATAGACATGATATCACCATTGTTAGGTTCTTAATTTTATTAATCTTGACATGATCCACAATGTTAGCCAATTAGATTTAAAACAAAACTCCTATTTTATCTCGTAGAGATCTTCTTGCCAACTAGACAAAACAACTTTAAATCCTTTACTCATCTCTGGCTTATCTGGTAGATGAAAATAATGATAACTACCAGTTGAGTCTATATTTAGCTCTGCCAGCTAGGTATTTTTGTCATTTCTAAACTCAAGTTAATTTCGATGTTTAACTCTTTGATAGCTTTGGTCAACACTCCAATTATCCTCAGGCTTCTCCATCGGTCTACACTATGTTTCTGGCCGTTCGTTATGCTTGTGATTCCGCTTGTCGATGTTCTTTCTTGGGCATCACTGTGACTTGACTTTCAGTGATCTCTATCCATCAAGTTCCACTGACCGTCAGTGTTTGAAGTCACATAGTGAATGATTGTATTTTATGCATTATAGAAAGCATAATATTTATCTCTTTGATTCTTTGAAGTCTTTGACACTTTGATTATAACTGATTAGATTATATCAAGTTGACATTAATGAAAATACAATCCATTAACTAATTTAATGTCTTGCATTATCTTTCTGTATTTTGGTGATCAAATTAACATCTTCAAACATTCAATCAGTTACATGTCATCAATAACTCCTTCTCTATTATGTGGAATAAATAACTCATAAAGAGGTTTCACCATATTACAATATTGAAAGGGATTTGAATCTCCTCCAATAGTTATTTCTTCACCCATGTATGGAAACTTGATACATTGGTGATAGGTCAAAGGAAGCACTTGTATTTCATGAATCCATGGTCTTCCCAATATAATATTATAAGTTAATTTCATGTCAAGGACTTGACAAATGGTATTCTTCTTGATTGGACCCACTTGAATGGGAAAAACCACCATTCCTTTAGATGATCTCTCCTCCTCATCACAAGCTTTAATAGTGATTTGTTTCTTGGGATCAATAGATGAATCGGATAACCCTAAAGCGTTAACTAGATTCAAGGTACAAATGTTTAGACCAGCTCCTTCATCAATGAGGACTCTTTTAACTCGGTGTTTTTGAATCAAAACCTCTATATGAAATGAGAGATTTTGAGGATGGTTTATGGACATGCATCTTGCTCAGAAAATGATAAGAAATGAGGTGCTATGAGATGAACCATCATGTTTGCACACCTTTCTTCCTCCAAATTTTTAGGAACATTAGTTTCCACTAGAGCTTTCTTTGAGATTTATTTATGATTAGGAGAAAGTTTCAATAGCTCCAAAATGGAAATTTGAGCTGGAGTTTTTTGTAGTTGATCCAATAGACTATAAGGCCTTGTTGAAGAAGATGCATGTTTAGCCAAAGTAGTTTCTTGTGTAGGACCAAAAGTTCTAGGGGCACTTCCTTGTAGGGTGATCCTTTCTACTTGCCCCCTAGTAACAACATTAGAGGTTTCTTTGCTAGGTTGTTCCTTTACCACCACAACATTGATAGTATTATCATGTCCTGATAGGGCATTAGTAGTATTATCATAACTATGGGTAAAGTTAACTTTGTTATAACCTGTTGAATTATTTCCATCATTACCTCCATTTTTAGCATTTGAAGATTCTCCTTTCTCATGTTTGAAGAAAGGGGTTTTGAATTCCGTGTGATCTCCATTGTTTTGAGGTCCTTCCAATTTGATCACACCATTATCAATAAGGTCTTGTACCACATGTTTCAAGTGCATGCAATCATTTTTCTTATGTCCTCAATTTTGATGGTATTCACAATGATTTGACTCACTCCACCATGAGGGTTTCACTTCTATTTCATAGGGCTGAGCCCTAGGTAAGTCAATAATCTTATTCGCAATGAAGGTTCTCAATGCATTTTTAAGCGGTTCACCCAAGAGTGTGAAATTCCTTCTAGGAGATGGAGAAAAGAAGGGTTTAGGCTTGTTAGTCTCTTGATTGTCCCCAAAATTGTTGTTTTTATTGTTGAAGGGAACCTTGGATGCTTGATTTACATTATTAGCTTGGTTGGATCCTCTCATGTGATTAAATGGAGTGGCCTTTAAGTTGTTTGCCTCCACAAATCCATCATTAACCACACCCTTGTTAGTATTTTTAATCCAAAACTGGTTGTTGTTAGGAGGAGCCCTATTATTGTTGTTGTTAGAAGTATTTTTATTGGTATTCTTTTTATCCTTATAAAGTTTGAAAAGAACATGGGCATTGTAACCTCAAACGATAGTTCATTTCGGTATTCAAGCTATTGATGAAGATATCCATCTTTTCCTTTTTGGGAACACTTCAAGGGTATCTAGAAAATAAAAATCTCAATATTTGTAGGAAAAGAAAGAATCCTTCTCCATCATGTTGTTTTTTGTTGCATAAATTATTCATTACGACTTCGTGTTTAATATTATAAGAGTAGTGTGTCACAAATTTGGAAGCCAATTCTTCAAAAGTGTGAATACTAGAGGGTAGTTTGGAAAACCACTCCGTCGCCATTCCTCCAAGGTTTCTTGGAAATAAACTCATTAAATAATTTTTGTCATGCATGAAATCCAAGATCAATGCACAAAATTCCCTTAATTAATCTTGGGGATTAGATGCTCCTTTGTATTTATCATACTTAGGAAAAGCTGCATTACTAGGTCCAACAAAACCATAATTAGGGTATATCAAATGGAAAAGGAAACAATGATTCAATAGAAAAGGGTTTAGGATCCTCCATTTGTTTCATGCTATCCAACTACATTTGAAATAACTTAAATTTCTTGTTCATGATGCCAATAGGATTAGTCTCAGCTTCTTTTTGTTTCAATTTATCGACATCATAATTATGAGGGAGTTTTGTCCCTGCTTGTGCTAGGTCTAGGAAGTACTTTTCCCTATATCTTTCCAAAACTTTCTCCATGATTTTCATGAAGAACGGGCTTTGTACCACTTCATTAAATTTCTCCTCGGTAGCCTCTTCATCATTAGGGTCATTGTTACCTCCATTGTTGTTGTCTACCCCTTAGTTGTTAGGGTCAATTCCTACTCCATTAGTGTCATTATTATTAACCTCTTCATTTCCACTATTAGGATTATTAGTGTTGTCCTTGTTGACAAGGTTAATGAGATCAAGATCCATATTTCCAAAAGGAAAAGCCATCCTATTTGGTTTCGCCTCTTTTGTTGGTTTGATTGTTTGTCGTGAGGAGGTAAAGGTATCACTTGGAAAGGGAATCTCTTGCCTAAGATATGTGTCATCTAATTTCAAGGTAGAATTTATGTAGTGGGATATAGTGAAAGCTGACATGAGCATAAATTGATGATTTCTTGGCTTTTATCCCCTTTTGATCAATCCGTAAAATGATTTTTTGAATTCTCTAAATACGAGGGATTCTGATCAATGTAAGATTTTGAACAGGTAGAACGTCCAAATGGGTATCCAAATATGCAATTTAATTTTTTTCAAAACCTAGGGAAATGTCCCCTATTTCTCTGTCTCAGTCTGTACAAGTGACTTTGCTTGATGATACACAAGAATTTAATGATGCTTACACACTTACTAGAAAGTTGTTATATGCAACTTTGAGACACAACACACGGTGTTTAAATGTTAGCACATTGACACTTCATAGTTGTACGTGACACTTGGAGAGTGACTATGTGCAACTTAAAACTTAGGACATGCCTCTTGAGTTGTTGTAGATGGCACAAAAATTATAACACACATGAAAAGAACAATGGTACACGTCACTTAACCAGGTAAAGTTATCAGTCACTATTTTTGATGAATTTATTAAAAATTTAATGTTTGTGATCAGATGTCTAGGATGATTTCTTGTTTGAAAATTTAGAAACAACCAAAAAAAACATAGCAAAGTTTGTTTCTATATCCTAAACCACACAAAGTGTATGTTCTCAGATGTTATAATGGCTCTTTACATGAAATCTTCCAAGCAAGCTACCTAAAGTAAAATTTGGTTCTTAATCATGGCTTTACAAGGTAGTTTTGCTACTTTATCTAGGTTTGTAAATGTAAATCCGTTCAAAAAAATGAAAACTCTCTTATACCCTCATTACAAGGGTCTCCCACACACATAAAGACACAATTTTGTGCGATCTCGAAGGAGGTGAAGATTCTACTAGAGGAGGTGAAGATTCTTAATACTTATTTGTCACTTGATCCATTTGAGGATGAATGTTTTTATATTATAGTGGGTCAGATTTTATCATGGCTAAAGTTATTTTATCCCACTTGGGTCATTCCCTCTCACCATCCTCATAAGGATGTACTTGAGAGGCAGGCCCTCTAAAGCTCTATTATGTTCATATTGCAAGCAATAAATGAATCGAATCAAGCAGGTTGGGGAGTTTGATTCACTCAAAGAGTGAAGAGCATATCCCTACTACTTTTTCCAATTCCAAACACCATTAACAAATTGTAAAATTTTAACCTCTTGACAAGGATGTTTTTAGAATTGAAGTGTTTGGTTCTGTTGGTTGTATTTCTAATTTTGGAGCTTGCCAAATTTTTTTTGAAGTTCTCAGTCATATCCATGCCTAAAAGTTGAAAATATTGTTTAAATGTTGTCAAAATCCCTTTGCAAATAATGATCTTTGATCCAAAAATCAAGAAAGAGTATAAAACCTTAAGCCCTAGGTCAAATTTTCATGCATATTCAAGAAAAACCCTAGTTCATAGAAATCCTTTCTATTTCGTTGTTACTTTTTTAGAGAAACCCAATCACTTAAGTCATGTGCTTATTTTGTGTTATTTCACTTAGCTCATGATGTCTCATTAGGATTTAAGAATATTCCTTTTCTTTTTGAGACTTGGTGATTTCATTTAAGTCATGTTGTCTCTAAAAAAATAAAATATGATTTCAGTCCTTACGAGATTTCATGCGATCCATAGGTGCAAATATAGATCCTGTGGTTTGCAGATAATCTCTTTGAAAAATCAGAGTTAGAGAATTTCTTTGGCAACTTTGAGTTTACTCAGTCGCGATGTCTCGAAGGGTGATCAGAGTTACAAATTGGGTTAAGATTAAGTTTTGAAGTTTCATGCAATCGCATAATTGCAAAGAGAAATGTGAGTTAAGTTAAAAGATATGAGATTAAGCGATAGTCGTCGATCTAAAATTTAATCCTGTGGTGGTCGCCAAGTCTTGATGAAAACTCTTGAGTTAAGAAATGTATAAATGAATTCAAGTTTATTCATGTGATCTCTTTTAAAATCCATGGTTAAGTTAAAGATAAAGAGATTAAGTGACTACCGTCAGATGAAAGATAGATCCTGTGGCCAACATGAAGTCGTGGTAAAAAGTTTCAGATAGATAAAAGATAAAGAGATATGCCAACTACCATTTGATAAAAAAAAGGATCTAGTGGCTAGCATTAAATCATGAAAAAAACCATGAGTTAGTGATTTATTAAAGAAATAATGAGATTCAATGGGTCGTGATGTCGTGATAAGAACTATGGTTGAAGAAGAGTTTAGTTAAGTATAAGTCAATTTGCAGTGAGAAGATCTGAGCCATGAAAAAGAGAAGATCTAATGGATAGCGTGTAGTCGCTTTAGAAGGTCAAAAAGTTAAAGAAGTTCCAGAGATGCAATGATGATTAATTCAGATTGGGACACATGGCTAAATCTTTCAAATACTTGAGTTAGTCAGGAAGTCTTGAAGCAAACCTAAGGTAAATAATTTTGCTTCCGCGACATGGAGACTGCTTAAGTCATTAAGTCATGAAGTAAGCTACAATTAAGTGAAAAGAAATGGAGATTACCCATGATCTGTTAGATTAAAAAAATATCTATGGTAGTCACAAAGTCTCAGATGAGAAAATGAAAGTACAAAAAGTAAACGAGATTGCACGCGAGTTGTCTGATTAAAAGATGATCATGTGATAGTCACATAATCTCAAAAGAAACTTAGGGTAATTAAAATCTTAAAGCGACAAGGAGATTACATAGTCACTTAGTCTCTAAAATAAACCTGAGGTATAAGATAAGTTATTAAAGCTTTAGTCACGGAGTCTCAAAGAGAATGAGAGTTAAGTGATTTCACTCAGCGATTAAGAGGTAGCCTTTGATCTAAAAGATGATCATGTGGTGGTCATTAAGTCTCAATAGATAATTGGAGTTAAGGATAACTCTCCATGGCAATGAGATCACATAGTCGCTAAAGGAAACCAAAGTGAGATCAAGGTAATACATGAGGTTTTCTCTATGCCATGTTATACAGTTGACAGCCAATAGGAATGAAGAGGTTATGATAGCGTGTTTTAAAAGATTGCTGAGCTATTTTAAAAGAGACAATAGAATCAAATCTTGATATCTTTTCAAATATAATAAGGTTTTATAAGAAAAGTAATCATTTGAAATTGATCACCTGTCAGTTTGAAATGCCGTGCATCTAGGAGCAAGAATTGATTTCACAACACGTAGATGTAAAGATAGAAAAGACTGAATTATGAATTCATGAAAGTGATTGGTGCATTAATAGGCATTACAATTATTATTTTCATCTTACAAGTTTCCAAGAATCCAGAGCTCATAATTTTCATAGGTTATTAGAATTTTTAGTAAGAATAGAGTTATCAGGATTTGCAAGTGATCAAAGAGGTTTTCCATTCAGAATCTAGAGAGTGATTATAAGCACTAAAGGTTTGAGTTTTTAAAGTGATTCATAGTGGGAAGTGAGGGTTTTGAGAAGATTTGTTTCAATATCGGTGAAAAAAGGAAAGCTGCTCAGCTGAAAGTTACACCAGACAACATGAGTAGAGTAGTAAGTGTCGCCTCTACCAATGGGAAGAGCGATGATGATGATGACCTTAAAGGGAAAAGGAACTTTTCAGAAGAGTTCATTCAATTTCTCCCAGGCTCCAATAAAGGGAAAAATGTAAATGATGAATACTTAGGAGATAATTAATCATATATTAGAGATGCCAAGACACCAGACTATTCTAGTTACCACTTATTCAATTATTTTCATAAAAATAGTGATGGCCCTATGTCCATATCAAACCCCTGGACCAGTGGATTAGCTAAGTTAGTTTTCCCTAATGTATTAATAGACACGGACTTGATATTAGAGTTGGCCAGTAGGTATGATACTATTTCAAATACCATCAAGAAGGATGATGACACTATTTTAGTGACCTTGGATCGAGCTTCATTCATGAAAGCTTTTGATATTTAGAACCCTTGTTCCACAGAGATAAATTTGAAGGCCCTAGCTACTAGATATACTAGATAGGTTGGTATTGTATCTAAGTTGATCCAAGCCCACACACCAAAGGGAACTAGGAACTACATTTCTCCTATCCCTAGTGATCCATCTCCATATTTTTATAAAGACCTGGATTTTTATATGAAATACATCTCCTATGCCCTATGTCGAGTCTTAGGTGTAGACAATGGAAAGGAAAGAGTATCATCAGACATGTTGATGATAATTCTAGAATTGTAGATCCCTTATGTAAGTACTAATTATGATTACATCTAGTATGTAATTAACAAGATGCACCAAGGATTCGTTGATATTCAGAACAAGGTAGGAAGCCCTAAGTTCTTGCAGTATTCATTGCTTATGCATCTCATTATGTTCTACAACTTTAATATTATAGACCAATCAAATTTGTAGCTTAGAAGGTTTTATCATGGATAGATCAACCCTATGTAGTTATGGTTAAGGGTATGGAACTACACTTCTAGGAAGAATGAGTTTTGTGCATTTGAGAATTGGGTAGTCTACCCATTATTGAGCAATCTAGGGGTAGATATGACCATACTTCCAGTAAAGGTGTTGCAATTATTAAGACCTTGTCAATTTGTAGACAAATAGAATGGAGATCATAATTGGGGTGACTTCTATTGTCACCAAAATTTCACACTAATCAGAGTATATGGCTGTTCACAACCACCACATATCTTTCCTTATAGAGTGCCCCCTAGAATTGCAATTATGAAGTTTTTATGGCAACTTATGTTAACAGATATGGAGCATTTTGCTTCACATAGGAAAGGGACTTTCACACAAAGGTAGTTCATTGCCTCTGATTTCACAATAGGAAAGAGGGCCCATGACCCTGTCAATGGATGGTTGAGGCACTACAGGATGAATGTTTCCCTATATAGATATATTAATACAGAGGGCTTTATAGAAAGTGCCAAGAAGATTTTAACACCTAAATTCCTATTACCAAAAGGCATCAGCCTTGTGAGGAGGAAGATTTGATTAGAAACATCCTTGAAGAGGATGTAATTGCAAGAAGATTGAAAAAGTATCATGATTTGATGAATTTGGAGCAGCAATTAAAGAAGAAAGGGATCCCATTTGGTGGATATTTCCTGGGTATGCCCTATTTGCAAAAATTAGAAAAGATGATTGGGTCCCATGGCATTCTTAGTAATCAGATTGAGGAGAAAATTGAAGACAAGGATAGGGGTCCCAACAAGAAATCATCATTAGAGTACAACAATATCTATTCCATACATATCCCACCACCCCAAGACCAGCCACCTCATAATGAGAAAAATTTATTGACTTAACAAAAGTACATGAGGCTGAGGTGGATGTAGAGCCTCCACAAAAGAGATAAAGGGTGGAAGCATGGGAGCCTTCTGTTGCAAGAAAGTAGAAGAAGAAAAAAGATAAAATTGGTTCCCTATTCATAGGGACTAGTGATTTTGATCACCAAATGAGAAAATTGATAAGAGAGGGCAATAAAAAGAGGGAGGAAAGTGATGATAATGTTGAGATGCCCCTCATACTATGCCAAGATGAAAGGGAAATATAGAAAGAGGAGTTCTTGAAAGATGATGAGTTCATCAAGACTAAGGAGTTCAAGGACTTCCTTATATGGGCTAAGCGAGAGTAAGTTGGAGCCCAATTGAAATCACAAGGAGGAGAGGCTATTACAAGTGAAGCATTACAAGTCCTCTAAGCATATGATCTAGAATATGAGAATATGACTCCTGATGAAGCCAGACAACTTGTGAAGTCTAGTGGGATGCTCCTAGTAGAAGGATGGGACATGGCTTCAACCTTTATAATAGATCAAATCAGAAGGTAGCCTGATGTCAAAATATCAATAGAGACACAAATAGGAAAGATGATCAAAGACTGTGGCTATGATTCTAAATGTCAAACCCTGGCAATGTGGTCTCTGGCTCCTAAGAATCAAAAGCCATCACTGATTAATGTTCAAGAGAAGATGGAGGGAGACAAGATAATATGGTTTGTACATAATACATGAGACCTAGAGATTTCTCAGGCCCTTACCTATTTTTCTCACCTAAATGAGGCAAAGGAGGTACAAATGTCTAATAGATACAAGAAATTATTTGATGAAACAAGCCTTATTGCCAAGGACATAGAATCACGTCTGATGAAGATTAGTGCAATGGAAAACATAATTGTAGGCCTAACTCAAAAATTACAAGAAATGCCTGAGGTTGCTCCTACTTCACCTAAATAGGTTACAGATGTTGAGATCCAGACTGAAGATACATGGTATACTGCATCAAAAATAGAGCAGGCAATTAAAGAGCATAATGAAGTTATTTTGGGAGCCCTAATGCAAATTTTTCAACATAGGGTAGATATATTAAAAGATAAATTTGATATAGTATATGGTGCCTATGGAAAATTGCCTAGCCTAAAGGTTGAAGTGAACAATTTGTTAGTAATAACTGAGAGGGGGGGGGGGGGGGAATTAGTGGNATTTGTTAGTAATAACTGAGAGGGGGGGGGGGGGTGAATTAGTGGTCTCAAACTTAATCCTTAAATCAACCCTTTAAAACTTATAACCACAAATTATATCTCTAGTTATCTTTTGTCCTACAAGATGAATGCCTTGAAATACTTATATTAATTTTCTACTTGTCAGATTGCTTTTCAAATCTCTCTTTAGTATGTTTACTGATAAGTAGTCATATATTTACCGAAACACAGTAAATATGCAGAGTATACTGATAAATCTAGAATTGCATATGTGAAATGTAAAACAATAAAGTAATGAAACATAAACACATAATACATGGATTTTTAAAGTGGAAATCCTGTTAGGGGAAAAACACCTGGGATCGGTACCCCAAATTTTCACTCTTCTGAAGTGAGCCTTGTTAAGAGCCAACCCTATTAAAGGTTACAAACACACTGTTAGGTGTGACCTTGTTAGAGGATTTAAAAGATAGTTTATCACCTAGTATCTAGCATCTAATGCGACCATCCTTGATCAAATAATCACTTGGCCTGTCAATAGGTATCAGGCATATCCAATGCTACTTTCATGATCAAACTTTTTGATACTCATTGGGATGTATCTCAATTGTAAAAGAATTTTAAGTCCTACTGAGTTAAGAGATTTGATGCTTCAATGGTTAAATTGAAACACTAATGATCTATTCATACATACAACTTAATTGTAGATTGTATATCTATTGTAAGTCCATTACCTCTCTGATCAATATAATCAATTCCATTACCTTTGCTCCACACTGTTCTGCTCTGTGATGCTGTCTCACTATTCGTCGGTGTCTGCAAAATCTATCTCTTTCTTTAGCTTGTTGATCAGGACTGAATGAAAACTTTCTTCTTCTTTAGATTTTCTTTAGCATGTTTCCTCTTCTCTTGTTCACCTCTCATATGACCCATTCATAATGAATTGGGTTATTCTCTATATAGACATGATTTAATCCTTTCGTTGCTTTCTTGATTCTTGGCGTGATCCATAATTCTTGCCAATCAGATTTAAAGCAAACTCCAATTTTATCTCAAAGAGATCTTCTTGCCAACTTAAAAAATCAGCTTTAAATCAATTACTTATCTACGACTTTATCTGGATGATTAAAATAATGATAAGTATCTATTAATTTTATCTTTAGCTTCTTGAAAACTAAGCATTTTATCATTTTCTAAACTCTCTATTATGTCGGTCAACACTTCAATTAGTCATCGGTGATAAATGACTGTTCCATCGGTGTGACTTTATCAGTTGTCATCAAGATCTCCATCCTTGTCTTCTCTATCGAGCAACACTAAAATTCTTTCCATTGAGTTACTCTGTGTTTTTCGCATCGGGCAACACTGTAACTTTTCTCATCGGTAATGTTGTGCATTGTCTCATCGGGTAACACTGTGACTCTACTCTTTTACTCTTACCGTTGGTGTGCACTCCATCGGTGTATGTAGTCACTTAGTGAATACTTGACTTGTATGCATTATTGATAGCATAGCCTTGATTCATCAGTTCTTTGAAGTCTTTGGTAGTATTTCCATGACCATATAGATTATATCAAGTTAACATCAATGACAATACAATACATTAACTGATTTAATGCCTTGCATGATCATCAACTTAACATCTTCAAACATTCAATTAGTTACATGTCATCAATCTCTCCCTTTGGAATTGATGGCAACATACTACATTATCATACTATACTATTGCTAATATAATATGAAATATACAGTTTCATCAATCTTTCCTAATGTAACTATTACAAATGTCTGGCTATCGGTAAGCTCAAATTGCTTTGATTTGATTTTTGTAGCTTTCTTTCTGTCTTCAATCCCTTCAATGGATAGAAGTAGAATCTTTCTTTATTTGATGTAACATTTTCTCCTTCTGTGTCAAACTCTCTCCCTTTGACTGTTCTCTGTGCTTTTGATGTTTCTTGTCAGCAATTCTCTCCCTTTGTATGTACTCTCCCATTTTGTGTTACATCTTTTCCCTTTGGATACTTTGATGGATACAATCTCTCCCTGAGATGATAATGGATATAATCTCTCCCTTTATTAGTATGATAATGAGATATCTCTCTCCCTTTGAAAACAATGCCAAACAAACATTTTTTCAAACAAATATTTGACAGTAGTGTCAAGCAGATCCTTTCTATCCATAATATATTCCTTGAATTTCCAATCGATTGGTAATAACTTTGGGTCTCCAAGTAGATAAATACCTTACTGTGTATAGATTTATCTATGAAGTCCATCTTTCTGCTTGCATCAACATGAATGATATTCTGATAATATGCAGGATGATGTAGCCTTCTAGTCATCTTACTGACCAGTAAACAAGGGTCTGAACCCTAGTCTCTTTCTCAACTATTCAAATGCATCCTTGGGTAGTGGCTTGGTGAAGATATCAGCCAATTGTTCCTTTGATTGCACATACTCAAGTATCACCTCCTTTGCTTGAACTTGTTCTCTCAAATAATGATACTTGATGGCAATATGCTTTTTTTTAGCATGCATGACTGGATTCTTGGAAATGTTTATTTCAATTGTATTATCACAATAGATAATTACTGGTTCTAGAATTTGCATATGCATACCTTCCAAGAATTGTTTGATCCATGCAATATTTGAGTAGTTTGTAGCTGCAACAACATACTCTGCTTCTATAGTAGATTGAGAGATGCATCCTTGCTTCTTGCTGATCCATGTGACAAGTCTGTCACCCATAAAAAAATGCTCCTCCATTTGTGCTCTTCCGGTCATCAATATTTCCAGCCCAATCAGCGTTGGTAAAGACCTTTAGTTCAAATTTGCCTTCTCTTCTATACCATAAGCCATATTCCTCAGTATTCTTGAGATATCTTAGAATTATTTTCACAGTAGTCATATATGATTCTCTGAGATTAGCAAAAAATCTAGCAGCTATTCCTATTGCATGTGCAATATCTGGTCTAGTGTGTACAACATACATGAGTTTTCCAATCATAGATCTATACAAATTATGTTTAACCTCTGATGATTTGTCCTCCTTTATCAGCTTAAATCCAGTTTCCATTAGTGTTCCAATTGGTTTGGACTCTTCCATCTTGAATATTTTTAGTACTTCTTTGATGTACTTGGATTGTGTAATGAAAATACCTTCATCTTGTTGCATGATCTGCAGACCAAGAAAGAACTTGATCTCTCCAAACATAGACATCTCACACTCTTTTCTCATTTCATTTGCAAATGATTTGCATAGCATATCATTGCCTCCAAATATGATGTCATCAACAAATATCTCGACAATCAAAATGTTAGCATCAATATCTTCCTTCAAATAAAGATTACTGTTTTCACTAGTTCTTACAAATCCAATACTTATAAGATAGGAATGAAGTCTTTCATACCAGGATCGGGGTGCTTGTTTCAATCCATACAAGGCTTTTTGTAGCCTAAATACCATGTTCCTCTTGTCTGGATTAACAAACCCTTCTGGTTGCTCAATGTATACATCTTCTTCAAGTATTCCATTTAAGAATGCAAACTTGACATCCATGTGATATACCTTGAATCCTTTATATGCATCATAAGAAAGTAATATTCTTACTCCTTCTAGCCTACTAATAGGTGCAAAGGTTTCTCCATAGTCAATTCCTTCTTCTTGTGCATACCCCTTGCATATTAGTCTTGCTTTATTTCTGGTGACTTCTCCATTCTCATTCAGTTTATTCCTGAATATCCATTTTGTACCGATGACATTCTTGTCATCTGGTCTTGGTACAAGTGTGCATGTCTTTTTTTTATCTATTTATTCAATCTCTTCATTCATAGCACTTATCCATTCATCATTATCAAGTGCAACATTGACAGATTTGGGCTCATAATCACAAAAAAGACATCTTGTATTTAGAGACTTACTTCTGGTTCTCATACCAGCCTTCTTATCTCCTATGATTTGGTTCTATGGATGGTTCCTTCTGAAATATCTGGCAAGTACAAGTTTAGCTCTTTGTCTATCAACTTGATCATCATTTTGTTCTTCATTCTGTTCTCCATCACTTTGTGCATCATCTTGACCAATATTCTAATCGTCGGTATTTGCAGCTTGATGCTCGGGTGCAATGATCTGTTTCTCAAGAGCTCTATATTGTTGGTCAGGTAGAGTGTTAGGTTCCTCATTGTAAGCAAACCTATTGTAGTCCTTTGGTTCTTTAGTGCTTTCCTTTTCATTCTTCTCTGCAAATTCATCTATCTTTACATTTGCACTTTCAATAATTTTGTTAGAGGCTTTATTGAGACATTTATAAGCCTTTCTCTTGGTGGAATACCCTAGAAATATTCCCTCATCACTTTTGGAGTCAAGTTTTCCATTTCTATCATCTTTTAAGATATAACATTGACTACCAAATTTTTTGAAATAACTCACATTGGGTGTGTAACCATACCAAAGCTCATAAGGTGTCTTTTTGGTGTCTTTCTTCAATTATAATCTGTTCAATGTATAAATAGTAGTACTGACAACTTCTCTCTAGAAGATTTGGGTGATCCCTTTCTCTATCATTAGTGTCCTTGCACAATCAACTATGGATCTGTTCCTTCTTTTAGCAATTCCATTTTGCTGTGGTATTCTTGGTACATAGACCTATCTTCTGATTCCATGCTCATTACAAAAGTTAGTGAATTCATCTGAAATAAATTCTCTTCCTCTATTTGATCTTAATAATTTTAGCTCTTTACCACTTTTCTTCTCAACCATTGTCTTATACTATTTAAACATGTTAAATGCTTCTGATTTATCTTTTAGAAACATGATTGTCATCATACTAGAGTAATTATGACCAAAGAGAATAAAATATCTATCTCCATAATAACTCTTTGTCCTCATAAGTCCACATAAATCAGTATGGACTAATTCTAGAATGACATCAGATGTATGGGTTTTGCTTTTAAAACTAGACTTTTTCATCTTACCTTTTTGACAATTCTTACACATGATGTTGTTGGGATTGGTCATTATTGGTAAGCCTATGACATTTCTCTTTTTGCTAATCTTTATCATGTTGTCAAAGTTCAAATGACATAATCTTTTGTGCCACAACCATATATCTTCATTTGTAGCAATCAAACAAGTCATTTCAGTATCATTCAGATAGAATAAGTTACCTTTTGTCTGCTCACCGGTACCAATTAGATTTCTTGATTTATTGAAGATCTTTGCCTTCTTATTTTCAAATGCTACTTTGTGACCTGAATTATTCAACTTAGAAACACTCAATAGATTATAATTCAATCTATTTACCCAATAAGAATTTTCACATTTTATCTGGTTATTCAACATTATGTTTCCTCTACCTTCAACTGGACAAGGCGTGTCATTACCCATTCTTATCGAACCACCTTTATAGTATTCAAAAGTCTCAAACTTTTACTTATCACCGGTCATATGGTGAGTGTAGCCACTATCTATGATCTAGACATCATTTTTACTAACTTTAGATATGAGTGTAGTTTCTACATACCTTTCTTCATCATCATCTGAATCATCTTTTACTACCACAAACACCATCTCGATGTCTTCCTCAGATTCAGTGTCAGTATCTTCATCTTTGAATTTAGCTAGGTAACTGGCCTTCTTTCCTTTGTCCTTGTAGTCTTGGCAATCTCTTCTTTCTGATTGTCAGTAACTTCTGTAACCACCTCTATCATACTTCTTTTCAAATGATCTGTCATTACTTATGTCATCTTTTCTTCTATTAGGACATCTTGCAACAAAGTATCCAATCTCTTTACAATTAAAACAAACAAGTGGTAATTTACCTTTATATTTACCTTTGCCAACTGCATTCTTCTTTCCATCAGTGCTTCAATTTCATCAAGATCTTCTTCTTCACTTTCACTATCACTATCTTTTCTCATAGTGTGTTTATGACTTGATTTACTTATTCTCAAAGAAGATTTGAATGTAGAATCTATGTTTGGTAAGACACTATTATCAAAATTGTTCATCTCAAATGAAATCAATCTTCTAATCAAACTTTCTAGAGTAACATTTCTGTTTGCTACTGATCTCATTTCTTTAATGGAAGATACTATAATAGCATAAGTAGGTAGTAAGGTTTTTAAAATTTTACTTACCACTGTATCTTCTTCTAGTACACCTCCAACTCCTTGGATAGCATTGACTACCTCTTGGATTCTTGTGTTGTACTATGTGACATTTCAACTTATTTAATTTTTAGATCATCAAACTTTCCTCTAAGGCCTTCTACCTTGGCTCTCAAAATATTCTTGTCACCACCATGTACAAGCATCAATTTGTCCCACATCTACTTTGCAGTCTTGTAGGTTTTGACATCTTCAAATTCAATATTGGAGAGTGAGGAAGAAAGCTCTATCATCATGCAGTTGTGCTCATGCTTCTCTCTCATTTTTTCAACTATTGGTGCTCATGTGGGAAACACATATTTAGTATCTAAGTTTTGAGTAACATGATTTCCAATACCTGATAAGTGGAGTCTTATTCTGCTCTGCCATGAAGCAAAATTATCTTTTTTCAACTTGGGAACATCTCGTCTGTTCATCTTGTGATCTTTAGCTTAGGTGTTGAACACAAGCTCTAATACCAATTGTTAGTAATAAGTGAGGGTGGGGGGGGTGAATCAGTGGTCTCAAACTTAATTCTTAAATCAACCCTTTAAAACTTATAACCACAAATTATGTCTCTAGTTATCTTCTGTCCTAAAAGATGAATTCCTTGAAATACTTATATCAATTTTCTACTTGTTGGATTTCTTTGCAAATTTCTCTTCTATATGTTTACTGATAAGCAGTCATCTATTTACTGAAACATAGTAAATATGCAAAGTATACCGATAAATCTAGAATTGCATATGTGAAATGTAAAACAGTAAAGTAATGAAACATAAACACATAACACATGGATTTTTAACATGGAAACCCTGTTAGGGGAAAAACCATTGGGACCGGTACCCCAAATTTTCACTCTTCTGAAGTGAGCCCTGTTAAGAGCCAACCCTGTTAAAGGTTACAAACACACTGTTAGGTGTGACCTTGTTAGAGGATTTAAAAGATAGTTTGTCACCTAGTATTTGGCATCTAATGCTACCATCCTTGATCAAACACTCACTTGGCTTGTCAATAGGTATCGGGCATATCCAATGCTACATTCATGATCAAACTTTTTGATACTCCTTGGGATGTATCTCAATTATAAAAGACTTTTAAGTCCCACTCGGTTAAGAGACTTGATGCTTCAATGGTTAAACTAAAACACTAATGATTTATTCATACAGTCAAATAAATTGTAGATTTTTAGATCTATTGTAAGTCCATTACCTCTCTGATCAATATAATCAATTCTATTACCTTTGCTCCACACTATTCTGCTCTGTGATGCTGTCTCACTGTTTGTTGGTGTTTGCAGAATCTAGCTCTTTCTTTAGCTTGTTGATCATAACTGAATGAAGGATTTCTTCTTCTTTAAATTTTCTTTAGCATCTTTCCTCTTCTCTTGTTCACCTTTCATATGCCCCATTCGTAATGAATTGGGTTTGTCTCTATATAGACATGATTTAATCTTTTCTTTTCTTTCCTGATTCTTGGTGTGATCCACAATTCTTGCCAATCAGATTTAAAGAAAACTCTAGTTATATCTCAAAGAGATCTTCTGGCCAACTGGACAAATCATATTTAAATCAATTACTTATCTTCAGCTTTATCTGGATGATTAAAACAATGATAAGTATCTGTTAATTCTATCTTTAGCATCTTGAAAACTAAGCATTTTGTTGTTTTCTGAACTCTTTGTTATGTCGGTCAACACTTTAGTTAGTCATCGGCGATAACTGACTATTTCATTAGTGTGACTTCAGTTGTCATCAGGATCTCCATCCTTGTCTTCTTCGTCAAGCAACAGTGAAATTATTTTCGTTGGGTTACTCTGTGTTTTGCTTATCGAGCAACACTGTAACTTTTCTCATCGGTGATTTTGTGCATTGGCTCATTGGGTAACACTGTGACTCTACTCTTTTAATCTGACTATCGGTGTGCACTCCATTGGTGTATGCAGTCACTTAGTGAATACTTGACTTGTATGCATTACTTATAGCATAGCCTTGATTCATCAGTTCTTTGAAGTCTTTGGCAGTATTTCCATGACCATACAGATTATATCAAGTTGACATCAATGGAAATACAATACATTAACTGATTTAATGCCTTGCATGATCATCAACTTAACATCTTCAAACATTCAATCAGTTACATGTCATCACAATTTTGTGTCAATTTTGAACCCCTACTATGCAACATGGTCAGTTAGAACTAAGTTATTTGAGAGGTTAGCATCATTGCAACCATTGAGATCATATTTTCCAAAGATTGTAACCCAGGTTGGAGAAGAGATATAACAGATTGGGGTGACCTTGTCCTTTTTTAAAGGCAAGGCAAATCAGATAGAGGCAAAAATTAATATGTTTGGGCCTGACTACAATAAATTTGTACCTTCAATCAAGATAGAGGATAAGTAGATCAAGCCATTATGAGTATGGAGAACAAAATTTGACACTTTATTACCTAACAAAGAGGTATATATTTATGACAATGGCGAATTGGATATGGAGAGGTACTATAATATTTTAGATGAGGCCTTTAAGGCTGAAACAAATTTCAATAAATTTATAACAGATGTCAAAAGCATTATAGATGCTAGGTGGGAAAGGCAGAAAAGACAACTTGAAAGAATTCAAAACTTTTATTGGCTTTTAGAGGATGTTGTCATAGCATGGGATGTTCTTACAAAGCCCAAGAAGAAGAATCCTGCCAATGTTGACCTTAATATTATTGATGAAGAGTAGAAGGATACCTGGCACCTGATCTTTGAGCACAAGGAGGTTAGTCATATTGAAGACTAGTGAAAATTATCCTATAATGGTGGGCACTAGGTCTCGCTACAAATATTGGAGGCTATCCTGAACACATACAGAGAAAGGTGCCAATAATCACAAGAAGACAAGATCAAATCTGATTTCATTCTTCATTTTTGTCCATCCACCGCTTGATCTCTTCTTGTATTTTGTCCTTTTTAATAGTTTTAGGGTTAGGTCTTAAACCATCCGAAGCTTGTTGCATCCTTACTTCTTAAGGATTCAAAGATGGTTTTAGACTATATATAGAGCATGTTGTAACTTTTTGAAAGATGATGGAATATAATTACAAGGCAGACTACTAAATTTTGTCTAAGCCGCTGTACATTTTGGTCTATTGAATGTATTTTGAAGCAGTTAGACATTAATAAAATACATTGAAATCTCTATTTTATATCTTGTGTTGTCTCTTTTTATCTCTGTTCAAGATTTTATATGTTTAATTTGCAAGGCATTTGAATAAATCAATTACAAGGTGATTGTGCAGTCATTTGTGAGGTCCTTCAAGGAAGCAGTAATTCTTTCAGATTATCCCAGAAAGATGAATAATGGTATTAAGATTTGATGAAAAAGTTGTAGGAGTGAATGGATAGTTTGTAAGGCATTCTATCTAGGTTGTATGTATTTTCATTAATCACCTAATTTTGGATTTGCATTTGAGATTGACTCATTACCGATAGGATTAGGCACTGGTTTATGGTTTGGAAAGTAATTGTTCATCATCCAATATTTAAAATTAATCAATTACAATTCACTCATAACAAAGCATATATTTACAAGTAATTGTATTACAGAGTATACAATTTAGTTTGCTGATTCCTTCAAGAAAGAATCAATAGGTTAACCCTCCAAATTTTAGACAGTTATAAAAGGAAGAAGGATGAGAATCCTTATCACATTACTGTTTACTATTGTCAAAATAATGGTTTGGATTATTAACCTTTGTATCAGATTAATCAAAATCATTTGCATAGTTTTCTATTTATTGATACAGTAAAAGGCAATTATCAATCTAGTAAAATACCTAGTCCACTAATATAGATACTGTAAGTCAGTAATCATTCAAAGGTAATACCTGCCTGAGTCTGTGGAACTCAAAAAAGGAGGATATTATCCAATCCTCATCAATTAGGATTTTTCTTGCATAAAGTTAAGTTGGAAATATAAAAGAGAAAGCATTCACACTTTTTTGAAGGTTCTTGCAGGAAAAATCCCTAATAGGTTCATTTACCACCTTTCTTTATATCCCCAAAATCAACACATTTGGCTTTTTGATCAACTTCAAAAAGTTGAGAGCATATACCTAGTGTCTTTTTTGGGAAACAATAATAGGCTTTTAGTTAAACTAGATTTGGAAATTGAAATTGCCACAATTTGATCAAGTGCAAGCTTGCTTATAAAAATACCTTTTCCATGTAGCTAGCAAACGCTAGGAACATGTTTGAGTGTTTTTCCTTTTTTTTTAACTCACCTAGTGGCAATCGTTCCTTCTCCGTCTCCTCCAACAAGTTAGTCAACACAATCAACACAATGAGGGGAAAAAAGGAAAATTAAAATAACAAAAATTCAAAGATCTCTTCTAAATTTGCAAATTTATTAAAGATCCTATCAATTTTAGCCTTAATTTAATGAAGGAAACTTTTTCTTATAAGCGTTAACAATTTTAACAAAATGTTCATACAATTTCTCTTCCTCTTCTAGATTTTCTAAAATGGACAAGTTGTGAAGTTTGTTTGCATGTTTGGTAAGGATTCTTACCTCTTTACCCCCTTTGCAAATTCTCTGATATGGTTTCTACACTTTTGGATGTCTATTAATCTGCATATCAAAAAATAAAGAGTGTTAATATTCTAATTTAGACTGCAACTTGAAAAACATAGAATGTTGTACATGTCATTTAATAGCTTATAAGCAACGCTTTACTGTGGTTTACACAACACTTTAAAGTACTCTACATGTTATTTGACAATTTACTACGCATAACTTTAAGTATTAATCGACGTAAAATAGAATGCATAGGAGTGAAAATAGAGCAGAAAATACGAGATAAGAAAGCTAGCATGCGGTAGAAGAAATGTTATAGGCATGATTTCACTCTCTACATGCATGAATTTTCTATCTCTGTATGTGGTGAAAGAAGCTTCTTTAGGCGTGAGTTTACTGGTTGTACACATGAAGATTTATTTGATAGGCATTGCTTTGCCTGCAACCTACAAAATAAAACAAGAAAAGATACAAAACATGCAAAAAATGATATAAAGTAGAGATTAGAGGCCTAAAGCCCCACAATGGGCACCATTTGTGTATATATAAAGTATACCTTCATAAAACTAAGTTGCAATCTATCAATTATATGGAAAGAAAAGTCTAATTTAACTCAAAGAAATGACAAAATAACATTTAGCATTCCATGACTCTCTAACTAAGCATGCTAATGAATCTCTTAGACTTAACTCCATTAGTGACAGTCCTATAAGGAGAATTGATGTATGATGATGCCTAATCTAGCTCTCAACTCTTAAATTGCAATAGAATTCATTCAATTATGCTCTCAAATTGTTTAATTATGCTCTCAAATTGCTCTCAATTGCTATGCTCTCGATAAAATTATCTATAGTGTAGATGCAATTGCTCATGAATATCTAGGATTCTTAATGCTCTCAAAATACTTGGTATTTATAGGATTTCCCAAGGGTAGGCGGTAGAGTTAAGTTTATCATGATCAAATCATGGTTGAGTTGAAGGCTTTCAAATGGTTTAAAATGGGGAGACCATTTAAATGGTGGTCTCAAAGGTTGGGACAAAGAGACAAATTGAGTGGTGAGGATTTTAAAGAGTTAAATGAGTGATCAAGATTGCAAATTTTGGAGTGATCCATGTGCTTTCAATCCTTCATTCTCATTGGTTCTTCAAATTCTTGTCTCCTTTGTTGAAAATAATAATGATTTAATCAATTCAATTAATTAATTAAATTAGCCATGTAAGGGAATAGGTTGATTTTGATTTTTGATTTAAACTATACAATTAATTGATTAAATCAATTATATAGATTTGATTTATCCCTTTTAGGCTTTTATTTAATTAATTGATATATTTATTAATTGATCCTTTGATTTAATGTGATTTAGTCCCTTTTGATTGAATTAATCCATTTGATTTGATAAAAATTGAATTTTGATCCGATTAAAATACACCTGACAAAATTTAGGTGTGTACAGTAACAATGAGAAATGCCCCTCAAGTGATAAACCACCAAATATATCAAGAGTAGATAATGAGACATTTAAGTCACCATGAATCTTCTAAGAACAATATCCCCAAAGGTCTATGTTGAACTCATGTCCAACCATGATGTAGGATCCTTGGATTTCTTGTTAAAATCATCATCAAGAGAATCCATACCAACAAATATCTCTAAAATATATAGGAACTCCAAGCCTCACTTATGTCTCCAAGTATCATCAGCTCATGTAACCAATCAATCCATTCCAACCTCAAAAATGCAAGATATCATTATCATGAATCAAAAAAGCAAATGATCATGTACTCAATACCAAGAGAGCCAACCAAGATAAATGTTAAAGTCTAATAATTGAATTAGGAACATAAACATGAAATTTTGATCTCACAACTCCATAAAAAAGCACGCACTCTAATCAACTGTAAAACAAGAACCTATATCATGTCATAACTCTAAATATGCATCAAGTGTAAACCATGACATACTAGAAATATCATGTCAAACATGAATAACATGTCAAGTAACTAAAGCATATACCTCACCTCTACCAAAGACTCCATTAGTCCTTTATGACTCTAAACTGTTAACATCTCCAATATCATGAGAATAATCATTTATTATCAATGAAACCCAAGATTTCAAAGAACCCTCATTGTTTTATAATATAAAATGGTGAGAAATTATAGGAATTAAGATCACTCACCAAGGTATATTATAACATTAGGAATATCCCCAAAGGCTTTCCCTCAAACTAATCTAATTAGAACAACCCAAAATGATGAAGGGATGCCAATTCAAGATCTAGATTCAAGGATAAATTTTGGGGGAAATGAGGTATTACTTTATTGTTAATTGTTTGATTGAAGTATGTGAAATTGATATTATGATAAAGGAAATGATAAAAGATAATGTATGAAATTAGATTTGATATATAAAAGTGCAAGAGGAAAATAGATAGAATAGACTCACCTTGAAGTTAGAAGAGGAAAAATGGCCTTCACACCTAAATTTGAATATCATAGAAGTGCCAGAATTAGCTGTAACTCTAGATATGGGACTTTGATGTCTATAACTATATATTGTACAATTTTTAGCCAAAACGTGCAAGAAAAGGTCAGAAAAGTTGACCTCGTCCCTATAGGTCCAAATCTGATGAAATTTTTTTAGGGCCTATTATTGTGTTCAAGATTCCCAAATCTAGATTCACAACTCCTGAAATTGTTCCTTCACACACAAAAAAAAAAGGAGAAAAGGTTACGGAAAGGGCTTTGCCTTGATCAAACCCCTAAATAGGAATCAACCTTGAAATGAAATTGAAATTGCATAAAGGAAATTAATGTAAACAAGATAAATGTTAGTTTCACCTTTGCATGAAAAACCTTCATGAATGGATGTATTAATCAGTCAAATCCATGAAGATGCATGTATGGAAGAATCAAGGATTCCTTCACAAATGCAAAGATCTACACTTTCCAATCCTAGATATTGAATGAATGTATGTGTGATAAACTCAAATGGATCTTCTTGCTTGCTTGTGAATTCCTCTATTTGGCCACCATGGGAGAGAAATTTGCATCAATGAGGGAAGATTTCCTTTTCTTGAATGAATATTGAATAAATAGAGACTTGGAAATCCTAGATTGGGTGCTTTCCTTCAAGTCTTGAATCCACCAATTCAATTGCACAACTTCAATTGATTGAGATCTTGAATTTCTTGCATATGAATGAGCTCTTGAATGCATTGTCATGTAATGTCAAAATAAGAGGAGAGAGTCCACTTTTATGCTCATTTTGAGATTCAATTTAACTCCAGGATGACCAAAGATCTGGAAATTGGAAAAAAACCCTACTACCCAACCCCAAGCCAATTTTAGGCACAAAAAACCTAGACAAGGTCTGATGAACTATAACCGATTAAATGTTTGAAGTTGATAAAGTTGATGATCACCGAGCTGCAGAAAGTAAATGAAAGAAATTAAATCAATTAATGTATTGTATTGTCATTAATGTCAACTTCATGTAATCTGATTGGTCATATACATATTGTCATGGAATTCAAGAAACCAAAGAGATAAAGTTTATGTTATCGGTAAACATGAAAAGCCAGTGTACACCGAGTGGAAGTAAACACTGACGGAGAGTGCACATCGACAGATAGAGAACCCCAAGAAGTTACAGTGTATACTGAGAAACAAAAAATTGAGCATAATTGAAGTGAGCCCTGAGCAAAAGTGAAGGTAATGCCTGAGGAAAACTCGTGTCAATGACTGAGAAAACTAAGAGTTGATCATTGATCAGAACTAGAGTTAGGAAACAAAAAAACACTTAGCTGGTAGGAGCTATAATTAGAGTTAACTGATTGATTGATTTATTTTCATTGATAAGATAAACTAAGGATAAGAAAGAGATTTAAAGCACATAAAACAAGGAGATATTTGTGGAATAAATCTAAAGAAAGGATTTAAAGATTAAAGCAATGCATGGTGAGATTTGCGGATCAAGAAAGCTATCTACGTCAAGAACAAGAAAGAAATTAAATGGTGAAATCATGTCTATATAAAGAGACAAGTAATTCATTATGAAAGGAGGAATGCTAAGTATAATTATCATGAAGATAGAAGTATTCATACAGATCTGATCATACAGGCTGAAGAATAGAGCCAAGAATTCTGCAGTTACTGAGCAACATAAAAATAACAACATTCACCGAGAAGAAAGAAGAAAGAAGGGGAGAAAAGGAATTGAAGAGAAAATTGATCAGAAAGGTATTATGGACTTACAATAGATCTTAACATCTACAAAGTTAAGTTGTATTATTGAACAAATCATTACTATTTTAGTTTAACCATTAATTTAGAAAATCTCTTAACCGAGTGGGATTTAACAGTCCTTAATGTATTGAGATACTTAAGAGTATCAAATTTTTTTTCTTGTTGATAGCATAGTGCATTCCTAAGGTCAAAACACTAACCAATGGTTTTGAATCCTCTAACAAGGTTGCACTTAACAATGTGTTTGTAACCTTTAACAGGGTTGGCTCTTCATCGAGATCACTTCAGAAGAGTGAAAATTTTGGGTTACCGGTCCCAAGTGGTTTTTTTTCCTTAACAGGGTTTCCATGTTAAAAATCCATGTGTCAAATGTGTATATGGCTCATTCATTTGATATTTTTCTTTAGACATTAATAAAATAGGATTGGTTGGTAAACACTAACTTTATTTACTGCATTTCGGTAAAGGCTATGAAAAGATAAACTGCTATTCGATAAAGCTTAAGAAAAGGATAAATAGTATATTCACCAAGTAGTATATATGAATAAATTATATCTTTCCATTATTATATTCAAGGAAAAACATGATAAACACCATCGGTTTATACTACACCGACAGATAGGGCACAACACTACCCGATGCAGAGGTTACCGATACTGCCAAGTACAAAGCATCCCGACAAACACTATTCAGTGTTACCCGGTGACAAAAAGGAAAAAAGGAAACCCATAAGTAACCAACAGTGCAACCTGATGAAACACTCAAGAGTGGAACCCAAAAGATGAAGGGGACCTGAAAATAAGTTCAAAGAAGGAACATCGACAGACTTTTAGTTCACACCGACGATCAAGAACTGATAGTCAGTTACATCCCGCAAAAAGTGGATCTGACTTTCCACATCAGATAAATCATTGAAGTTTTATATTTAGCTTCTTGATTTGTTTTAAATCCATTATGTGTAGAGAAAGCAATGTAATTATTATTATTTTTTTCACTTTAACTATTTTAAAACATGCAAACTAAAGGATCAAGGTCAAGTTGTATACCTTGGATATAAGAGTTAACATTGTAATGCATGATTCTAAAACAGGTCAAATACTTGTATAAATAGAAGCTCAACTAATTGTGAACATGTTGTTTGATCATGATTGTAGCTACTGAGAGCATCTAAGGATTAGACAAGAGAATTCATGCATATCACTTACAAAGATCAAATCAGTTTTCAAGAACAAGAACACAGGCTACCAACAAGCAGGAAAAGATATTAATCAATCACTATAGGTGATATTCATATTCTATGAGCTTTAAAGGATCTATAATCAGAAATTATAGATTGCATATAGTCAGGTCAAACATATTGTACTCATTCTAACAAGTGTAGTACACTTAAGAAATCCTTTCAAGGAAGGTGTACTTAACAGTCCTATTGTAAATCTCTTAATCGAGTGCACACTTCATTAGTGTTTCTAAAGCTCTTAACAGAGTAGATCCTAATAGGTCTCCACATTAATACTCCTAACAGGGTAGATCATCAGAAGTGATCAATTGTAAGCCTTTACCGACTCCCTTCCATTCTACAGATAGTGAAGTTTTGTGGGTGCCATCCCCCTTGCAGTTTTTACTTCATAACAGGAGTTTTATGTGATATCATATCTTGTGTTATGTGTCTATTACTTTCATGAATGTTTCTATGAATGTTGCATACAATTAAGTTTATAAATTAATACTACATGCATAAGAAAGAACATCAGATATGGTCGATAATACAATAAAGATTGATTAGTAATGATGAAAGGTGAAAAGTGTTAAAATTTTTAGAGGTACTAAATCACCCCTCCCCTCTCAGTGTTGGAAATATTGCTACAATGTAGACAATTATTATTTTTTCATTGATGTCAAACCTTAATTGGTGAGACCATTGTTGTATGTTTGAGTACCTTATCCATTGATTGATGAATATTTGAAAGAATGGGATAACAAGAAGACCAAGGAAATGGTTGAGTTATAAGTATAAACCAAGGTACTTGATCATCTGACACTTTGGAAAAGTGATACATTATTTATCTATCACTGATAGTTCACTGGAAGGTCAATTCTGAGCAAAGCAAAGTCAATGTCGAGCAAAGCGAGATGCCGAGAAAAGCAAAGATGATGCCGAGCGCCAATGAAATGCAGAGAGAGAGAGAGAGAAAGCTGAGCATCAGTATTTTGTTTATTGATGAGATTTGAGATCTATGGCTGACATAGTTGATTTTATTGGGATATGCATTGTTAATTAAGATTGGTTCACATTCATTTAATGCACAGGAAACCATTATTAGTGCATGGATTCAATGTTTAATTAATGACTGTATTGGAGAAGTAAATTAAATGTAATGATGGAAAGATCTGTTGGATCTGACCTAACCTAAGATCTATAATCTTGATTAAGCGGCAAAAGATCTATCTAACCTAGATGAAGAGGTATATTATAACCTACTGTGGTTATTGTTATTATATCCTAAGGAAGGAGAAGTGGAATGTAAAGTATTGCATGGTTAATTGACTGATTGGTGAAGACCTAGCAGAGAAGGCTGAGCAGAGAAGCGAAGTGATTGCTTGATTAATTTCCAAGCAGATCTAAAGTTTGAGATGAAAATGAAGGCCACTCAGTGAATTAGCATTAGAGCTAAAATTGGATCTGGATTTGCAAAGTAAGTTGTATGTATCAGATCACACCTGTTGATTACTTTCTAACCATTGTATCAGTTCAAATCCTTTAACTAGGTTGACCTAATAGTCATTGTATAAATCCCTTGAACAAGGTGACATTCAAATTGGAATGTTCTAAGTCCTCTAACAAGGCCACTCCTGACAGGGTGATTAAATCCTTTAACCAGGTCACATTTGACAGTGTGGTTTGTAACCTTTAACAAGGTACTCTCCGAACAGGGCATCACTTCAGAAGAGTGAAATTTTGGTAGCATGTTACTGGTGGTTTTTCCCATATTGGGTTTCCACGTTAAATCATGGTGTCAAAATGTGTGAATATTATTGTTGTGTTTTACTGTTAAGTTTCTGCAAGCTTATTTCATTAGTACAGTAAACTATACACTTTTGTTATTTATTGCTGCCGAGCAAATCTGAGATGTTGAAGTTGGTTTAAATTTTTATATGGGCACATCCAGACCTGAGGATAACTGATTCACCCCCCCCTTTCTTAGTTATTTTGAATTCATCCTAACACTCAGCACTACTTCCCATTAATCCAAACAATTGGTATCAGAGCTAAGTCTCTTCTTGGAAAGCTTAAAGGCTTAAGAGAAAAGGTCATACAATGGAAAAGTATGAACTTGATAAAAATATTGAGAATAAAAAGCTTGAAATTTAGATTTTCTATGAATAGTATAAAGAAGAAAGAATCAAGATGGTAGAGTTGTTGGATGAGAGAAAAGGTATGGCAACTTGGAGCAATGAAAAAGATTATCAAGAAGAAGAGATTCCATATTTCTTTGAGTCTTCAGGATCGAATACAAGTAAATCATTAGACACATTAGAAGAAAAAATCATAAATCTAAAGGATATCAATCAACATCTGACAGAGAAAATAAAGATGCTACAAATTAGTCAAGAGACCCAGATGGTAAGAATGATTGATGTGATGAGTTCTGCTAGACAGACTGAAACATAAAGAACACTAGCTATTGATGACAGGAGGAAGATTACATAAAAGCTACAAGAAAAGGAGTTAGAAATTCAAAAACATGCTGAGCATCACCATGAGATTACAAATTAGATTATTTGTATGAGTCAAGAAGAAAAAATAATGAATATGGAACTCATTGAAATAATACAGATTATCGGTGAACTAAGAGAAGAAAATGAAAAACTAAAGCATGAGGTTAGAGTTCAGAAACAACATAATGAAATTATCATAAAGGCTGAAGAAAGCAATCAAATAATGGATTAGTTTCTTGAAGGACACCGAAGAGTTAACAACAACAATGGTCTAGGCTTTACCAAAAATGGAGAATTATCAAATAAAGCCAATCCAAAGAATGTCTATGAAAATCCAAGACCAAGAAAGCTTACATGCAAATAGTGTGGAAAGAAAAGCCACACATAAAATGTATGCAGAGGCAAAATGAAAGGTATTCCTAAATCTACATCTTCATACATAGGATTATGTTATAAATGTAACAAGAAAGGACATAAATCATATGAATTTAAGTCTAAGATGGATCAACCAAAGAAGGAAACCTACATGGACAAATACTGTCCTACATGCAAAATGAATGGGCATACAAGTCTTGAATGTTGGAAAAAGAAAAGGCAAGCATGGAAGCCTATAGATTAAAAAACTCCCTATCAACTAAAGAGAATCGGTAATTAGTATTTATGGGACTACAACACTTGGACAAATTATACAACATGTGGTAGATATGGTCACATTGCTGCAAACTACATGAGAACATGGATCAAAATGTCTAGAGGATGGACAAACCCCAGAATGACATGCTTACACTGTCATAAAGCTGGTCATCTCAAGAAAGACTGTAGAGACCGAATGACAATGACAAGCATATATCTGAATGGAAACACCATTGAAGATATCTAGAGGGCTAGAGACAAAATGTGGAGAAAAGCTTCAAGTAATGATGAAGCTGGACCAAGAAATGCAAATGGTGACACCCCATCCAATGGATCTGGTGACATCACCACCCCCACTTAAGGTGAACAAGTAAGTATGGAACTGCACTACACCAAGTCATATTTTGCATCAGTTCCATTATACAAATTAATAGATAGTAAAAATATGCATGAATAAAGATGCATATTATGGTACTTGTTACAATTATGAGAAAACAACCCCATCGGTAAACACATACCAAAAATCATCAGTGAACATAAAGGATGAGTTGTCTACACTTACTGAGAATTATCGGTCAACATATAAAAAGGCTAAGTTGCTAATGTAACCTGACACCCATCAGTAAGGAAGCAAAGTTACAATTATTATCTTGACACAACATCGATATCTGTTGGTGAAAGAAAAAATCTTAACATCTATCTCGAGCATCCTATCAACACTGACAATGTTAATTGAGAGTCTTCCCGATGAACTCTGTCTTCATGACCCGACGAGTCATTGAGCATTTATGACAGACTTAGGGCAAAAGTTTATAAATACTCAATGGGAGCACTTCATTTTGCACACGTGATTTGAGAAGAAAGAGTAGAGAAAAAATAGAGTGATAAGAGAGAATTTAGCAGAGCGACCTTGAATCAATCCAACACACTCCAAACAAATCACTCACCAGCCACATGGATCGAAGTAAGTACCATAAATACTGAAGAACTCTATTTTTATTTTTGGAAAAGCCCTAAATTTGAAATACAATGGCAACCACTTCAAGAACCATAAAGATTAAGAATGATAAGAAGAATGCCATCAAGTTAATAAAGAAAAACACCTGTGTGGAGCCTAAGTACAAGATATGCCCAGAGATTGCATCACAACCTAATGATTCTGGTGCATTTTCAAAAATTCCACCTAGGGTTTAGCTGATAGAAGATGTAAGGTCCTACATTCACTACAAGATCACTGAGATAGGTGATCTGGAGATAGATAAAGCTTACAAGAAGCTATGTGATGATCAAGGGAACCTAAAAGAAGAACACAAGCATCTACAAGTAAAAGGGATAACAAATGCCCTATATTTCTTGAGGGTTTTCAAAACTGACTGGATTAAGTTAGTTTTGAGAAGAATGTAGGACCATAACTTATGGTTGGATGAACCTAAGTAGATCACAAAGGATGTGTTACATGCTGTAACAGGTTAACCAATAACCAAAGAACCTAAGGAAAATAGGCATCCCTCTTGACCGGAAGTTGAAAAACTCACCAAAGCTATGTGGGATAACATAGGACTCAAGGTGAACACCATCACTGACGAGGAAATGAGGTTCGGTGCATGTGTGATAGGTTACAAGATCTTCCAAGCTAGTAGGATAAACAACATAGCCTCAACAATAATAAGCACAACCTACAAACATGTCACAAAGGGAATACAGATGGATCTATGTGAGATCCTGTTGAAATAACTTGATGAAAATATGACAACAATTAGGTCTGCAAAGACAAACACATGTAAGTTTGGTTCAATTATAATGTGTATATTCTTTTATTTTCAAGAATAATTTCCTTCAGTAGGAAAAGTGAAGTGGGATACTACAACGCAGATCACATTTCAAATTAGTGACCTTATCAAGTCACTAGGTGACAACTTTGATTCAGTAATGATTGCATACTTCCTTGACTTCAAGGAGAAGATGATGGAAAGAGTGAGGATCCATAAACAATTGATTGAACAACATAGGGATGAAATATGTTTTATGGTAGATACAAATTTCACTCACATAAAACCGGTTGTACCAAGAACAGCCTGGTTAGCACCTCTTGACTATGAAATTAACATAGATCAAGATACAAATGTAATTGATGCATTGATCAATGACCCACTTGATAGTAAACAACCAAGATTTGGAACATATTAAGAGACCAAGTCCAAGATAAAAATAGGCCTAGTAATCAAGAAGACTGTCAACAAGAAGAACAAAATGGTAAAGAATCTTGAAAAGATTCTATCGATTAATGAGGAGGAGAAAGAACAAATAGGGGAAACAGAGGAACAAGGTACCACCAGTGAAGAGCAACCTGAGAAAGAATTAGAATTTGAGGCCACTGAATCTGATACACCTCCACCTCCTACAAGGAAATCAAGGACCATAGTAGCTCAGAGAACAAGGAACCAAATAAAAAAAGATACCACACCTCTCAAGAAAGGTCAAGTGAGGACCTATAAGAGGACGCAACAAACAAAAAAGAAAACTATGAAACAAACACCCACCAAAAGGAGGAAAAGACTAGTCAGGACCAAAGCTGACATAGAAGATACAAAAGATGATGAGACTAATGTAAATAAGAAAGGTTTTATCACTCAAACAATTGATGGGGTTGCTGATTCAATTGTTGCAATAGGCACCATGTCTGCTAGGAAAATCAAACAATGGGAAACACTTGAGCCAGAGGACCAACATAAAATGCAAGAAGCAATAATCAGGGCAATGGTCAAATTCAAATATGTTCCAATTGAATTTGTTGACAAAATACCCAAGGAGCTGGGTAACAGAATTTCACAACAATGGTCAAATGCTTTACACACCAAAAATGAAGCAAGGGAGAGGGTACTTGTCACACTCATGCCTCCCAAATCAAAGATGGAAGAGATAAAAGAAATAATGAAAAAATCACTCAAGTAAATGTGTAGCAAAGATAAGAGCTTACAAAGTGCTAGAAGATAAATTTATAGAGCTTCCATGATCGAGGCCAAATGGAGACAAATCCTAGATCTACCTACAGAGTCAACAAGTTGTGAGAATCAATTACTTCTCACCGACACACCTCATGTAGAGGAGGAAAAAGATAAAGCCAGTCCTAAGAACCTTGCTTTGGATAATGTTGAAGATATGGAGCCAATTGACTTAGATAAAGTCATGGATGATCTTGACATTCAAGACATAACTCATTATGACTCTGATAAGGATCCACAAAAAGAAGATGATGTAATATTGATATCTCTTAAGGATCAATAAAAGAAAAAAGCATTGAAGACAACAAGAAATAAAGACATGGATGTTGCTGATGAGACATGGCCAGACACTTCAGTCATTGACATAACAGAATTGGACCCTGCAGAGAAAATTCAAAAAGATGAAGATGTCACTGCTCAACAATCTAAAACCGATGAGTAGGACACAAATCAAGATGCAACACAAGTGAGCACTCAGGATAATATACCAGTGTTGATAAAGGCCATAAATCTGCTAGAAGGTAATGAAGAATCTAATGCAACAGATACAAGCATACCGAAAGACAAGGGTGATGCAGAAACAAAAGACACAATAGATGAACCAAAGGATGCAACTACAGATCAAGCTGTAACCAATGATCAGCAAGACAAGTCTACTGATCAGAATAAAGAAGAAGATAAACAAGTAGAAGAGGACAAGAAAAAACAAAAGAGTGATGAAGCAAAGACAGATGAGTAGGAGAAGAAAACATAAGAGAAATATGCAAAAAAACCCAAGGTTGATGGAGAGACATCTTCACCAAACCAATAGGTGAACCCCGAATAGAAAACACAAGAATCTTCATCTACAAAGCCTTCACCGACCGCCTCTGAGAAGACAAATGAACTTACAATGGTAGTTTATACATCTGCCTCTACTCAAATCTCAAGGAAGAAGAAGAGCAAGAACAAGAATCCAATTACTCTAGATGAAATAATTGAGATTCCAGTATGTGATCCTAGGACATTGGATCCTATTGAATTGACAAAGTATGCAAGACTTTGTGAATGGAAAGCCATATAGGATAAGTTGAGAAAAGCCACCAAGGAAGCAAAGGTACTTGAATTTGCACAAGAAATCCTTCAACAAATTGTACTTGATATAGATGTTGATCAAATAGCCCCCATGCTTGATTAATTAGTGGTTCTCATCGATGCAATCACATCTCAAAACATAGATGCTGAGAAGGCCATGGAAGAAAGACTTGAACATAAATATGAATTCAAGTAAGTTGAGAAGATAAGCCAAGAATTGGCACTACAAAAGGTTAAGCTTTCTAAAATGGTAAGCAAAGTAGACCCAATAATTTCAGAAGCTATAACCTTGATACAAAAATTATGCATAGTCAATCAACTCACCAAGGAGTATACTGACAAGATAGCATAGATAGATGTTGATCTTCAAGAAAGTGCACAAAGTCTCACAAACAGTAAAGAGGCAATCAAATTGCACAATGAACAGCTCAAGCAAGCTTGAAAGCTGAGATGAGGTAAATGAGCTTCAAGATCAACTCTTACCAACACTCTCCTTACTGCAAAACCATATGACAAAGGCAAGAGCACTTATTTCCACCCCAGAAATGTTTGTCCTAGACAACATTTATGATATGCATGCACAAATTGAGCTATAGCACATGGAAATAGAACCCCTCAAAGAAAAATGGGAGAAAATGATAGAGGATATCAAGATATCAAGAACACCCACTCACACATTCTTGACACATTGTAAGTTACACATTTTTGACAACTTATAAGTTGTACATTTTTGTCATCAATATCAAATAAAGGGGGAAATGATATGTATAGTGAATCAGTAAAAGGGGGAAATGAAAGGAGGAAATGATATGTAAAGTCAATCATTAGAATGAGGAGAGAACAAAAAGGGGAATGCATAGTATTAAGGAAAGTATACATGTACATATACTTATACTATACCGATGCATACAGTTAGGGGGAGTCATACAATGACAAGGATATATACATGGTGTACATACTAAACACTTTAGTATTATGCACATATCAGTTTTTGATATTAATGTAAAGGGGGAGATTGAAGACATTATATTTTTTCGATTAGTATATGCAAGGAAAAACATGATAAACACCATCGGTTTATACTAAACTGTTAGACAAGGCACAACACTACCTGACACCAAGGTTACCGATACTACCAAGTACAAAGCATCCTGACAAACACTATTCAGTGTTACCCAATGAAAAAAAGGACAAAGGAACCCGATGACTAACCAACAGTGCAACCCAATGAAACAATCAAGAGTGGAACCTGATAGATGAAGGAACCCGACAATTAGTTCAAAGAAGGAACACCAAAAAAATTTTAGTTCACACCGATGATCAAGAACTGACAGTCAGTTACATCCTGCAAAACGTGGATCTGACTTTCCACGTCAGATAAATCATTGAAGTTTTATATTTAGCTTCTTGATTTGTTTTAAATCCATTACGTGTAGAGAAAGCAATGTAATTATTATTGTTTTTATTAGTTTAACTATTTTAAAAAATGCAACCTAAAGGATCAGGGTCAAGTTGTATACCTTGGGTCTAAGAGTTAACATTGTAATGCATAATTCTAAAATAGGTCAAATACTTATATAAATAGATGCTCAATCAATTGTGAACATGTTGTTTGATGATGATTGTATCCACTAAGAGCATCTAAGGATCCGATAAGAGAATTCATGCAACAACACAGATAAAGATCGAATCAATTTTCAAGAACAAGAACACAAGCTACCAACGAGTAGGAAAAGGTATTAATCAATCACTATAGGCGACATTCATATTGTTTGAATTTTAAAGGATCTATAATAAATAGTTATAGATTGCATACAGTCAGGTCAAACATATTGTACTCATTCTAACAAGTGTAGTACACTTAAGAAATCCTTTCAAGGAAGGTGGACTTAATTGTCGTATTGTAAATCTCTTAACTAAGTGCACACTTCATTAGTGTTGCTAAAGATATTAACAAAGTAGATCCTAATAGGTCTCCGAATTAATACTCCTAACAGGGTAGATCATCAAAAGTGATTAATTATAAGTCTTTACTCTCTCCCTTCCATTTTGTAGATAGTGAAGTTTTGTGGGTGCCATCCCCACCATAGTTTTTACTTCCTAACATGAGTTTTCTACAGTATCATATATTATTTTATGTGTCTATTAATTTTATGAATGTTTCTATGAATGTTGTATACAATTAAGTTTATGAATTAATACTACATGCATAAGAAAGAGCATCAGATATGGTCGGTAATACAATAAAGATTGCTTAGTAATGATGAAAGGTGAAAAGTGTTAAAAGTTTTAAAGGCACTGATTCACCCCTCCTCTCTCAGTACTACTTCCCATTAATCCCAACAATATATATGTTAGATTTACACAAGGCATACATCTTGTAGGACTGAAGATAACTAGAGGTTTTATATATGTGATATAAATTTTGGTTGAAGTATTGGATTAATTTTTGAGGCCATTGATTCACCCCCCTTCTCAGTTATTCTAACAATTGGTATCAGAGCTAGTGTGCTTGGAAGAGAGTTTAAAGATTCAAGCTAAAGATTACAAGATGAGTAAAAGGGATGTGCCTAAGTTGAACAAAGACAAATTTGCATCATGGAAAAGTAGGATAAGACTCCACCTATCAGGTGTTGGAAATGATGTCACATAGTACTTGGATACTGAAATTGTTTTACCTACTGGACCTCTGATAGCTGTTCAATTGAGAGAGAAACATGAACACAATCCTATGATGATAGAACTTGTTCCCTTAATCTCCGATGCTGAATTTGAAGATGGAAAATCATGTACCATTGCAAAGTAATGTGGGACAAACTCAAGATAGTACATGGAGGAGATAAAAATGTGCTAAGAGCTAAGGCTAAAAGCCTAAGAGGAAAGTTTGATGACCTAAGAATGAAAGAAGGAGAAAACATCACTCGGGACAGTAGTAGAATAAAAAAATTTGTCAATGCTATTCGAGAAGTAGGAGGTGTACTTGAAGAAGAAACAGTGGTAAGTAAAATTCTAAGAACCTTACTACCTGTTTATGCTATTAGAGTATCTGCAATTCAAGAAATGAGAGTATTAGAAAATAACAATGATACTCTAGACCGTTTGATTGGTAGACTTATTTCATTTGAGATGAATAACTTTGACAACAATGTCTTACCAACTATCGAGTCTTGATTCAAATCTTCTCTGAAAATAAGTAAATCAAGTCATAAACACACTATGAGAAATGATAGTGAAAGTGATAGTGATGAACAAGAACTTGATGAAATTGAAGCACTAATGGATAGAAGATTGCAAAGAGGAAAAGATATATACAAATGTAAATTACCATTGGTATGTTTTAATTGCAAAGAGATTGAACACTTTACTGCTATATTCCCTAACAAGAGAAAATATGAAAGAAACAATGATAGATCTTATGAAAAGACGCTTGACAGAGGTGATGACCGAGACTACATAAGCAACTGACAATATGATAAAAGAGATAAATGAGACTATAAGGACAAAGGAAAGAAGGCTTGTTATCTAGCTGAAAACAAAGCTGAAAATACTGACACTAAATCTGATGAAGTTATTGATGTAGTATTTGTTTCTATGAAGGATGATTTAGATGAAGAAGAAAGGTATGTTGAAATTGCCTAAGGTTAGTAAAAATGATCTCTAGATTATTGATAGTGGATGTACTCACCACATGACTGGAGATAAGGAAAACTTTGAAACTTTTGAATATTATAATGGTGGATCAGTTAGGATGGGTAATGACCCACCTTGTCCCAGTTGAAGGTAAAGGAACCATCATGCTGAATAATCTAATCAGATGTGAAAATGCATATTGGGTGAAAGTACTTAACTATAATCTATTGAGTGTTTCACAGCTGATAACACAGGTCACCAAGTTGCATTTGAGAACAAAAAAGCAAAGATCTATAATTAAACAGGAAGGTTGATCGGTACTAGTGAACAAACAAAAGGTAAGAATTGTCAAAAAGGTAAAATGATAAAGTCTAGTTTCAAGAGAAAAACCTACACATCTAATGCTATTCTAGAATTAGTCCATACTAACTTATGTGGACCAATGAGAACAAATAGCTCTTATGGTTATAGATACTTCATTCTATTTGTTGATGATTATTCTAGGATGATGACTCTCATGTTCTTAAAAGAGAAATCAGAAGCATTTAACATGTTTAGATAGTATAGTGCTATAGTTGAAAACCAAAGTGGAAAAGAACTGAAATGCTTAAGATCAGATAGAGGAGGAGAATTTATTTATGATGAATTCACTAACTTTTGTAACGAGCATGGAATTACAAGATAGGTTTGTGCATCGAGAACACCATAGTAAAATGGGATTACTAAAAGAAGGAATAGATCAATTGTTGATTGTGCCAGAATGTTGATGATTGAGAAAGGCATCACACAAACATTCTGGAGAGAAGTTGTAAGTATTGCTGTCTATACATTAAACTGAGTTCAATTAAAGAAAGACACCAATGAGACACCTTATGAGCTATGGTATGGATACACACAAAATGTAAGTTACTTTAGAATTTTTAGAAGTCAATGTTATATATTGAAAGATGATAAAAATGGGAATCTTGACTCCAAAAGTGATGAAGGAATATTTCTAGGTTATTCTACCAAAAGCAAGGCTTATAAATGTCTTAACAAATCCTCTAACAAAATAATTGAAAGTGAAAATGTTAAAGTTGATGAATTTGTTGAGAAAAATGATGAGGAAAGCATAAAGGAACCGAAAGATTACAAAATATTTTTCTACAGTGAAGAACCTGACACCTTGCCTGAGTAACGGTGTATTGCTACCGAGCAACATAAATGCAACCGAGCAACAAGTTGTACACACTAAAAATTAGGAAATTGCTCACAATGATGAACCAAGTGATGAAGATCAAAATGAAGGTCAAAATAATGATCAGAATAATGAACAAAGATCTGAACCAATACTTTCCAAGTATGTCAGAAGACACCATCCATAGGACTAGATCATAGGAGATAAAAGAGATGGAATGAGAACAAGAAGTAAGTCATTGAACACTATATGTTTGATTTGTGATTTTGAGCCTAAATCTATCAATACTTCACTTGATAATCAAGAATGGGTTAATGCAATGAATGAAGAGATTGAATAGATTGAATAGATTGAGAAGAACAAAACATGGACATTAGTACCTAGACTGAGTGACAAAAATATCATTGGTACCAAATGGATATTCAAAAACAAACTAAATGAAAATGGAGAATTCACAAGGAACAAAGAAAGACTAGTATGCACAAGAAGAAGGTATTGACTATGGAGAAACCTTTGTACCCATTGCTAGACTAGGAGTAAGAATTCTACTTGCTTATACTGCTTTCAAAGGATTCATAGTATACCAAATGGATGTTAAATCTACATTCCTAAATAGAATACTATAAGAAGAGGTATACATTGAATAACCTGAAGGGTTTGTTGATCCTAAGAAGAGGAACATGGTTTTTAGACTACACAAAACCTTGCATGGATTGAAACAAGCACTGAGAGCATGGTATGAAAGAATTCACTCTTATCTCATTAGTATTGGATTTATAAGAACAAGTGAACAATAATCTGTATTTAATTGAAGATATTAATGATAAAATTCTGATTGCTAAGTTTTTTGTTGATGATATCATATCTGGAGGTAATGATATGTTATGCAAATCATTTGATGATGAAATGAGAAAAGAGTTTGAGATGTCAATGTTCGGAGAGATCAAATTTTTTCATGGTTTACAGATTCTACAACAGGTAGAAGGAATCTACATCACACAATCCAAATACATCAAAGAAGTTATGAAGATATTCAAGATGGAGGACTCAAAACCAGTGGAAACACCTATGGAAACCAGACGCAAACTGACAAAGCAAGACAAGACAACAGAGGTAAATCAGACCTTATATAGATCTATGATTGGTAAAATCACGTATGTTTTACATAATAGACTAGATATAGCACATGCAGTTGGTATAGTTGCAAGATTCTCTACTAATCCCAAGGAATCACATATGACTATTGTTAAAATAATTCTGAGATATCTAAAGAATATCGAAGAATATGGTTTGTTGTATAATAAAGAAGGAAAATTTGAGCTACAAGTCTATACAAGTGCTGATTGGGCTGGAAATATTGATGATAGAAAGAGCACAACTAGAGGAGCATTATTTATGGGTGACAGACATGTCACATGGATAAATAAAAAGAAAGGATGCATATTGCAATCAACTACAGAAGAAAAATATGTGGTTGCTGTTGCAAATTTCTCTAACATTGCATGGATCAAACAATTACTGAAAGGTATGAATATGAAAATTCTTGAACCAGTAATTATCTATTGTGATAATACAAGTGATATCAAAATTTCAAAGAACCATATGATGCATGCTAAAACAAAGCACATTTCTATTAAGTATCATCAATTGAGGGAAGAAGTACAAGAGAAAGAGGTGATACTAGAATATGTACAATCTAAAGAACAATTAGCAAACATATTCGCAAAGCCATTGCCAAAATATATATTTGAGTACCTGAGAAAGAGATTAGGGGTCCGACCCTTGTCTACTAGCCACTAAGATGACTAGAAGGCTACATCAGCCTACACATTATCAGAAGATCAATCATGTTGATGCAAGATGAGATATGGACTGCAATGACATATAAGTACAAGATGGTACTTATCTAAATCAAACACCAGAGATATTGTTGGCTACTACATAGCTGAATTGCTAATGGAAAAAATGGAAAGGAATATATTCATGATATTATTTATGTTTAGCATTGCTGTTAAAGGGAGAGAGATCCAATTATGAAATATTTATTATGATCATCCAAAGGGAGAGAAGATAAATATCCATTAGGGAGAGGAATAGTCAAAGGGAGAGCAAAGATCAAAAAAAGAAGTTTCTACAAAAGGAAAGAAATTCAAAGAAATAACCATCCATCTAAGGGAGAGAATTGGAGAAAAGTTAACACTGCATATCTATCTAGGAAAAGGGAGAAAAGATTCTACAAAAAAGGGAGAGATATAATTATAAGTTTCTATATATATCCAGTGAAGGGAATGAAGAATGAAGAATGAAGAATGAGGAAAGCACTTTGCAAGAATCAAATCTAAGCTAGAAGATCTTACCAAGAGTCAGATATTTGAATTGGTTATAGAAAAATAAGTTTGTTATGATATTGCATGGCATTTTTCATATTTTTTTTTGATAGGATGTTTCCATCAATGCCAACAGGAGAGATTGATGAACTATAACTGATTGAATGTTTGAAGCTGATAAAGTTGATGATCACCGAGTTGTAGAAAGTAAATGCAAGACATTAAATCAGTTAATGTATTGTATTGACATTGATGTCAACTTGATGTAATCTAATTGGTCATATACATATTTCATGGACTTCAAGAAACCAAAGAGATAAAGTTTATGTTATTGGTAAACATGAAAAGATAGTGTACACCAAGTGACAGTAAACACCAATGGACAGTGCACACCAATAGACAGAGAACCCTGAGAAGTCACATTGTATACCAAGCACCACAACACCAAGCATAACTAAAGTGAACCCCAAGCCACTGTGAAGGTAATGCCCAAGGAAAAATGGAGTCAATGACTGAGCAAACTAAGAGTTGATCACCAATCAGAACTGGAGTTAGGAAACGACAAAATGCTTAGCTGGCATGAGCTATAATTAGAGTTAACTGATTCATTGCTTTATTTTCATCGATCAGATAAACTAAGGATAAGAAGGATATTTAAAGAACATATTACAAGGAGAGTTTTTTGGAATAAATCTAAAGCAAGGCTTTAAAGATTAAAGCAATGCATGGAGAGATTTGCAAATCAAGAAAGCTATCTACGTCAAGAACAAGAAAGAAATTAAACGCTGAAATCATTTCTATGTAAAGAGACAAGTAATTCATTATGAAAGGAGGAATGCTGAGTATAATTCTAGTGAATATAGAAGTCTTCATGGAGATCTGATCATACAGGCTGAAGAACAGAGCCAATAATTCTGCAGACACTAAGCATCAGAGAAGCAACAATATTCACCAAATAGAAAGAAGAAAGAAGGGGAGAAAAAGGAATTAAAGAGAACATTGATCAAAAAGGTATTAAGGACTTACATTAGATATGAACATCTACAATGTTAAGTTGTATTATTGAACATATCATTTACTATTTTAGTTTAACAATTGATTCAAAAAATCTCTTAACTAAGTGGGATTTAATAGTCCTTAATGTATTGAGATACTCAAGAGTATCAAAAGGTTTTTCTTGTTGACAACATAGTGAATGCCTAAGGTCAAAAGACTAACCAATGGTTTTAAATCCTCTAACAAGGTTGCACTTAACAGTGTGTTTGTAACCTTTAACAGGGTTGGATCTTCACTGAGATCACTTCAGAAGAGTGAAAATTTTGGGTTACCGGTCCCAAGTGGTTTTCCCTTAACATGGTTTCCACGTTAAAAATATATGTCTCAAATGTGTATATGGTTCATTTCTTTGATGTTTTTCTTTACACATTACTAAAACATGATTGGTCGGTAAACACTAGGTTTATTTACTACATTTCAGTAAAGGCTAGGAAAAGATAACCTACTATTCGGTAAAGCTTAAGAAAAGGATAAATAGTATATTCACCGAGCACTATATATATGTTAGATTTACACAAGGCATACATCTTGTAGGACTGAAGATAACTAGATGTTTTATATATATGATATAAGTATTGGTTGAAGCATTGGATTAATTTTTGAGGCCACTGATTCACCCCCCCTCTTAGTTATTCTAACAAGGTCAATTTGGCTGACCTAGTCAAGGACAATGTCAACCTAGCCGACCTAGTTTAGGTAATTTTATCCCAAAATTTACCAGGATCTAGGGGAGTGTGATAGAAAGTAAAGGGAGAAATTATACATTGTTGGGATCAAGAAAAATGATCATTCAAACCTCAAAATCACTAAAATGAGGTCTAAAAGGCCCTAAAGCCTCCAATTTTGGGTGCTAACTTTTTAGGATGGTGATGAGGCCAATATAAGGCCTATATAGTTTCAAGTTTCATGTGTTTTTATGGCTAGACTTTGAGAACTTCATATGATTTCATGATACTTTTTCAGACTGTTTATATTGATATCTTAGAACTCCTATAATTGTGTGTATGCAAATATATGTGAAACATTTTAAGTTTATAAATATACTATCTCTATGTTGCATGGATATATGGAACTAAATCTGGTGTCTATTTGTCCTGCTTTAAGTCGGGTGGTTTTCCTGTAGCCATGTGATGAGAGCAAGTTAGTAAAGAAAATTATTATGGATTTTTGTCTTGGATATATGTATGTGCTAACCTTTTGCAGAAATGGTGGATCCGTAGCAAAGGAAGGAGTCAACATTAAAGAACAGAGTGATGCCGTTAAAAGGCCAACTATTACGGGGCTCATGATGATTCCACTACGTGTGGATGAGAATAGTTCCTGTTGTAGATAAGTCATAGCTGAAGAGTGGCCATGATGGAGTAAATATAGTAGTGACGCATTCCTAGATTTCATATATGATTAAATGGAGTTTGTTTCTACAGTTAAAGTTGTCGATCATGTTTCTTATTGATTGCCACATCCCTAATGTTGGGGGATCCTAGTTGATAGGAGTCTATTTTAGAAGTTGTTGTTAAATAATATGGAAGTTCTGATTCTAGGAGTAGAGTCAGTATTACAAGAATCTTTTGTAATCTAGTGAGAGAAATACGATCTTATTTTTTGCATCCTTTGTAATCCATGTTTTATGAATGATCAATGAGAGCTTTAATTCTTAATTTTTGAGTTCTTGTTCATTTACTCTTTCGGGGGGCCCACATGGGAGGTGAACTTAATTCATAGTTTAGTAGAAAGTAGTTGCAATTCATTTGAAGTAATTAGGACTCTGTTGCTCCTACAACCATTAGTAACAACACTAGTGGTTGTTCCTGCAGCATAGGCAGTTAACTAGTTTATTGTTTCTTGCAGCATAGGAAAAAAGTTAAGCTTACTATTTCAGCAAGTTCTTTTATCTTTAGATTATGCTATTGATTCCATTTCCTAGTTTAGTTTCATTTCAATATTTTCCATTCCTCAAATAATAATGAATTTCATGGTAGATTAGAGCATATACTTTTCCGATACCATTTTAAAGCTTACGTCCCCTGGTCGATAATTTAATGAGTTCAACATATTATTTCTAGTAGGAAGGATGCATAATCCTTAAATATAGAGGTATTATAAAGAGCAGTCATTTTTGGTGCCGCTACCGGGGAATGGTGTCAAACCTAGCATCATTATCTTAGATTTAGTTTAGTATTTGTTTTTATGCATAGGAGAAGAGATCATCTTGGGCATTTTCTCCCTCAAAATTATCAGGTTGGACCTCTTGAATTAGTTGCAAATATCTTTAATCCTGAAATCGATGAACCCCAAGTTGCGAATGAAGAAGTTGAAGAACAATTTGAGAATGTGTTTGCTGATGCATTTGACCACTTACCATCATCATCATCCTCATTTGAAGATTCCTTGCATCTAGACAAACTTTTTTCTAAGCCAGAAGATTTACTGCAGCATCCAGGGCCTCCTCCAAGGATGGCTCAACCAACCTTCCCTTTCTCCATTCCTCCTCAATAGGGAAACCAAAATTTGAAGAACATACCCTCTGCGGAAGTATCCAAGTTCTATGGCCTCATCACTAAAGACCACGAGACCTTCCTCTTTGAGTTCAATGTCCTTTGTAGAAGCTACGACTATACAACTGTTGCACATAAGCTCAAGTTGTTTCCGTCGACTTTGAAGGAAGCTACTCTAAGATGGTTTATGAGCCTTGGTGCCAATGCTGTAGTAGATTGGGCTGCTATGAGAAACATGTTTCTTTCCAAATATAAAGAGTACTGTCAGGGGCATGACTTGAAAGGTGATGATATCTTTAGGATGACCCAGAAAGAGGATGAGACCCTGGAGGATTATGTCTCTAGGTTCATGTTCAATCTATAGTGTAACACTCAACATCAATTGAATGAAGAATCTCAGAAACACCTGTTTCTCAAAGGTGTCAATGAAGGGAGCATTGCGGCTCTGGATCTGATGGTTGGTGGTGAAATTACATAGAAAAATTGGAATGATATCAAGAATATCTACTTGAACTACTCTGGGGCCACCGTAAAGAAGGGTAGGGGCATCTGAGACCTACCACAAAAGTCTACTGGCTCCAGGGTTTCAAAAGTGGAGCTATCTAATCTTCTCTCCGAATTCAAGCAGGACATCATTAATGATGTCACTACTTAGACAGGTACCATGCATGCAAGGAGAAAGAAAGAAGATGTTGATGCAATTCTAGCTGAATACTACCCAAACTGCTGAGAGAAGAAGAGGAGCTGCAAGTGAAAGACTGTTGCAAATTTGGAGACACAGCTGATGACCACTAAATTTAAAGCCATTGATGAAAATGGAGTTCTCTACATTTCCCAACACAGGCCTTGGGCCCCAAGACTAGGTATGCCACAAGATCCTCTTCAACGTTTTAATAATAATAATCAATGGTAGAATTTTCAGAATATGGGCACCCAAGGGTGGAAAAAACCTCAGCAAGGTTGGAAACCACCCCAGCCAGGTTGGCAGTAACTCCAACCAGGTTGGGGGCACCCTCAGCAAGGTTGGCAGCAACCTCAGCAAGGGTGGCAGCAACCTCAGCAGGTGTTGCAACAAACTTAGTAGGGGTGGGAGCAACCCAATTAATGGCCTAATCCATCTCATCAGCAAGCCTTAATGCTACCTCCATAATAGTAGGCCCTAATGCCTCCTCTTGCAGCCACTAATAATCCTCCTAAGCCAACACAACTACCAGCGTAGCCTAATGCCAATCCCAATAGCAAACCACCCACTCAGCAACATAACTATGTCTTAAATGATATCCATCTACAATCAGGAACCACTCTTACCTAACCTCAAACACCTATAATAACTGAGGTTGATGAGCCACCTGTTGACCAAGAAGATGTGCCAACTCTTGTAACCAAAGCGCCCCCATTTCCTCAAAGGTTAGCCAATCAAGTTGAATCTGTAGTAAATCATGCAGTGACAGACTTGCTTGACCAATTGAAATAGATAACAGTAAAAATACCTTTACTAGATGCTATTAAAGAGGTCCCTACTTATACTAAAGCCATACGGGAAGCTTGCATAAAACAACCTGGAAGGAAGAAAAAGGATCCCAAAACCATACATGTTGTCAGACAGCTGTCTGATCTTATGCTAGACAAGTTGGTTGTTCCCAAGTATTCTTATCTAGGGAGTCCTATGGTTACAGTTACCATCCAAGGTATGCAAGTCCCCAACACCTTAGTTGACTTAGGTGCATCTATCAATGTCATGACCAAAGAAGTACTATCCCATTCAAACATTGCCGGCCTCCACAATACACCAAGCATTTTGCAACTAGATGATAGCTCTACTGTTAAACCAGATGGGGTAATAGAAGATGTCATAGTTACCTTACATTCTTGGGAGTATCTAGTGGACTTTGTTGTTCTATCCCCTAAAGATGATATGGGTGGGTATCCTCTCATTTTAGGACAACCATGGTTAGCCATTGCTAATGCCTTCATAGCTTGCCGGCCGGGGAAGATGATAATTTCCACTGGAGTTCATACCAAAAAATTGACCCTCTACTCCCTTGCTCAACTTATGTTGCAAGATGAGGATGTCGTATGGCTAGAATTAGATGATCTTGATTTAGAAACTAATTCAATCCATCAGCTCATGGTAATTGATAGAAACCCATTTTTAACTACTAAGGAGGATGATGAAGTAATTGAATCCATTGTTACAAATGAATATGGTCGAAGTCCTTAGTGGTGCTCACAGTTTGATTGTATCTTGGAACCTATTTTTCCATCTCCACATTCATGTTCATACTCTGTATCCTCCCACTTTCTTTATTCTTTATAATTACATGAAATGGTTTCTCTTCCTATTGCCCCAATCACAATGGTAGACAAGGTAATTCAAGTTGAAGTTAGTCCAGGTAAAGAGCTAAATATAAGCAGTGCTTTATCACCCTCACATCAGCAAGCTATCCTAGAGTTTCTACAGGAACATCATCAGATGTTTGCCTGTGATTACACTGATATGAAGGGGTTAGATCCTAAGCTCTATACTCACAAGATATAGCCCAGATTACAAACATGTATGACAACCTCAGTGGTGAGTCAATCTTGTTTTGTGCGACATCGTGAAAACTGAAGTTCAGAATTTGCTCAATGCTGGCTTCATCTACCCCATTTCTGATAGCCAATGGGTCTCAACCTTGGTCATTGTGCCTAAGAAGGGGGGGAATGGAGAGTCTATGTTGACTATAGGGAATTGAATATAGCCACCAAGAAGGATCATTTCCCATTGCCCTTTATTGATCAAGTCCTGGATAATTTAGCTGGTAAGAAGTACTTTTCCTTCTTACATGGTTTTAGTGGTTATAATCAGATTCAAATAACTCCTAAGGATCAGGAGAAAATAACTTTCACTTGTCCTTGGGGGACCTTTGCATATTATATCTTACCATTCGGTTTGTGTAATGCTCTGGCCACTTTCCAATGGGCTGTGATTAGTATTTTCTCTGACATATCTGCTAATTGTATGGAGATCTATATGGACAACTTCACAGCTTATGGGAACACCTTTGAAGAAGCCAAGCTCAATCTGGTGAAAGTCCTCAAGTGCTACCAGGAATACAATCTCTGTCAATAGGGAGAAATGATTTATGATGATGGAGGAAGGTGTTGGGTTGGGACATTTTATTTCCTCACATGGCATCCAAGTAGACCCGACCAAGATTTCAGTTATCAGTACTCTGACCACACTGGAAAAGCAGAAGGATGTCCAGAGTTCCTCGGCCATGCTAGATACTATAGAAGGTTTATCAAGGATTTTAGCCAAATTACAGTGCCCCTCTATAATTTGTTGAAGAAGGATTCTGATTTTTCTTTGAATTATGACTGTGAAAAATCCTTCCTGTAGCTTAAGGAAGTTGTGAAAACTGCACCAGTGTTGCGCAAACCACATTGGGGATTGCCATTCCACATTCATACCGATGCCTCTAATTATGCTATAGGAGTAGTATTGGGCCAGCAAGAAGATGCAATTGAACATGCCATTTATTATATCAGTAAGAATCTACAGAGAGAAAAATTCAACTATATGGTGATCAAAAGGAGTTGTGTGCAATGATTTATGCTCTGAATAAGTTCAACCATTACATTACTGGTTATCAGATTTTTGTCCATACTGACCATTCAGTGATTTGGTACCTGATGAATAAGCTAGCCATCTCATGAATATTGGCTCGTTGGTTGCTACTCATGCATGAATTTGACATCACAATTATCGACAAGCCAAGGAAAGCCAACATTGTCGCTAATTTTCTCTCTTGCTTGCATGTTCCTAATGATCCTATAGCCATTGATGACAGTTTTCTAGATGATCATTTGTTTTTGTTAACAACACATAATCGATGGTATGCTGACATTGCCAATTACCTCACCACAGGTCAGATGCCGGCTCAATTTTCTTCAAAAGAATGCAGATTGCTGGCCGAGAAAAGTTTCAATTTTTCTTAGATTGCTAGTTTCATGTTTTATACTGGTCCAAACTAGGTTATGCAAAGATGCATCTGAGAAGATGAAACCTATGACATCCTATGGGCATGCCATGATGATCCATGTGGCGGCCACTTTGTAGCAAAATAGATGGCTTTCAAGATCTTGACTACAGGATATTATTGGTTGACTCTCCACAAAGATGCAGCTCAGTACACCAAGAAATGTGATGGGTGCCAAAAAATGGGGAGAACTGCTAAGACATATGAAATGCCCCAGCAGCATCAGGTGGTGGTCACACCCTTTGATAAGTGGGGCATTGACTTCATAGGTCCCATTGACCCATCTTCTCATGGTAAGTCCTATATCCTAGTCTGCACTGACTATCTTACCAAGTGGGGCGAGGTTAAACCAATGAAGCATCCACGGGATACCAATGTTGCCAAGTTCTTATATGAATGCATCTTTACAAGATTTGGTGTTCCCAGAGAAATAGTGTCTGATCAGGGTGTGCAATCCACTTCCAACCTTATAGCTGCTCTGATGGAGGAATACAAAATTTTCCATGGCAAGTCATCTCCTTACAAGAAAGATTGGGCAGCCAGAATTCCTGAAGCATTGTGGGCCTACTGAACTACTTGGAAGTCTACTATAGGATTCACCCCATTCCAATTAGTCTATGGTAAGACTGCTATGATGCCTATCAAGTTTGAGCATAAGATATTGTAGACAACATTGGAGCTCAACCTTGACCTCACTGCAGCACAGAAGGAGTGAGTTCTCACATTGAACAGTCTAGATGAATGGAGGAAGTCTGCTTTATCTAACACTGAGTTGGTTCAGTAGCAGCAAAAGCTTTGGCATGAATGGTTCATCAAAGACAAGTAGTTTGCCATGGGTGATTGGGCACTTCTCTATGACTCTTGTTACAAGCATGCTCCTGGTAAGTTTCAAACCTACTGGTTAGGGCCTTATAAAATTATTGCTGTATTTTCCAATGGTGCTGTACAGTTGTCTACTATTGACCCCATCCATTTCAAGTTACTGGTTAATGGCCAGTGCCTCAAGTTATACCATAAGCCCCAGAGCAAGGCAGATTTCCTACAACAATTTGAGTATGTTGAAGTTCACGATCCTCCTGTAGCAGATGAATATGAGCCCCTTGCTCATATTTGTTCTTCTCTTTGAGCCACATTCACAACATCCCATAATAATTACTTTCCTTTGGAAAGTACCTTTCTCTATAATAAATATTCATTTTATTTCATTATTAGTTATCTGCCACCCGTCCACCTCATTTTATTCCCCATCAATGGATGGCACTTTCACGGAGCCGCTAGTACGTCATCAGGTGTGTGTACTATCTTTGGCATTTAATTCATTTATAAGTTTTTTATTATCATCGCTCTCATCATATGAACACATGTGGGACCATTTGCGTACTTAAGTTGGGGGGGGGAAATCTGCAATCTATTTTATATAACCACGTATGTATTAAATGCTATGTTTTTAAACTTTTAAAATGTTGTACCCTTTTTGCACAAATATTACCAATTTAGCCTATGAGATGGGACAACCTTCAAATGAGCAATTTATTTCACACAAATAAGCCAAGGTGTCCATACAGATGTCTGTTGAGTAATGATGAATAGTTCAATTCTTGAGATATGATAGATCTGCATTCATTTCCCCACATAGCGCTTGAAAATCTTGAAGTCTACAAATTTCCATCGTTGCAAATACCTACAGATTCACCTTTTCAAATTTTTATGCAATTTGTTTGATATAATTTGTGAGAAATCTCTGCGTTCCTTGTGTATTCTTGTTTGTGTGTTTTTTATACCCTTCGGACATGGGTGGAGATTTAGTTCATTGTGAACCCACGGTTCATGACATTTTGCTAAACAGTCAAGTTTGTATGCTGCTATTCCAAGCTAGAGGATGGATTGATTATATTCTTAAGCTTACCAGCAAGGATGAAGAGGTGGCATTACAGTTCTTAAGCACACTCCATGAGAAGATGGCTAATGTCAAGGGATTGAGGGTACCATTTTCACAAGAAATCATGGTTGAGGTAATGGGGTTACCATAGGAAGGTGAGGAATTTTTAAAAAACTTGAACGTAACAATAGTAAGAGCAAAATTTACTCTACACACAGACCCACCATTGGAAGTCGACAAGAAACAAGGGACTGACAGGTTGTCTCTGCCTAAAACCTATAAGCAATGTGCAGTCTTTATTATCAAATATTTCACTTGTGAGGGATGACAAGCTTACCTACATGCAGTTCACTTGAAATTTTTGAGCTGCCTAAGGCATGATAACAGACCCATCAACATGCCCAATTTTCTTTTCAACATTCTTAAGAAACAAGCTTCAATAGTGTAGGAAGGTAAGCCCAATATCGTTTCTCATCACTGTCTCATTAAGCTTATTGTGGAAAAAGAATTGAGAGACCAATCAAGTATGACATGGGAGGATTTCCTATCAGGAGAATTAGAGAAGGAAACCCTAAGACCCTTAGGGAGTAAGGTTGGAAAGAGAGTCCAAACAGATTAAGGAGTTTTTAAGGTTATTGAACAACTGGGATCAGGTTCTTCTTCAGCAAGAAGACCTAGGACTAAAAACCCTAGGCATCCTCCTGAAGCTTCTGCACCTAGGTCATCCTAGAATAAGGGCAAAGAGAAAATTTTAGAGAAAGAGGTTTCTAAAGAAAAAGTCTCACCTCCAGTCAATGCAACTACCACCCCTGCAAGAAAAGGGAAGGAAAAAGGAGAGGCAACTGCCTCTGGTTTAGTAAACTCTTAAAGAAGCAGGATCTTGTAGCTCTAACCACTTCAAGAAAGTGAAAGACTACCTATAGGAAGGAGGAAACCCCTTTACAAAGAAGCAATAGACAAAGAAAGGGTATGGATATAGACATGTCACCAGGAAGGACAACAATCAACCTTGACACTCCTGAGATAGAGGAGCCACCAGAAGATGAACAAAGAGGCATCCAACAGGAGTTGCCTAAGTCTCCTGCAGTAGAAGGTAAACAATCCTCAGAGGTCAGAATAGGCACAAAACATGTAGTAATCAAAGACAATTCCACCTCCGATAAACAAACCTACTAGGTTCGAAGGGGGAGTTCATCTTCCCATGGACTCCAATCTAATGATGATTTCATTGAATCGAATGGTGATGATGAACTTTTAGGAGGATACCTTGCTAATGAAGAAGGTATGTCAGATTCACCTCCTACAACATCAGAGCAGAATTTAGTTGAAGACAATTCCAGTATTGCTATGAATGTGGATACATTTGAAGAAAACCCTGGTATTGACATGATGGCTAAGCAAGTTTTAAATCAAGGATTGGACACACTAGTTTTTATAGCTCAGCAATGTGATAACCCTAAGAGGGCCATCATAATCCATCCAAACTTTTCATAGGATGCAGCTATAGGAAATAATAGTTTAGCTGACATACAAGCTACAGGGGAAAACCCTGATGAAGGTAATCTACCAGAGGCACCTTTCCCTATAACTCTATTTTCTGTTATCTTTCAGCTAATCAATCAGTTGATAATGGAAAGAGAGCAATGGCAAAGGTAGAAGAAGGCTTTGCACCAGGTTATCAATAAGAATTTTCAGGAATTGGTAGAAAAAGAGGAAGAGGTAGAGAAGCTTCAAGAAAAAAATGACTAAGGTAACGTCAGTTATGCCTGAGCTAATGAGCTGTAGGTCTCCTTCCCCTATTTATTCCATTTTTCTTAAAGAACAAATGTTGAATTATCAGTTAACTAGTATAGTAAAGGGAAAGTATCCTTTGATCAATGAGCCCCTTGAGTTTTTTCAAGCCTTTCACAATTCTCCTACAGCCAAACAGAACATATTATGTGAACTCTTCTTGCACAACTTAGCTATACCTAATAATAGGGATTGGAATCCACTGCCTTATGTTGGGGACATTAAGCTAAGGGCACTCATGTCATGGATACAAAATGAGATCAGTAGAGAATCCCAGGCCAAAATTTATAGAGAATTAGAGGCAAAAATTCCTCTATACCTACAGCCAGAAGCCAAAGACCCCAAAACTTACTTTTATGACTGGATGAAGTTAGCTCAGTCAGAGTCCAGAAGCAAGATCATTAACCCTCCCATGAATGTAGCTATCGATGAGTACACTCAGATGGCTGAAACTAAATTAACTGAGGCCAAAAAATCAATCCAGTGGCACTAGATCAACATGAAAGAGGACATGAGAAATAAGGAACCACATTCACCCCTTAATTTTGCAATGAAAAATAAGCATGCTCCTTGGTACGTCATGTTAGGTAGGGAAAGACAGAGCTATTAGCTTCCATTAACATTCTAGCCACCCCTTCTTCTTTCTCCTCTTCTACCCAATTCAGCAAATTTAGAAGATTATGACATGGCAAGAGAGGTGAGAAGGTGGGAAACAAATAGGGACACTAAGGGAATTTACTAGAGTTTTGCTAATGGGGGTATTGGATAAAAAGCAGCCATAGATCTCAGAATGTAGGCTAGAGTGAAGAAATATCTATTTTATCAAGGACCAGAAAAAGGCTAAGTTGGGGGGAATGATGAGGCCAATATAAGGCCTATATAGTTTCAAGTTTCATGTGTTTTTATGGCTGGACTTTGAGAACTTCATATGATTTCATGATACTTTTTTAGACTGTTTATATTGATATCTCAAAACTGCTATAATTGTGTGTATGCTAATATGTGTGAAACATTTTAAGTTTATAAATATACTATCTCTATGTTGCATGGATATATGGAACTAAATTTGGTGTCTTTTTGTCCTACTTTAAGTCGGGTGGTTTTCCTGTAGCCATGTGATGAGAGCAAGTTATTAAATAAAATTATTATGGATTTTTGTCTTGGATATGTGTATGTGCTAACCTTTTGTAGAAATGGTAGATCTGCGGCAAAGGAAGGAGTCAACATTAAAGAACAGAGTGATGTCATGAAAAGGCCAACTATTGCGGGGCTCACGATGATTCCACTACGCGCGGATGAGAATAGTTCCTATTATAGATAAGACACAGCTGAAGAGCAGCCATGATGGAGTAAATATAGCAGTGACGCATTCCTAGATTTCATATATGATTAAATGGAGTTTATTTTTGCAGTTAAATTTGTTGATCATGTTTCTTAATGATTTCCATATCCCTGATGTTGGGGGATCCTAGTTGATAGGAGTCTATTTTAGAAGTTGTTAAATAATTTGGAAGTTCTGGTTCCAGGAGTAGAGTTAGTATTACAGGATTATTATGTAATCTAGTGAGAGAAATACAATCTTATTTTCTGCATCCTTTGTAATCCATGTTTTATGAATGATCAATGAGAGCTTCAATTCTTAGTTTCTGAGTTCTTGTTCATTCACTCTTCCGTGGGGGCCCACATAGGAGGTGAACTTAATTCATAGTTTAGTAGAAAGTAGTTGTAAGTCATTTGAAGTAATTAGGACTCTGTTGCTCCTACAGCCATTAGTAACAACACTAGTGGTTGTTCCTGCAGCATAGGTGGTTAACTAGTTTACTATTTCTTGCAGCATAGGAAAAATGTTAAGCTTATTGTTTTAGTAAGTTCTTTTATCTTTAGATTACGCTGTTGATTCCATTTCCTAGTTTAGTTTCATTTCACTATTTTCCATTCCTCAAATAATAATGAATTTCAGGGTAGATTAGAGCATATACTTTGCCGATACCATTTCAAAGCTTACGTCCCCTGGTCGATAATTTAATGAGTTCAGCATATTATTTCTAGTAGGAAGGATGCATAATCCTTAAATACAGAGGTATTATAAAGAGAAGTCAGATGGCACAACTACAAATTAAAAAATAATACAAGACTTCATCCATGACTCCAACAATACTGAAGAAGATCATCTACCATCCAATGGTGAATTTTCATTAGTCCCACAATAACCCACTAAAATGTGATACTAAGATATTTATGGCATCATGACAAACCATCCTCTAAATAAATATAATATGTGGCACCAAAATGATAAAATAACTTAAAAAAAGATCTTCCCAAGGAAAGAGTCAAACCAAAATCTCCAAACCAAGAAAATACAAAAAAACCACCACACATCATTGTCATTAGCTCCCGCTAAAATATGTAATCAAGTTATATATGACAACATGATAACAATCTCCTAATTGAGAATAAACTAATTTCCCTACATAATTAAATAACTTAAATTCATATCATGAGCTCCTAAAAGGAAAAGTAAAGCCATGATCCTCAAAACAAGATGATATGTTGCAAGCAATCAAGAATCTTATCCAACACAACCATTAAAGCACCTACAAATACAATCATGTCATGCCAAATTTTATGATAAAAAAGAACATCCACGACTCCATGATCACTTTAATTGAAACGAACATCTAACTCCCAAAAAGTCATGTTTATAAGCATCAAATAGTCAATAATATAGGTCCTCCATCATAATTGTACTTGGTAACACCATCTCTCCTCAACATGGAAACAATATTAACAAGCCAAGTGGCTAAACCAAGTCACCAATCTAAATATTCATAAAAAAATAAAAGGTCTATGGGTATAGACTGTTAGAGTAATCATTAGTTTGCTTATTAATTAAATAATGTTGATTTAATTAATTAAGTTATTACTCTTTAGTGCTTAAGCTTTCTCTTAGGTGCATTAATAATTAATTCTTTTATTAATTATTAATGTGCAACCTAGTTTTTTTACCTTTTAGGGTTTCATTCACCTTTTTAAGGTTGAACTTTGTAATTGTTGTTAATTAATTCAGATTATAATTTTGCTCTCACATTTTGAGTAACGTTTGAGTTCTTCTTTTTCCTCCTTCTGCTTCTCTCTTGTAACAGGTTATTTGCATGCAGGTATTCTTGGCATTCTGTGGATTTGTATTTCTCAAATCCTACATGGTATCAGAGCCACACTGCTACTGCCTGGTTTGGGGTTTGTGAAGTAGTGATTCGAGGGCAAAAACCATAGCTTTTTTGGGGTTTCTTCTTCATTCTAGAAGAGACACTTTTTTCTGGTGCACTTTAAGCTAAAACGGACACCACCATCACGCTCAGAAGGCTCGGGAGAGTTAATTTTCATATAAATTTTGCCATTTTTGGCCACAGTAGCCTCTGGGAAAATTTTTCTCTCTCCCAGGTCATACGGCTCAAATTTCGAGGTGAAAAACGTTTAAAAAAAAAAAAAATTCAAAAAATTAAAAAAAAAACAAATTTTGTTTTTTTACAAAGTTTTTTTCAAAAAAAATCAAAAAATATATGTTTTTCTAAAGTTTCTAAAAAGCTTTTGTAAAGTTTTTTTAAAAAAAAACTTTGAAAGAAAAGGTGCGTACCTTTTGGAAAGGTACAATGTGTAGAATATGCAGGCATGATGTCATCATTTGCAGGTAGACATTCAGGCTTAAAATTGACGTCCACGAAATCGTCACACAGTTTTGACACTTCTTCAAAAAAGGCAACCTTCAGTGTTTTGGCCATATCTTTTGTATATGGTGTCCGTTTTCAAAAAATGAAATATTGCCGGAAAGCTCTTTCCGAGCCGGAGATGATGATGCTAATTTTGTATGCATATTTGGTCATTTGAGTATCTATTTTTAGTGTCAAAGTTTCAGCTTCTGTTTCCCTCCTCTTTGCACCAGGTTTTGATCTAAATACAATAAGGTCAGATTTCTCAGTTTGTTTTTCATTTAGAAGAGTTATCATGGGTTTTTCTACTCACCCTTCAGTTGTTATTTTGGAACGGGGTAATTATGAGTCATGGGCAAATGGTATACTTACACATTGTAGGTGGCTTAATATATTGCCTTATTTGTATGATCTCATACCTGAACCAGCCACTTCAGAGGGAAAATTAGCATGGGATATTATTAGAGATCACATAGTAGAACTTATAGTGTCTAGTGTTGATCATGACACTGTGTTGGATATATCGGACATTGATTTTCCTCACCCACTTTGGACACGTCTTTGGGAGATCTATGGAGACCCTAATCTCTCTCCATTCCCAGAGGATCCTGCTTCAGATTGTCTCATACCCATTTCTTGGAGAGAGAATACA
>MU224565.1:1752270-1762984 GCA_018584345.1 Thuja plicata | reverse complement strand
TATATATATATGTATCTGTGTGTGTGTGTGTAGGAAAATAAATTGAGGAAAACATGCACACAAGAGGAACCATCAAACTCTAAAGCATGCATAATCAACCTATCCAGACACAAAATAAATTGAAATAAAGAAATGCAAACTATAAACAAAACTCCCTCAATTTGACAATTGTGCTCTTTCTTGCTTCTCCAAAAGAGTTGATGTAGCACTCATATTGACATAATGCACTTAAAATATGAAATAAAATTGACTATAGTGATGGTGAGAAGACTTGAAAAATGATGGTTAATTTGATTGATAAAAATGATCTCAATCTATAGGAAGAGAGACCAAAAATCAAAATTAGCAATTAGGTGTGCAAATTAGAAGTTGCCATAATTATGACAAATTGAATGCAAAAATTAAAAAAATTTCATAATTGAATAGTGAAATTGGAAAAGTGTCATATTAAGACACATTATGACAGATTGTAAGAGATCAAAATTGGGAAAATTAGTGTGGAGAAGGGAAGGGAAATTTGTCATAAAGTATGACAAATTATGACAAAGGAAAAGAAGAAAGTGTCATACACTATGGAAACTATGAAAAATGGAGGCTAATTAGTGGGAGGGAAATTTTGAATTTTAAAACCCATTTATTGCCACCAAAAAATGGAAATTAGTAAATTATGAATTTAAGAAATTCCAACATGGAAAATTAGTTAGTTAATTAATTGAATTAATTATTTGTGGAGAAATGGAAGGGAAGGAATAAATAAAGTCAATTTATTTATTCAATTAGGACATAGGGATAAACTATGGGATATTCATCCCAAGAGGACATATTAATTGATCATTAACAAAATTGATGACAATGATGCGAAGTTGACTTGGATTTGATGATTTTGATGAGGATTAGGAAATATTTTGCTAGTTTTAGAATGTTTTAGGAAATGATGAGGCATTGATGAGCTTTGACAATGCACTCAAAACAATGATTAATGATGAAATAGCGTTGATGAACTTTGACAATGCTATTGAAGAGGCCAGATGATGACAAGGCATTGATGAAATTTGATAATGTGCTCGAATGATGATGATGAAAAGGTATTGATGAAATTTGAAAATAACTTAGAAGGATAATGATGAGGCATCGATGAACTTTGACAATGTCGGAGGGTTGATAACGGTAGGATTAATGATGATGAGGAGACATCGATGAAATTTGATAGGTCCCCAGTCTTTGGATTCTAGGCCAGATTCAGAAGAGGAGAGAATCCTTCCTCAGAAGGAATCTGCACCACCGACAGAGATGAGATGGGCCATAGTTGAATCCAGGCCGGGACTGGAGGATACCTTCATGATAGAAACCCATTAAGTTGAGCCCAAGATGCAAGTAGGTGTGGTCAGGGCTGGCCTTAGATAGGATACTACTGTAGGAGAGAGCATCAGTATCTACAAGGATATCCATATGTCCTTGATAAAACCATGCTCCAATAGTTCAACAACAACTATGAAGCCTAGAGACAAGGAGGACCAGGAAGGGGATCCCTTGCAATTGCTAGAGGAGGTTGGCATCATGGAACAATGTACTATCAAGCAGTCCAAATCCCATCTGGCCAAAGACAACTTAGGAATCCACATGTCATGAGGGAGAAAATCAACATAGAAGCTCTTGGAAGATGTGGGCAATATGAAGGGCCAAACCAAGCTTCATTCAGAAGGGATTTATTCCCTTTTGGACAGCCATGAAGATCCTAACATGGAATGTCAGGGGCTGCAATGCCCCTGACAAGAGACGTTTGATCAAGAGGGGTCTTGGTCAGGAAAATCCCAACATTTTTTGCATTCAAGAAACAAAGTTGGATGTCCAAAGTACAATGATGGTTTTTGAAGTCAGGCAAAAGTGGTCTAGTTTTTTTATTGATGCAAAAGGTGCCTCAGGTGGTTTAGGCATCATCTGGGACCCCCGACTGGTGAAGGTGGAAGCAATCTCTAAGTCAAGGTTCTGGAAGTTGGAAAAGGTGAGCTCCTTCATGGTTAATGTTTCAATTTTTTTGTTTAATATTTATGGTCCTGTTAAAACAGAGGACAAGAAGGTTGTCTGGGATGAAATCGCCTAGGCTTTGGTTGGGTTGGGCCAGCAAGAAACCATAATAGTGGGGGATTTCAATGCCACCTTAGTCCACTCTAACAAATAGGGTGGAAGATGATGGCTAACATGGGTCCAGATAGACTTCCAGTAGTTTGTAGTCAATAACGGGTTATGGGAAGTGACTACCAGAGGAGGAAATTTCACCTGGAAAAATAGGCGGTAGGGTTTCTCCAACATTGCAGAGAATCTGGACATGTTTTTTCTTGCCAAAAGTTGGAATACTCTTCTAGTTAATTTTGAGGCTCAAGTACTTGGTTTGTTAGGATTAGACCACTTTTCAGTGGCACTATCAGTCTATAAAGATGGAGTGCCCCCCGGTTCCCTTTCAAGGTAGAGAAAATGTGGCTGAGAGAGCCTGGTTTTAGAGAATTGGTCTCCCAATGGTGGATGACGACTTGCAGGGAGGAAGGAAACTTAGCCTTCCAATTTTTTAGAAAATTATTTTTTCTCAAATAGAGGTTGAAGACCTGGAACAAAATGCACGTTGGTGACATTTTTGAAGAAAAGAAGAAATTGGAAGGTACAGTGAAATATTGCAGTGTGAGGAAGTATTTTGGCGTCAGAAATCAACATAAAATTGGTTGAGGGAGGGGGATAGGAACACAAAGTTTTTCCATAGTTTAGTGAAAGTCATACGGAGTGTCAATAGGATACTGTCGATCAAGTTGGCTGATGGTATCCTCTCAGAGGAGGTGAAGGTGATTAACAAGGAGGTAGTAGAATTTTTCTCTAACCTGTGGAGCCAGGATGGAACTAATGATGTAAGAGCACAAAGGGAATTGCTTCACCTAATCCCAACTACTATAAATCAGGAAGATAATTACATGCTCATGTCCCAAGTGACTCTCACATAACTGAAGGTGGCTATTTTTTTCATGGGGGGGATAAAGCCCCAGGCCCAGATGACTTCCAAACCTTTTTTTATCAAAATTTTGGGACTTAGTCGGCCTGGAATTATTGGGAGTGGTGGATGAATCCTGGTCAAAGGAAATTATCTTCAAAGACTTCAACAACACCATGGTGACTCTTATTCCCAAGAAAGAGAAACCAAACTAGTTTGAGGATTTTCGGCCTATCTCCCTCTGCAACACAGTCTATAAAATCATTTCCAAAGTGGCTACATATCGAATGAAAACCATTTTGGACAGACTTATTTCCTAGGAGCAGAGTGGATTCAGGCCCAATAGGAAGATATTTGATGGCATAATTATAGCTCACAAGGCCATCCATATAGCCAAGGTGACTAAAAAGAGACATATGATGCTCAAGCTAGACATAAAAAAGGCGTATGATAGGGTGGATCATGGCTTCCTAATTGAGATCCTCAGGAAATTTGGATTTGATGAGAAATGGGTTCAATGGGTGGGGGGTATGATTGGGTCATACAAAAATTCAATCCTGATCAATGGGAGTTCCTAGGGGTTCTTTGAGACATCGCGAGGTATCAGACAAGGCGACCCTATCTCACCTTTTTTGTTTATTCTTCTGGCTGAGGTGTTGGGTAGGGCAATTGCTAGGAAGAAATGCTAAGGTAGCTGGAAAGGAATTGAGATAGCTAGAGGTTTCAAAGTGACTACTCACACACAATTCATGGATGATACATGCCTTTTTGGGGTGGCCTCAATGTAGGAAGCATGGGTGATGAAAAAGGTATTGGATACATATAGTGCTACATCCGGCCAAACTGTAAATTGGCAAAAATTCAAGGCCTTTTTCTTTGGCACGGAAAGAGGAGCACAAAAGGCCATTGCACAAGTTTTTGGTATTCGAGTGGGTCACCTACCTAGAAAATTTCTTGGGAATCCTCTATTTGGAGGATCTGATAAGGAAAAACTATGGAAGGAACTGGTGGATAGTTGCTCAGAAAAAATACATGGGTAGAAAAGTAGATGGCTGACGCTGGTAGGGCGGATTCTACTTCTCAAAATAGTGGTCTCAGCCATGCCAATTTATTCTATGACATGTTTTGAAATTCCAGCCCAGATCCTTAAAAGAATCCAATAAAGGATGCGTAAATTCCTGTGGAATGGGGCACAGGATCAGGATAAAATCCCGATCATGGCATGGGACAAACTGTGCCAAGAAAAAGGTTGTGGAGGGATAGGAATGAGAAATTAGAAGGTCATGAATGAGGCAATGGGTGTGAAATGAGTCTGGCAGATGTACAGTAATCTGGACCAAAGATGGGTGAAGATTCTCAAAGCAAAATACCTTGATAGCGTAGATAGAGAGAGGATCCTCATGATTGAGAATCCCCCTAGAGGGTTAGCCTTGTGGAATTTCCTTCTTAATTGCAGAACAATTATCATGAACCACTTGTCTTGGCAGCTTAGCAATGGTAAGAAAGCCCTTTTTTGGCAAGATTCATGGGATGGTCAGCAGAGCTTGGAGCATGGCATGCCACATCAAATCATCGAGGCAATGGAGTGACTCTGGGGATCCAAGGTAAGGGATTTTTTTGACCTTTCTTCCTTGGCTATTGGGCAAGAACTAAGATGGTAGGAGGTGACGGGCCTGGGTCTCTCAAAGGTACACCAAGCAATCCTAAAAGAAACCCTAACTAGTAGATCCATTATTGGGTCAATTAGGGATGATGAAGTTATCTGGATAGGGGCCATAAGTGGCCAGTATTTTGTCAAGCTAGGCTACTCATTACTAGATAGAACTTTTAGTAAAGTGGACTCGGAAAGTAAGATCTACTGGAGGAAAGCTTGCTTACCCAAGGAAAAAACTTTTTATTGGCTAGCTGACAATGGAAGAGCCCTCACAGGTGATAGAATGATGTGGCTAGGTTTCAATAGACTATTTAGTTGTGTACTCTACAATAAGGTAGATGAAATGGTGGACCACCTCTTCCTAAATTGTGAATTTTTGCAGGAGGCATGGAGATTTGGATTGCAAAAATTAGATTGGCAAGGACCATTGCCATGCAAACTTAGAGATTGGCTCGAATCATGGCCAAGCCCTAAGGGGCCATCAACCTTAGATACCATATGGCACATCCCCCCCTTGAGCACAATTTGGTTGCTCTAGAATGAATGAAACAAGAAAATTTTCATTGAAAAGGCCATCCCACTGCCCTGGTTTCTAGCAAAATTGGAAGTTGTAGTCTCAAAACTAGTTTCTAATTCTGCCTCATAGACATATGCCTTGAAGAAACCTTTCAACTGGGCAGATCTATTGATTCAAAGAAGATGGCCTATGGTGAAATATAGAGCCATTAATGGGATTGGAAGGGTTCAACATTTGGTGGAAATGCAGAGGAATCAACCGAGCACATGGAAACCCCCATCTCCTGACTGGGTCAAAATCAATTTTGATGGCACCTTTCAGGGCAATCCAGGTGGCTCAGGAATTGGTTTTGTTTCTTGGGATGAGAGAGGAGACATTCTGGCACTTGGGGCCAAATGAATGAAAGATGGGACCAACAATGAGGTCGAATGCTCTACAGCTATAGACGCCATCCTAATGGTGAGAAAATTAGAACTAAGGCGAGTCCATCTTGAAGGGGATTCACTTCTTGTTGTGAATGGGATTGCAAAGGGCCAGATGGATACATGGTACCTAAACAAACACATAAAGAGGATTCAGGCACTGATGGTTGTGTTTAAAGATTTTAAAATTTCACATGTGAAGAGAGCTGCAAATGATTTGGCAGATAAATTATCCAATGTGGGAGCTGACGGGTCCCTAGAGAACAATTTTGAACTATTTGAAGACTTGAGAACCAACCCCTAAATAAGTATTTTTTAATGTCTTTTGGGGACCATAGAATATACTCCAAATTCAAAATTCACACTACATTGAGAAAGGCCTCATGGTTGGCTGGCATATGATGATTTGGCTATGATGATAGAAGGAGTAGTGATGTGGAGCCCTTTTGATTCATGAGCCATGGTGATGATGCAATCTTGATCAGGGGATCTCACGGTAAGTGAGGGATGCGGAAGGACAAGGTGCAGTAATGAACTGCTAGAGGGAGTTAATTCTGAATGATGGCATTTTAATGTCATGTTTTGAGAGGATTCTATAGCCTTTTTTATGTCAAAGTTGAGGTAGAGTGCAACACATAGCAGCAACAGAAATCCCACAGAGTATAGAAAGACGAAGTCCTATTTTTCTCTATAAAAGGATGGACAAATTCCTTCTTTCATGGGGCCGATCATGGTGAAACAACTTGGGAATATTTTCACTGAGGATGGGGATGATTTTTGGTCTGCACTCGGTGAAAGTTTTAGTGAGCACTACCTTCAATCTTTGTGGGAACCATGCACCAATCTTGATTTTTCCTCATTGTTCATGGCTTTGGACCTGATGGTAGTGAAATTCAAAGATGAAGTGCAGGTTGTGGTCAAACAATGTTTGGCCATCAAATGGATTGATGGCATTGAAGAGGTGATGCAAAAGACCACAGTGGGTGTTAGCCTGTACAAAGGAAGTGACCCCATCCATATGATTGGCCATGGGCAGCGTGAGCTACAACCACTAGTTGTCTAGTCATCGGCCAACACCGAGGATAGATACCTCGTACGCACGCATGCTGGGTGGAAGGACTTGTTGGAGGTGTTGGCAAAGAGGAAACAGGAGGCACAAGAAGGTGATAGGATTGGTAGAAGGATTTGAAAATGTACCTTGATTAAGTCCACTACAAAGGTGGGCGATGATGGAAGACCCCAGGTGCAATGAAAAATCACAACAAAGCTGGGGAGGAAGGCGCCCAAGGTGAAGAAAAAAGCTCAGGGTTTGGGGGATGAAGTTGGAGAAGGTGGCATGGGAAGCGAGAAGAATGTAGACCTGGTGGATGGTGGTGGAGGTTTTTGGAATTTCTCCAAGAAGGAGGCCGCAGCCTGGTTTGGTTAGGTGTTTGTGTTGATGTTTTTTGGCTTTCTTTTTGTATATTCGTAGTTGTTTATGGTCTCCAATAGTATTTTAGGGAAATTTTGTAGTGTATGCAACATATTTTGGGTTGGGAATTTGAAATGATTTCATCTTGTAGCCATGCTGGGCAACAATGTAATCTCTATTTTAAAAATATCAATAAAATTACACATTACCGAAAAAAAATAAAATTTGATAATGCTTCTGAATTGATGATGATAAGGCATCGATGAAATTTGACAATGCCTTGGACAATATTGATAATGATAGAATTGATGAACTTTGAAAACACTACCGATGAAAATGATAAGACATGGAGGGATTTGATGATGAGGCATTGATGATCTTTGACAATGCCAAAGGATTTATTTTGAAAGAGATTGATAAGGTTTGAAATGATTTGGAATGATAAGGGATAGATGAACTTTGATAATGCCCTAGAATGATCAAATGAGTTTAGAATGATCATGGATTGATTAGGAAGAGATTAGGAATGAAACAGATTGATTTTGGATGATTTGGTATGGTTTAGGAATGTTTAGGATCATATAGGATCAATTTAGAAAGATTTAGGATTGATTAGGATTGACTAGGAAAATGATCAATTCAACCAAAATGATAGAAATGTTAGTAATTGATGACATGAAAGAATGACATAATACTAGTGAATAAAAGACATGTTTAATGGGGGGCACATAGGTGTGAACCATTTTTGGGTGTCTACATTTTTCCCCTCTTTGAGACAATGCGATTCTGAGCATTGTGTCAAAGAAAAATAAAAAAATCATGCCCCAATGGATCGAAAGAAATGGAGGTATGATGCCCCCCTCAAAAAATTGGGCATAAATTGACAGGAGGACATTTTTTTGAAAATAAAATTGATTGAAAGGATTGACAGAAGAAAGTTAGATGAAAGCTGAAATTAGACGGATGCATCGCTTTCATAAGTGCATTATTATCATAAGAGCTTTATTTAATATGACAAAATGGATGCATTGCACCATGAGACATAAAGTCAGGATGATAATGCAATCCCTTTGTGTAAAAATAAACACATCATAGACAAGGAATGTTTCCATTCATCCTGAAGTAGATGGCATACGTATCCCAAAAATTTATGAAAAACACCCACAAATAGAAGACAAAAACAAAAAAAGGACCATGAACCATCTCGACCACTCTCATCACTTAGTTTTATCTTGAAGTAGCATAGGTAAATGATCAAAGATAAATCAATAAAAGATAAGACTCATTGAACTAAGAAAGTCAACAACTATTCTCATCTTGTTGTCAAAGTTGATAGTTTGTTTTGATTGATGATGATGACGACGACGATGATGATGATAAGTTTCAGGAATGAAGTACCACATCTAAGACAAATATCATCTGGTTTTGTGTATACCACACCCTGTATTGATAAAGGACAAAATTGATGTTGAATGATTGATATGACAAGTTTGATTTGATTAATTTTTGACTGGATGGATAGTTTGTCTGTTAAAGTGTGATTTCGTTAAGCACAAAAATTGATAAGTCTTAGATGTTTGTCTGCATGCTTAGATGTTTGTCTTTCACAAGGGACAATTTATTGAAAACAAAAAATGATTGTGTGGATGACGAGGAAATCAAATGAGTGTTATAAAATGAGATTTATTGCTTTGGATTTTTGGATGATTTTTTACTTTTTAAGATTTTGAAATATTCAATTTTTTTGAGCTTTTATCATGGGTTTTTTCAATTTTTAGGATTTCCATACTTTTTATGATTTTTAGGGATTTTTTTAGGATCGTATATGATTTTTATGGTCTTTTTGTTTTTCAGGATCATATTTGATATTTTTATTGATTTTTTTCAGCTTCATATTTGGATTTTTAGGAGTTTTTTTCAAGATATTAATATTTAAATGAGAAAGATGTATTGGATTGCCTTGAGTGTCTAGAAAGGAAAGGGCATTATTGAAGTACAAGTGGATTGGTAGATGGATGAAGGCCAAGGGTTGCTTAGTACGTCTTTGAAGTTATGTTTGGGTTGCCAAGGACTACCCACAAAATTTGATAATATGTTTGTGCTAAGCTGAGGCATTGGACATGACAATGATAGGTCAAGGAAATAAAGCATTGAATGACATGCAAGGCATTGGAATTGACATGTTAAGAGGTTTTTGAAAATATTATTTACAATTTAAGTCCTTATTTCTATCAAGACCAAGAAGGGGATTGAAATGAGATAATGATAGGATATGAATAGGGAAAGAAAGATATGGGTAGGATATGCAAGATCAATAAGGAATAAGGGGAAGGGATATGGATCAAAGGTTGCAATTAGATATGAAATATGGATGAAAGGTTGTGATAGGATATGTGATAGAGACCAAAGAGATCAGGACAATGTAAAGCAGATAGGATATGTAATGCTTCTAGGAAGATCTGTAACGTTGTCAAGATCAAAGTTGGGAAAAGGGGATAGGGATGTCAAAAGGATAAGGGATATGACAAGCATAGGATAATGGAGGAAATGAAAAGGGGTAATGGAGGATAATGGATACAAAAACATGAATAAAATCTGCCCCCAAGTATGGACTATAAAAATTTCATGAATTACACATGACGCCTTTTTGCCAGGTTTTCATCAGCTACTTGCCCAAAAATGCATGTTTGCCAGATTTTCACTATTGGATGAAATTATTTCTCTTTATTTTAATTTTTTTGTGTTACCAAGATTCCTGTTTGCCAAGTTTTCATCAAGGAAACTTTTTCTTCTTCTTTTTTTTTTCTTTTTCATTTTTTTGACTTTTTTTTTTTTTAAAAACTTTTTCACTTTTTTGTTCTTTTTTCACTTTTTTGCTCTTTTTGACATTTTGACATGTTAGGAAGAAAATGTGCGCATGACATGACATGGATGAAGGAAAAAAGTATCTTTATTCTCTAAAAGGTTCTTTTGAAATATATACAATAATGAACCATGACTATGATAGTATGCACAAAGACGTTGGTAGGGTGATGAAAAAGGGAGATAACATGGATTATCGGATAGGATAGGATAAGGATTATGCAAAGGATTGGATAGGATGGATGAAATGTTGAAAAATAGGTCTTGAATAGTGGAGGGAATGTAAGAAGAATTTATTTTGAGTGGATGGAAATGGATGCAAAAACAACATTGACACACACACTAATACATTTGGGGTGAAATTGCGACAGCAATTTGCAACGGGGGGCAGATGTTATGTGTTTTTGGCTTTTTTTTTTCAATTATAACCCGACAACATCGCAATTGCGACGTTAACGGAATATAAGGCAGAAAAAAAGAGAAAACGTTGTCATTTCTATGTTCAATAGCACCAAGAGGGATTTTTGCAGCCGTTGGGTAATTTGTATGTTGGACGAGGATCTCTGTGGCCAGGCATCTCTGCGGTGAAAGAGATTTTTCATTGATAGCTACTGCATTAGAATCCAAAAGGCTAAGAAAGGTATGATTTTAAACTTCACTTTGTCGTGATCTCCGCAAGCTGAAAATGAAACGCTCCAAAAACTCTTCCAAAGATCATCTTATTTTTGTGGCATTTGAAAAATATCGTCTCAAACCTCTTTCTATATTTTTTATATTTCCTTAGAAATATTGTCTTCATATCATTCCATGTGGTGATAGATTGCGGAGAAAGACCCACGAACCATCACAATGTTGAATCTTGTAAGGTAGTTGG
>MU224565.1:1719027-1746420 GCA_018584345.1 Thuja plicata | reverse complement strand
ATATTAACATAAACTAACTCACAGTTAACCTAAAGGAACAAGTCTAGCATTTGTGTCAACATCATTGCTGCACAGCCAATTTTTTTTTTAAATTCTATCTTGAATCCGTCGCAATTGCGATGTTTACACCCAGAATTATGACGGGGTCGCTGTATTGGCGACGCCCACATACTGTTGCAGTTGCTTGGGTGTTCGTCGCTATTGTGACGTTCACCCCCAGAATTACGATGGGATTGCTGTATTGGTGATGCCCACATACCATCGTAGTTGCTTGGGTGTTCATTGCTATTGCGATGTTTACCTCTAGAATTACGACGGGATCACTGTATTGGCGATGCCCAAAAACTGTCGCAGTTGCTTGGGTGTTCGTCACCATTGTGACATATACACATAGAATTACAACGGATTTCCTATATTGGCGATGCCCCAAATGCCAGGGTTGATAGGGCTACATAGCGATGGATTGAAGTCGTAATTGCGATGGGAAAGGAAAGACGTCATATTTTGTGACTAAAAAATAGCGACGTCTATTACTGTCGCAATTGAGACACATGACTGTCCCAATTGCGACACATAGCCATCTCAAATCGACCCAAAATGTATTAGTGACACCTTGAGGGGTGATAGAGTGAGGGAGAGCTTATATTTGATGGGGCAATGTATATGAATTTTGGGAAATAAAGAACCAAAATAGATTTGGAAGATGGAACGCTTTTATATGGAGGCATAGAAATTTTGGATGCCAACTTGGATTTTTCTTAAGGACTTTGTGCTTCAAGAAGCTTCTTGGGAATCCACCTGCATGTTGATTTTTTATTTTTTTGTGGATCCTTGGAATACATTTCTTGCACAATGGATTTGGGAACCCATATTTCTTTTGAATTTTCTTTTTTCTTAATGGGCCTTTGCAGCCTTTTTGTTTTTATTTTTCTTTTAGGATCATATCTTTCTTCGTTCTTACATGTCAATTAGATGGGACATATTGATCCTTAATAGCATGTGGATTTCTTGACTTATGGACTTTATTTTTGGCATCCAAATTGCTTGGAAGGGGAATGAGATTCATGGGTGGATAGGAATTGTATGGAGGCCTTTTGGATGGGTGGAAGGTTCTTGGTGGGTAGTCTAGGTCCACCGTTAGAGATTCATCCTGACTCTACTCTAAGGTCTCTTTCTCAGACCTTTTAGGGTATTCTAAACCCTAACCCAAGGGAAGTCACTATGATCTTCACCTCTCACTCAAGACCCAGTTCCCCACCAACAAGTTATCTCTCCATGCTCACTGAACCTACAAGTTTAGATTCATTCTCTTTGTTGAACCAACTCATTCAGCCAACACTCTCACAACATCTTTCTTTACTTTTCTTCCCTAACTGGACTATCACCAAGCTCATTTAGGGTAAGAACTCCACCTTCATTTTCAAGACCTCTGCTACAAAAAAAAAAAGATAAAACTATGTACAAGGGCTCCTCTCAAATTCTATCTTGACACATGGTTCTCATGCCATGGATTCAAGAACCTTGAGGAGCTATGTAATTTTGCTACCCAAAACATGCCCTGAAAATACAACTTGCAAAAACAAACAAACAAATCTACCTGCACTTGAAACAGACAATGAAACTCAAAGATTGACTAAAAACACACTGTGCAACTTTTATTGACTTCTTCAATCTCTTAAAACATAATCAAACACACCTCTCTAAAAACAACATGCATCTAGGTATATATCTCGCGCTCTCCGAAAAATTTCACCAACCTCATGAATGCAGGCATAGCTGATCATTAAGTAACCTCCCATCACTTTAAACATGTGTAACTACCCATTGAAGACAAGGCAACACATAATGAGCAATTAAAATTGACTAGACTGGTCATAAAAGACAAAGTCATGATTTCTGGGTTGTTAACTGACATTACCAAGCATTAGTGTTGACTTTACTGAGCATCAATGTCAAGCAGTGGTACAAATAGAACATCGACACTGAGCATCGATCAACAACCCTAATCAATCATCACTAAGTGACATCCCTAAGTGACATAGTGTAAGATGAGTGACATTATTGAGTGACATCACTGAGTGGTTAGAGAAGCATCCCCAAGCAACATAATGTAACCCGAGCACCAATATTGCCCAAACACCAGTGTAAACCAAGATCCTGATCGTTTAAGAGAATTTTTGAGTCAATGGTTAAATTGAAATAGTATATGATCTATTCATATAAACAACTTAATCTTGCAGATGTTCAGATCTAATGTAAGCTCATAATACCTTTCTGATCAATATTTCCTTTCAATACCTTTTCTCCACTTCTTTTTGCTTGGTGATGTTGTGCTTCTTTGTTGCTTGGTGTCCGCAGAAAACTTTAGCTCTGTTCTTTAGCTTGATTGATTGGGACTTTATGAAGTCTTTCTTCATGAGTATTCCCTTCAGCATCCTCTTCTATTCACCCACCTAATTCATAATTAATTAGCTTGTAGTTTTATAGACATAAATTCAATATTTCTAAGTCCTTGACTTTCTTGTTCTTGGCATGGTCCGCAATTCTTGCCTTTCTTGCTTTAAAGCTTTTCTTCAATTTTATCCTGTAGATTTCTCTTTGACAACTGGAATAAAATAGCTTTAAAAATATAGCTTATCTTTGGCTTTTAATTTGTCAATGAAAAAAATGTTATCAACCAGTTAACTCCATATTTAGCTCCTTCCAGCTAAGTATTTTGTCATCTTTGAACTTTAGTTCTTTTCGGTGCTTAACTCCTTGTTAGCTTCAGTCTTGACTTCAGTTTTCCTCAGACATCTTTGTCCATCCGGGTTGTTTGTCCATTGGGAAACACTATGGTTCTACTCATCGGTAATGATTTCTTAGGTTTCTTTCTTAAGTATCACTGTCACTTTCCTCTCAGGGTTCTCTATTCGTCGAGGTGCACTGTCCATCAGTGTTTGTTGTCACTTAGTGTATACTAAAATTTAATGCATTACTAATAGCATAACCTTTATCTCTCTGGTTCTTTGAAGTCTTTGACACTATGTATATAACCAATCAAATTATATCAAGTTGACATCATTGAAAATACAATACATTAACTGATTAATGTCTTGCATTAACTTTCTGCAACTTGGTGATCATTAACTTAACATCTTCAAACATTCAACCAGTTATAGTTCATCAATCTCTCCCTTTGGCATTGATGGCAACACACTACATTAATACTAATACAATATGAAATATATCAGTTGTAGTTCATCAATCTACCAAATGTATTGTATTATAACCAATACAAATGTATGGCTCCCAGTAAGCTCTTCTAGCTTAGATTTGATTCTTGTAGAGTACTTTCTTCAATCTTCATTCCCTTCACTGGATAGATGTAGAAACTTCTGATTCTGTATCTCCCTTTGACGTAGAATATCTTCTTTGATATTGTCTCTATTTCCTTCAAATTTCCTCTTCTTGACCATCTCTTTTTCCTTTGACAGCGATAGTTATACTCTCTCCTTTAAGTCATCTCTCCCTTAGGATAAATTCTCTCCCTTTGGCTTTGGATAATCATGATGGATATTTCATATGTATATACAATCAAGTCATTTCTCCCTTTGGATCTTCTCCCCATTTGACAACAATGCCAAAGTATATCCTTCCTCCTTTTTATAATATACTCCTTGAATTTCCCTATCCATCAGTAATACATTGACTCTCGTGTTCAGTGCAGATATGTACCTTTCTATGTACTGATGTATATTTTTAGTCAATCTCTTTGCTTGTATCAACATGAATAATCTTCTTATTGTGTGCAGGTTGATGCAGCCTCCTAGTCATCTTACTGACCAATAGACAAGGGTCGGACCCCTAGTCTCTTTCTCAGGTACTCAAATGTATCTTTAGGTAATGGATTTGTGAATATATCATCTAATTGTTCCTTTGATTGAACATATTCTAGTATCACTTCTTTTTCTTGCACTTATTCTCTTAAGTAATGATACTTGATAGCAATATGCGTAGTCTTAGCATGCATGAATGAATTATTAGAAATGTTTATTGCACTGGTATTATCACAATAGATAATCACTGGTTCAAGAATCTTCATATTTAGACCTTCCACTAACTATTTGATCCATGCAATATTAGAGCAATTTTCTGCAGCAACCACATATTCTACTTCTGTAGTAGATTGTGAGATGCATCCTCACTTCTTACTTATCCATGTGAAAAGTCTATCACCCATGAAGAATGCTCCTCCAGTTGTGCTCTTTCGGTCATCTAAGTTTCTAGCCCAATCAATATTTGTATATACTTGAAGCTCAAATTTTCCTTCTCTTTTATACCATAAGCCATAGTCCTCGGTGTTCTTTAGATATCTCAGAATTCTTTTGATAGTAGTCATGTGTGTTTCTTTGGGATTAGCAGAGAATCTTGTAACTATTCCAACTGTATGTGCTATATCTGGTCTGGTATAAACAACACACATTAGTTTTCCAATCATTGATCTATACAAGGTATGATTTACCTCATTTGATTTTCCTTCTTTTCTTAGCTTACATCCAGTTTCCATAGGTGTTCCAACTGGTTTGGAATCTTCCATCTTAAATATCTTCAACACTTCCTTGATGTATTTGGGTTGTGTGATATATATGCCTGCATCTTGTTGAAGAATCTGTAGACCAAGAAAGAATTTGATCTCCCCAAACATTTACATATAAAACTCTTTGCTCATTTCATTAGCAAAGGATTTACATAATATATCATTACCCCCAAATAGGATATCATCAAAAAATATTTCAGCAATCAGAATATTACCATTGGTATCTTCTTTTAAGTACAGATTGCTATTTTCACTTGTTCTTACAAATTCATATGAGATAGGAGCGAAGTATTTCATACCAAGCTCTAGGTTCTTGTTTCAATCCATAGAAGGCTTTATGCAGTCTACATACCATGTTTCTCTTATATGGATCATCAAACCCTTCTAGTTGTTCAATGTATACTTCTTCTTCTAGTATTCCATTTAGGAATGCAGATTTGACATCCATCTCATATACCTTGAATCCTTTTAATGCAACATAAGAAAGTAAGATTCTTACTCCTAGTCTAGAAATGGGTGCAAAGGTTTCTCCATAGTCAATACCTTCTTCTTGTCCTTACCCCTTGCATACTAATCTTGCTTTATTTCTTGTGACTTCTCTATTCTCATTCAGCTTGTTTCTGAATATCCATTTGATACCGATGACATTCTTGTCATCTGGTCTCGATACTAATGTCCATGTACTATTCTTCTCAATCTGTTCTATTACTTCATTCATAGCACTTACCCATTCTTCATTTTCAAGTGCAGTATTAATAAATTTAGGCTCAAAATGACAAATTAAACATCTAGTGTTTAGTGACTTACTTGTTCTCATTCTAGCCTTCTTGTCTCCTATGATCTGATTTTGTGGATGATGTCTTCTAACATACTTGGCAAGTTTTTGTTCAGCTCTTTGTCCATCATTATGATCATCATCTTGACCTTCATTCTGATCTCCATCTCTCAGAACATCATCTTGAGTATTTTCCCAATTTTTAGTAATTATAGCCTGATGCTTAGGTGCAATGTTTTGTTGCTCAGGAGAAATGCACTGTTGATTGGGTAGAGTGTCAGGTTCTTCAGTGTAAACAAATTTATTGTAGTCTTCTAGCTCTTTTCTTCTTTCCTCATCATTTTTCTCTTCATATTCATCTATTCTGATATTTGCACTTTCAATGATCTTGTTAGAGGACTTGTTAAGACATTTCTAAGCCTTTCTCTTGGTGGAATACCCTAGAAAAATACCTTCATCACTTTTGGAGTCAATATTTCCATTTCTATCATCTTTCAAAATATAACATTGACTACCAAAAATTTTGAAGTAACTTACATTGGGTGTGTAACCATACCATAGCTCATCGGGTGTCTTCTTGGTGTCTTTCTTCAATTGTACTCTATTCAATTTGTAGACAGTAGTACTGACAACTTCCCTCCAGAATGTTTGAGTGATGCTTTTCTCTATCATTAGTGTTCTTGCACAATCAACAATGGATTTTTTTCTCCTTTCAACAATCCTATTTTTCTATGGTGTTCTTGGTGTAGAAACCTGTCTTTTAATTCCATGCTCATTGCAAAAGTTAGTGAATTCATCTAAAATAAATTCCCCTCTATCTTATCTTAAGCATTTTAGTTCCTTACCACTTTTTTTTTCTACCATTATGCCATCTAAACATCTTGAATGCTTCTGATTTTTCTTTTAAGAACATAAGTGTCATCATTCTAGAATATTCATCAACAAAGAGAGTGAAATATCTATCACCATAGTAACTCTTTGTTCTCATAGGGCCACATAGATCAGTATGGACTAATTATAGAATAGCATTAGATGTATGGGTTTTGCTCTTGAAACTAGACTTTGTCATATTACCTTTTTGACAATTCTTACACATGATATGCTCTAGCTTTGACATGCTCGGTAAGCCTCTTACTTTATTTTTATTGCTTATCTTAATCATGTTGTCAAAATTCACATGACATAATCTCTTATGCCATAACAATATGTCTTTGTTTCTAGACATTAAACAAGTAGTGTTTATGTCATCAAGATAGAATAGGTTACCTTTTGTTTGTTCACCAATTTTGATCGACCTTCTTGATTCATTAAAGATCTCTGCCTTGTTATTCTCAAATGCTACTTGGGGACCTGTGTTATTCAGCTATGAAAAACTCAATAGATTATAGTTAAGTCCTTTTACCTAGTATGCATTTTCACATTTGATCAGGTTATTCAGCATTATAGTTCCTTTACCTTCAACTGGACAGGGTATGTCATTACCAATTCTTACTGATCTACCATTATAGTACTCAAAAGTTTAAATTTTTTTTTTTTTTATCACCGGTCATGTGGTGAGTGTAGCCACTATCTATAATCTAGGCATCATTCTTACTAGCCTTAGATATGAGTGCATTCTCTACATACCTTTATTATCCGTATGAATCATCCTTCATGGCCACATATACTATCTTAATGTCTTAATCAGATTCGGTGTCAGTATCTCCATCTTTGTTCTCAGCCAAGTAACAAGATTTCTTCCCTTTGTCCTTGTAGTCTTGGGTATCTCTTCTATCAGATTGTTGGTTGCTTCGGTAATCTATGTTGTCACTTCTATCAAACTTCTTTTCATATGATCTATCATTACTTCTTTCATCTTTTCTTCTATTAGGACATCTAGTAGCAAAGTGTCCAATCTCTTTACAATTAAAACACACAAGTGGTAACATAACTTTATATCTACCTTTGCCTCTCTGTAGTCTTCTAGCCATTAGTGCTTCAATATAATCAAGATCTTGGTCATCACTATCACTTTCACTATAATTTATTATAGTGTGTTTATGACTTGACTTACTTATTTTCAAAGAAGATTTGAATGTAGACTCAATAGATGGTAATTTTTTTCTACCTCTCTCATTTCTTATATAGCTGATACTCTAATAGCATATACAGGTAGTAAGGTTCTTAGGATTTTACTTACCACCATTTCTTCTTCAAGTATGCCTCCAACTCCTCGGATAGCATTGACTACTTCTTTTATTTTACAGCTGTATTGAGTGATATTTTCTCCTTCTCTCATTCTTAGGTCATCAAATTTACCTCTTAGGATTTTTGCCTTAGCTCTTAGTACATTAGCATCTCCTCCATGTACCATCTTTAATTTATTCCACATTTTCTTTGTTGAGGTACAAGTTTTGACATCTTCAAATTCAGCATCAGAGAGTGAGGAAGCAAGTTCTATCATCATAGAATTATGCTCATGCTTTTCTCTTAATTTCTAAAGTGTGTGAGGTCCTATAGGAAACACAAATTCAGTATCCAAGTATTGAGTAACATCATTTTCAATACCTGATAGTTAGAGTCTTATCCTGCTTTTCCATGATGCAAAGTTGTCCTTGTTCAACTTGGGCACATCTCATTTGCTCACCTTGTGATCTTTTTCTTGAGCTGTTAAACTCCCTTTCTAAGAACACAGGCCCTGATACCAATTTTTAGAATAACTGAGAGGGGGAGGGGGTGTGGGGGGGGGGGGGGGGGGGGGTGAATCAATGGCCTAAAAAATATTCCAATAAATTAACCCAAAAACTTATTACCACAATTGTAAGCCTCTAGTTATCTTCAGTCCTACAAGATGAATGCCTTGAAATAATCTAAAAAATAACTACTACTTAGAGTTCACTGTTAAACCTTATTCTTATTGTTTATCAATTAGTAGTCTTTTATATACTGAAATGCAGTAAAAAACATAGTGTATACCGATCAATCCATATTAGTTTTGTAATGCAAAACACTAAAGTAATGACTCATAAACACATTGACACATGGAAATCCTATTAAGGAAAAATGACTTGGGATCGGTAAACCACAATTTTCACTCTTCTGAAGTGAGCTCAGTGAAGAACCAACCCTGTTAGATGTTATAAACACATTGTTAGGTGTGACCTTGTTAGAGGATTTAAATAGAATAGTTTGTCACTTGATATCTGGCATCTAATGATATCTTCATGACCAAACCTTTTGATACTCCTTAGGATGTATCTCAATATAGAAAGGATTTCTAAGTCCTGCTCGATTAAGAGACTTTCCGATTCAATGGTTAAACTGAAACAATAAATGATCTATTCACATATACAACTATGCTTTGCAGATTTTGAGATCTATTGTAAGCTCATAATACCTTTCTGATCATTATATCTTTTCAATACCTTTGCTCCACTTCTTTCTACTCGGTGATGTTGTTCTTCTTTGTTGCTCGGTGTCCATAGACATCTATAGCTCTTTCCTCAACTTGATTGATCAGGACTGTATGAAGTTGTTATTCACCAGTTCCTCTCCACCCCCAATTCACAATGAATTCGATTGTCTCTTTATAGACATGATTTCACTATTTCTTATCTCTTGACTTTCTTGTTCTTGGCATGATCCACAATTCTAGCCAATCTTTCTTTAAAGGTTTACTTCAGTTTTATCCCGTAGATTTCTCTTTGAAAACTGGAATAAAAAAAATTTAAATCTTTCTCTTATCTCTAGCTTTAAATTGTCGATAAAAATAATAATAACAACTAGTTATCTTAGACTTTAGCTCTTGCCAGCTAAGTCTTTTGTCATTACTGAACTTTATTTCTTTTCAGTGTTTTAACTCCTTGTTATTTTTGGTCAACACTTTAGTTCTCCTTAGTCATCTCCGTTAGGGTTGTCTGTCTATCGGGGTTGTCTGTCTGTTGGGCATCACTATGAATTTCTTCTCATCGGTAATGCTTGTGATTTTGCTCACCGATAATGCTTGTCAGGTTTCTTTCTTGGGCATCACTGTGACTTTCCTCTCAGGGTTCTCTATGAATACTAATCTTTTATGCATTACTAAAAGCATAATCTTTATCTTTCTAATTATTTGAATTCTTTGACACTTTGAATATAACCAATCAGGTTATATCAAGTTGACATCAATGAAAATACAATACATTAACTGATTTAATGTCTTGCATTAACTTTGTGTAGCTTGGTGATCATCAACTTAACATCTTCAAACATTCAATCATTTATAGTTCATCACATACCCTATTCCATTGCACCCATTTTGGTACATGTAGGGAGGATGCTAATAAAGGTTATAAAGTTTTTCTTTACACCTACCAATTACATTTACTTGAAAGTTTCTAAAGCCTCATGAAAAACTCAAATATTTGCATATCCTATAATTATGGCATTCCATGAAATGACATTTCTTTGAGGAATTCTCTCAACTAGTTTACATACCTTGTGTATTTTTCCTTATTTTGCATGCATGTCAACTAGGGTATTTTATATCACAGTATTTGTAAAAAATCCATCTTCTATTATGTTTTTATGGATGTTCATACCATGTTCCAAATCTCCCATTTTAGCACAAGAAGGGAGGATGCTGGAAAAGGTTGTCAAGTCTGGATTTACTCCTGCCATTTGCATTTTAATAAAAAAATTTGAATCCTTTTCAAAAAATCCATTTTGTGAATATCCTTTAACCTTTGCAGTCCATGAAACCAAATTTGTTTGGAGGCATTTTTTCAAACAATTAATGTTCCTTGTCTATGCTTCCACATTTTGATACATGTTTACCACAACATTTCCAGCTATAATATCTGACAAAAACATCTTCTTCTATTCTCTTATGGATATCCATACCCTATTCCAAAGCTTCCATTTTGGAATAGGTAGGGAGGATGCTAAAAAATGTTTTTGGAATTAAGATATACACATTTCAATTGCATTTTCTTTAAAGTTCCTAAAGCCTTTCTAATAAATCCATTTTGTCCATATACTACAATCATAGTGTTCCATGAAACTACATTTTTATGAGGAATTCTATCAAATAGTTTACATGCTTTCTCTATGACCCCACATGTTGAATAAATGTCTACCAAAGAATTTCCTAATATCCCCCTTCAAGTATTCTTTGATGGATGTTTATACCCTGTTTGAATGCTCCCAATTTGGCACATGGGGGAGGATTCTTGAAAAGGTTGTGGGATTTGGATTTACACCTACCACTTGAATTTTCATGAATGTTACTAACACATTTCCCAAAAAACCATTTTTTATATCTAATAATCATTTTAGTCCATGAGACCACCTTTCTTTGAGGTATTCTTTTAGACAACTCATGTGCATTGTCTATGCTTCCACACTTTGCATACAAGTCTACTAGGGCACTTGCAACTACAACGTCTGAAATTTTTTCTCTATCCATTATTCTTTGATGGATTTCTTGTTGGAAGGAGGGAAAATTGAGAGGGGGGCGTGAATTAGCGTTCTATAAATTTTAACTTCAAGAAACTAATCCCAATTTGATCCACAAAAAATAGTCATATAAACTAAAATGTAGCATGCAAGAACATAAAGAAAATACAAAAAACACCATAAAACATGGATTTTTATTGTGGAAACCCTACTAGGGGAAAAACCATGGTGGGTATGGAACTCACAAGACTATACTCTGCAGAAGTATTGTCTTACAATGATTTAGGAATGTACTTAAATTCAAGCACACTTTACAAGAAGGCCTACTGGCTTACAAGATCACAAAAATAATAGAGAAACTTTTGAAATGATAGAATAACATCTTCTAATGCTTAATTATAGTTCCGTATTAGCACATTACTCTAATCTGATACACTTTTACCTCTGACTGCCCTATTTCCCTATTCTTCACTAATCAAATTATCAAATCTCAAAATCCTATGCCAAAACCTTCACTTCACACCTTGTGCACTTATCACATGCATTCATACTATTCTTTAATATCTCATTCTCAATTTAAAACCCTAATCCTTTGATCTTATAGGTCCACAACCAAAAATTTGATCTCCCAATGGGGGGTAAAAATATTCTTGGGAAATGTGAAACTTGTTGACCATGTCACCCAAATCCTAATTTTCAAATTTAATTTGGACCTAAATAAACATACACATATCTCTATATATTTCATCTCTAACATTTGATATGAGAGTTAGTACCAAATTTTTTTTACCACATTCATGTAAAGATTTTTCTTCATAGGTTGACTATTCTAATTGGTAAACATAAATAACAATATACAGATCCTCCTAATTTTCACACCCTGTATCACAACACCTTCAAATTCTGAAATAGGCATCTACATACATCCTCAAATATTCCCTTACATGCATGATAATAAATATTAACCTGGAAGAGCTCATTGAACCTACCATTGAATACTAGCAAATCACTTTATTCTTCATTCCATATTTAACCAATTTTCAATCTAACTTCCGGTTTGATCTCCTACTGCAATGTGCATGTGTAATTAGAGTTTAGTTTCCATCAATGAAAACATGAAAGCATATATTTAATGTCTCTTTCCAAAAATATCCCCCTTTGGCATTGATGACAACACTTAGTGAAAATGACTAAGTGTCCAAAACTTACTATGCACATAACTTCATCGCTCCAAAATGATTCAATCATAACTCCTCCTTTGTTTCTACTATGTTCATTTCTGCACATTTTTTTACTCTACTACACTCCCCCTTTAAAATCAATGGAAAAGGTAGGGATCCTTATGCCAAAAATGTCCTACACACTTCCTTAAAAATTGCATACAAAACTTATGTACACACCCACATATTTATATGAAAAACTTATTAACTTACATCATGTTGAGCATATCTACACAAATAGTCTTCAAAAACTACAAATCATTGTCCCAACCTTGTTTGAGACTTCTCAACACAAATATGTGGCCTTTGAATAAAAATACATTTTCTTCTATCACTTGAAATTTAATTGGGGATGATGTTGCTAAGGCATCTTGTGCCTCCTTCACTGCACTGAATATTGTTCGAAGTTTAAGAAAAAGAAGACTGTTAATCTCTCCAACTCTGCAAATAATTTTCTTCATTTATTTCTCCAGAACCTTGATTTTTTTAAGTAGAGATATCACTTGACCTTCTGGTTTAGATGTAGAAGCAGCCAAAGGATCAAAAGATTGAGCAATATGCTCTAATTTATGCTCACATTCCTTTATTTTCTTCTAAATACCTGCAAAAAGTTTATACATGGATATACATAAATTTTACATATTTCCACCTTCAATTAGAGCATATTGAATTGTCTTAATGTTGGTCTGTAACACAATTATATCATGCACTATCATGCCTTTCAACTCTTCAAGTCTCTTCTCATTAAACTCTTTCCTATTCTTTATCTCAAAATATTTTTCAAATGAGTTAAATGAAAAGTTACTACTCCAATTAAGCTCTTGATTTGGTTTAAGGGTATGTCTACTACATCCTTGAAAAATAATGGCATTAAATTTTCAAGTAGACTGGACGCTTGATCCAATATGTTGTTGTCTTCCAAATTGTTTCGTAACATATCTTCCCTCACTTGTGCTTCATAAAATTGTGCAAGTTTGAGATTTTGTGGTGAGAGAATATAAAAATAAATTGGACCTTTAGACAATTCTAGATCAAGTTGTATGGTGTCATTTTCCATAAAATATTTCACTATCTTGGCAGTGTCTCTTTCCTTCCCTTTTCTTTCTTATCCTTTACCACTACCACCTTACTCTGATATGATTCATTGGGATCTTCTACTATTAGTGGACTCTTGTATAGAGGTTGAATAACCTCTACCTATTATTCCTTTCCCTTCTCTACTTGCTTCTTTGTCATCTCCTCTTGCTCTATCTTTTATGTCTTGGCTTCCTTCTCTAGTAACTCCTCTTGTCCTTTATTGATCTCAAGTATATCCATCACATCAATTGTGATATGTTTTGTCTCTATTTTGAGGAGCATACTAATTTTTTTTTCTTCTTATTGTTCCACCTCCTTGACACTTGGAACATCAACTATTGGTAAACTAGATTTAGGAACAAAATTACTTGCACCTTGATTCTTTTGATTGACTTCATACTAGTTACTTTAGAGTTAGGCTCGCATGATATTTTTTGTCTCCTCAAATACTTCCCTTGTTTTCCCCATCATGATTTGATTTATTCTTAGTTTACACTTAAAAATATTCTTTAACTCCTTAAGATTTTGTTATACTTCCTCTACAAATATGTCTACTAATTTTTTTTTCTTAATCTCAATCCTCACCTAGAGAATATGATCTCCTAGAATCTAATATTTTGTACAGACTCTTAGGTAATTATGATGCTACTTCAATTATTTCTCTCTTGTATCTATATAGGTACTTCTCAAAATAAATCGCATAAATGCAAAGTTTATTAGACTCAAATCTAGTCCTTTTATTTGATCTTCTCTACCAGACAACTTGAGCTTTGGGTTTTGTGGAGCTTTCATCTTCTTCTCCATCTTCAATTGCTTAACTTCATAATTTTAATTAGTTTCTTCATCATCTTCTATGATGAATTATTCCTTTTTATTTTCCTATATCTTCCTCCTCTTTGCCTCCTTCACAGGTGGTGAAACTTGAGGTTTTTGTTTTGTTTTAGGACTCCTTGTTTTTCTTGACTTATAAAGTTAGGGTTCAATAGATTCTGTTACAAAAATATCTAAAATATTCTCAATAGCTTCCTTACTTCTCCTTTTTTCTTCCCAAAATTTTTCTATAGGGATGCCCATGTATTCTTCAAGTCCTTCCACCTTCCTTTTGACACTCCTTTCTATTTCTAGTTTCTTCAACTTCATATGCACATTTAATTCCTTTTCAACATATGTACAAAATCTTTCTTCATTGGGGTCTGTAAGGGATTTCTCTATAATTATTGAGCATACAAATAAGGTAACTTCTCATCTACCTCATATCTCATAGGCATTACCCATGAGGTTCTTGGTTCAGCTACCTCCATCAAACATTAGCATGTGTCAACCATAAAGCATATTGTATCTTTATACTTCCCAGCTATGGGCAGAGGAATTCTATCCCTATCATGCATCATGCTTTGAAATTCCTTGAATTATCCCCAAATACAAGTTATAATCATCTTTCTGTCCACTCCATACATCATTTCCCTAATTTGAACTTCTACTATTCTATCACTGAGCCAATCTAATGGAGAAACTATAGGGAATTCATTCATGAAATCAAAGTATATATATAAGATTATGGTACCAAATTTAAATGGGATCTTCTTATTCTTCTTAATATTCATTAGGTTCTCTATGAGCTTCCCTCTCAAAACTTCACACAATTCATATTACTTGTTTTCCTTTAGCATTTCATATGCAGTGTAGATGACCATACCAAACACTGGATTGTCTCTACTAGAGTGATAAACTCTATATCCTATCACCATAGATTCAAATGTCACATCATACTTAATTATTTAATTAATTATTGTACCTCTTTTATTGGATACAAATCCATTTGAATCATGAACTATATCATTTATTATTATTTTCAATGTAGGGATTCCACCAAACACCCATAATCCTATCACTTCTTGTATGAACTCCATGGTCATCTTGAATGGCTTTCTGAGCCACATGAATTTTTCATGTATCCTAATTAGTATGTACTACATCCATTCATCCCCTTAAATCAATGGGAACCAAGAAAATAAGTCGAGCTTCTTGTCTTTTAGGGCTTTAAACTTAGGCTTTAATTTTCCATTCGTCTCTGAAATTTTTCTATTGTATAATTCCTTTATTTGATTTGTACTCAAGTCATCTAAATTGGCATGAATGTATGTCCTAACATCTTCAATCTGTAAAACCCCATATGAAAAATTTGACAATGCACCCTTTGGATCCACTTCCACTGACTTAAACATATGTTTCTTGAACTTAGGTCAGAGTCTCTTGCTAATATCAACTATGAGTGGAGTATTCATCATGAAATATTGAAACTTTAGAGATACACATGGATAAATACCTTTAAATGAGTTAGGGTTTGTGTGAATCATTTTGAACAATCATTCTGCCACTTTGGTTTGAATGGAAATCACTTGCAAAGTACTTCTTTATTCTCTCAAATGAAAAGTGACAAATGAAAGTCACAATTTTCCTGTTTTAGTTCACATATCTAAGATTTAGGTATAATTAATGCTTCAAGCCTTAAATGTTTCCAAACACCTAGTTCACTACTTGGTTTACAAATATTGGTTGTGCACCTTAAAAACTTGTCAAACTCATTTGGTAAGGACTTCAAAACCATTGTGCCAACATAATACAACTTCTCCATGCCTCTCAGATTCAAGAGTCAACATCTACTGGGGGTTTCATATGATATTCCTTGTAATATCCCCCTTGGAAAAAGGTCTAAACTTAATTCCCTGAGGATTTTACAACACCATATCAAGATGCAAACCCTTCAGATGTGTTCTCAGAATTATTCTTCATCCATGTACACATCATTTTCTTCCAAATCTCTTCAACATTCACTCTTGCTTTTCATTTTCCATTTATTGGCTTATCTTTTCTCTTGTCAACTAGACCTCTCTTTTTCACATTTATTTTTCTTGTATTTCCTTGTAACATGACTAGATCTATTACATTTTTAGCACACAACATTCCTTTGTCTATTTTTTTCTCTCATCTAGTTTCTCCTTGTTCCACACTACTTTTCAATGTGACCAAATCCACTGCATGCGTAGGAATTAGTGTTATTTTTGTTGTTGGAAGAGTTGTTCATAAATTTTTTTCACTCACTTAGTCCATGACCATGTTTATTGAACTTATATAATAGAGCAGAAAAATATGCATTATTCTGATTCATTTTATTCCTACAATGCATGACTTTGTAAAAAAAATTATTGCTCATAAAGCACTTAACATTCTTTAAGAATTAGGTTGTCTTTCTTATGACTTCTTTTTATTCTTCTTCTCAAATCTAAGGTTTCTTTGAGAATATCTAAAGCCTTCTCCTTTCTCAAATCCAATACCATTCTTTTGATATGGGATCATTTGACTTTCAAGAAATGAATCAAGATTGGCTGAGTTGATCATGAACTTCTCCTTGTAGTCATTAGCAAACACAAGCTCATCTCTTAGTTCTTCCTCAATATCCTTGGCCTCCTATAGACTAGTAAAATGTCTATTACATTTATCAAATCTTTCCTTTAAGGACTAATTGAGATTATCTTCAATCTCCTTAGTCATCCTCATCATTATAGATTTCATCTCATTCTTCATGACTGTATTCTCTCTTTTAAAATTCTCACACTCTTCAGTCTTTCCCTTCAAGTCTTGACTCAGTTTTTCATCAACCAAGATCTCACTATCTTTTACTGTAACTGGTTAAAAATTTAACTTCCTTTCATATTTTCTTTCTTCAGCTGTGTTTTCAATTGTGTAATGAATATTTCTATTTCTCTAGGATTCCTCTACAACTCGTGAAATGTTTCTTTAGACTGATCAAGATCATCCAGTGCAACTATGAGTTGATCTTGCAAACCTAAATTAATCCTTCCTTCCTAGATTACCCTCAAGTGGTTAGACTTCCTTAGAGGGACCACATCTCTAATACCAATTGTTGGAAGGAGGTAACACTGAGAGCGGGGTTGAATCAATGTTCTACAAATTTTAACTTCAAGAAACTAATTCTAATGTGATCCACAAACAACTAATCATATAAATTGAAATATAACATGCAAGAACATAAATAAAATAAATACAACACCATATCACATGGATTTCTATTGTGGAAACCCTATTAGGGAAAAAAATTTGGTGGGTATGGAACCCACAAGACTATATTCAGTAGAAATACTGTCTTACAATGATTTAGGAATGTAGTTATATTCAGACACACCACCTAGAGCTTAATGCTCAATTATAATTAAGGCTATAACTCTTTATAAGAAGGAACACTCCATTAAAAGATCACAAAAATGATTGAGAAAATTTTGAACTACTATAATAGCATCTACTAATGCCTAATTATAGTTCCATATTAGCGCATTACTCTAATACCTCTGGCTGACTTGTTTCCCTATTCTTTGCTAACTAGATTATCAAATCTAAAATACCTACACCAAAACGTTCACTTTGCACCTTGTACACTTCTCACATGCATCCAAACTATTCTTCAATCTCTAATTCTTAATTTAAAACACTAATCCTTAGATCTTATAGGTTGACAACCAAAAATTTGATCTCCCAATGTCGGCTCAAAATAGTTCTATGGAAATGTGAAATGTTTTGACTATGTTGGCCAAATCCTCAATTCAAATTTACTTTGGAACTAAATAAACATACTCATATCTCTATACATACTCGATCTAACATTTGAATTTAGGATTTAACACCAAAACAATTTACCATGTCTGCGTAAGTATTTTTATTCATAAGTTAACTGTTCTGATTGGTAAACATAAACAAAAGTATACAAATTGTCCTATTTTTCACACCATGTATCACCACACCTTCAAATTATAAAATGAGAATATACATACTATTAGTTCCTTTTCTTGTTTATCCTTGTATACCTATGGCTCAGGCATATTCCTCTATAAGCCCATGTATTGATTCAACAAGGAGAATAAGTAATGTTCAACAAGGTCATGAGACTTTCTGAACTTTGAGCTCCACAATCTCAGGTGGGCACTACCTATCTTCTACCCTCAATATTGAATAACTTCACAAGTAGGCATCAATGGTTGATGTAGTATAAAACATGGAAATGGTAACATATTTTATAAAATTGGATGAAAATAAAAAATCTAACATGTCAAACTAGTGCCCTATCCAGCGTGTATGGAGTCACTCTAGATGAAAAGATTTCTACAACAACATACATCAATGTAAAATCTGCAATTGATCACTGAATTTGACTATAACTTACATACTCAATTCACACTTCATAGAAGCATATGAAATTATCTAATTCACTTCATTTATTTACTAACTGAAATTGCCTTAAGGATGTTTAATTCTCTCTGAAAGAAACCCTAAACCGATTAAACCCTCTACCTTACAGAGTGATGGATTAAAAATTTCCTTAACATCTAACCCAAATGAATACAAGAAACTCAAATAAAGATGTTACATTTCAATCAGAATTCATAAGTTTCAAAAGGTTATAGACATATATTATTACTAAAACATCCAATGCATAAAGAATCAGAGCCAAAAGGACCAGTAATAGTCTTAATTCCACATGAAAATTTTACAAGCCTTCTTGTGGCATAAATTTTCCATCTCTACAAATGAACTCAAAAACCATACATATACAAGAATGATTCGACAATTTTGGACTGCCTTAGGAAAAAATAAAACCCTAAAACATAACCACCACAACTTGGGAAACAAACCAATATAAATGTAGAAATAGACAGGGAAGTAACAAAGGTAAAAATATTGCAGAATCTGATAAAAACCCTAATTCACCACCAAGAAACATTAATAAAGCTCCAAAATATTAGCAAGTCAGTCAATTAGGCACCCTATGGCCTCAATAAATTGATCTAAAAGATCATATTTCCCACATTAATGCTTTTGCAACCCAGAAAGCAGCGCCATGGAAAAAAGCCTGAGAAATAAATTAAAAATTCAAATATCTGATTACAACAGCTATGGTGGTGTAGAACAAAGCATCGATGGTCAAGATTCAAAACTTTATCAACTTTAAAAGTGAGCTATTGATCTTTACTTAATTACCCAGGCTGGCAATCTGATCTACCACATGGCACACAGGCACGATGGCTTTATCACTATCTCTCGATTATCCTTTCTTTAAGGAAAAATGCCAGCCATTAGATCCTTTTACATCTATCATCCCTTTAAAAATATTTCTCTTCAAAACCATAGGTCCCACTGACCTCCACCTATCTCATTACAAATGGCTCTAAGAAATCCCCTTTTTTTTTCTGACCTACACTGACTGTACCCGCTTTGTACACATGGTGAATCATCGACATGCCTCAAATATTATCTAACAATTATTTCTTCTTTTAGGAAACATGTTGACCACATGATCAAACCCAACTTGATCACATATTAACTTCACTTAAGCACTGATCTGGTCCCACTAACAACCATGTGTCGCCACAATGCATTGCCTTAAATACTTACAGGAGCATACCTTCCATTTAAGGGAATACAATGACTGTTGGATCAAAATAAACTTAATCATGCTTTATGTCCTTTATGACCCCAGATCCATGATCACAAATGTCCACGTGTCAAAAGAGCACAATGCCTTGAACCATAAAGAACTTTATCTTGCACTTTAAGGAAAAATGACAATCATTCAATGAATTTAATTCTAATGGAGCATTAACACCATTGAAGAACAAATGGAAAAGAGGGCCTGCCAAGATCGGAGGATGACATGCGGCAACCTGTCGCATTGCCTCAATGAGTAAAAAGGCATCATCTTTGGGGTTGAAGGAAAGTGCCTATTGTCGGATGAAAATCAACTAGCACAACAGACGGAAAAGGAATAAAGTGACTTGGGGACATTAAAACCTAGGGAAACAAAGAAAAATTAATTCATCACCCCACCAAGACTTAGGAAAAATTAAAAGGGACGGCCCCGCTTGGACATGAAACTTAAAATACACATAAGTTAAAAATATTTTATATAACCCAAAAAGGTAACTTCATTTTATGAGGTGAGCCTGAGACCTAGGGCTTTTTCCACCAATGGCTAGAAATTTGAAAGTAGGGCCTAAGGAGACAACAAGACTTAGCACGGTTTTCATCACTTAGATTAGATTTTCTCCAAGAATTAACAGTGATAACATAGGCTCCGAATGATGAAGGTTTAACGCAAGTTCAAAACTAGAAAACCAACACTCTAGGATGTAGACCAACACCTAATAGAAAAACCCTAAAACCTTGAAAAATAGGAAAATATATACAAACATTTACATCAATGTGCATGATTAGACATTTTATGAGAAAAATGGCTTTAGAAATTTGCCCATGCACAGGAAAATCTTGCACTTCACCAGTAAGAATCTGTAAGAAACAAGAATGCTTTCCATGTAGATTATGTACAAAAAATGGTCTTATCCATAAGGACTCAAATTTTCCAAGCTTTCCTTTATCTTCTAACCTTGCATTCCACTGGGGCACCATGTCATTTACATGAAATTTTCTTTCAGGTACTTTCTTGTCAAATAAATAATTAGACTCTTGCTAGATCTTTTGATTTTGTATTTGTGCTTCACTTTTGATCTCATCCAACTCTACCAACTGCAACATCCTATTCTGCATTGGATCACTCATTTCTATGTCCTCATCCTGGATAAGTTTGTAGATAGGAAACAAACTATTCAATGGTAATTTATCCCATGTTCCATAAACTAATTCAAAAGGGGAAACACTTATAGCCTTTTTCACTATTATCCTGTCATCCCACAAGGCTAATTTAAGATTTGAATTCCAAGATATTTTATTCTTTTCTAGTGTCCTTTTGATAATCTTCAAAATGCTCTTGTTATTAGATTCTGCCTGCTCATTTGCCTATGGATGATATGGTGAAGAATATGAAATCACAATACCATATTGATTACAAAAATCCTTTAATTATTCAGACCTAAAGCACATGGCATTATCCATAACTAGCTTACTTCACACACCAAATCTGGTCAAGATATTATCAATTAGAAAATCAATGACCACCTTACTGGTTTCCTTCTTGATCGATATAGCCTCAAACCATTTTGTGAAATAGTCAATGGAAGCAAGAATCCAATTGTGACCCCCACTCGACTTCTCTGTGAATTCACCGATAAAATCAATGCCCCATTGGGAAAAAGGGACATCAACCTAAATTGGATTCAAAGTCAAAGCCCCTAAATACATTATCTTTTTTGAAAACCTTTGACAAGCCTCACACTTCTGCACAAACTAATGAGTATCCTTGAACAAACAAGGACAATAATAACCAACTCTAAGTATCTTATGTGTAGTTGTCTTTGTTGAATAGTGGCCTCCACAAACACCTCTATGTGTTTATTTTAACACCTTCTCAGACAAAGCTTTATCTACACAAAAAAGAGAAGTCCATCTCTATTTTTTCAAAACAAATCTCCTTGAACCAACACATATTTTTGAGCCTTTAGCAGGGATAACTTTAAGAAACCCCCTCCTAGGAAAAAGTGTAAAATCCTAGCAAGTTGTACATTAATTTAGGGGAAAATATTTCTTGATAATGGAAAATTGTTTTTCCAAATTAGGAAAATAATATAAAGGTGAAGGAAAATTTTTCCCTGCTGAATGAAAATTCCATAAAATCCTGGCAAAATATACATTAATGTGGGGGAAAATATATAATATATGAGGCAAATGATTTTCTTTTGAAGGGAAAAAAAATATTTGTACTGGCAATTTTTATGTGTCGTTTGAAAATATATTTATTTTGTTGGCTAATCTATCGTTAAATATGGGAAAAATAAATAGTTTATTTGGCGATTTTCAAAAGATGGGACTTGTTAATGCGTCATGTGGGCCAACGCCAACTAATAACTTGTTTTGCAAATTAAACACATTGGTATTGATAAGCACAAAAAGTTACATCGACACACAACCTAACAGTAACATCCATCATTTTACAATGTTAAATGTCTTATTTGAGACCGTTTGATTATCCTAAATCAATAGCTGAAATTTAATTTTGGCCTAATTTATTGAAGGAAACAGAGCTCTCCAAGAAGTCACCAAAATAATGACACGTAACATTGTAATTAATGCAATATGACGTCCATCAAATATCACCTTTATTTGTTGCAAATATAACTGATCACACATGGAAACATAACCTAATTAGTAATATACATTGTTTTATATTGTTAAATGTATTATTTGAGACCATTTGGTGATCCTAGATCAATGGCTGAAATTTAATTTCAGGCTGAATTTCTAAAGGAAACAAAGTTCTGTAGGAAGTCACCAGAATGATGACACGTATCAAGCCTTAAAAAGTGCACTGTAACCATGATTGTTGATTACTACTAGTTATTTGTTTACGTGGATGGTGGATAGTGCAACTGAAACTTGTAACTCGTAACTCAAAAAGAAATAAATGCCTTGTCAATGACATTCTTTAACTTCCATCTTTAACTGTCAATAGTACACATGCATTTATGGGAAAGATTTACATGTAGATATGAAAGAATAAGGATAGTGGATTTAAATCTCTTACACGTATAATGCATTTATGGAAAAGATTTACATTAAAGATTAAGGAAAATTCATTAAATACAATTAAAGAAAGAATAATTATTATTTGGTAAGTATCCGTTATCACTACTATCAATCAAGGGGTCGGGGCTATTTATAGACAATCTGGCTTCTTTCTTCTTTATTTTTCTTTTGGTAGAATAAGAGTCAGAGCTACTGGTGGTAGAAATTTTGCCTCTGGTTTTAAGGTTTAGGTTTTTAGGTCTTTAGGCTTTCAATAATTAAAGATGGACACACCAATCCATTTGAGATGCACATCCCCAGATGACCAGAGGTCCTTTTTGGGCAATCCCTCAGAAGAAATCCTCACTTCTATTTGTAGGGAGGTTGGTGGTGATGCTTTTATAAATTCTATTGTGTTGATGTTATTGGGTCAAGAGTTCCTTGAGAATGTTGACAGATACCATGTCTACACAGAAATTACATCCTATTTTTTTGCATCTCTCCTCGACCTCGGAGGATAGAAGGTGGATATGCTGATGCTGTTGAGGAAGGTTTTTAAAGAGAAATTCCTAGAGGATGATGTCAATGTTGTTGTTTTTGTGGAATTAGGGTTGGGGATCCCTTGGCCAAGAGATATACCTGAGCTGTTGGAGCCAGGCAGAAATGTGGTCAGACAACCCTTTCTATTGAACCTCAATGATGAGAAACTAACATGACACAGGAAATGGGTACGGCTTGGGTGGGATTTTTTTTCTGGAAATGGTAATTCCTTGATGAATTCAACGAGTTAGACTACACATGACTTGAAGAGTTCTTGGAGATTATCCTCTCTGGAAAATTCTACTCAGACGAAAGGGAAGATGAAGATCCCTAGCTTACCCATTCCTGTTACCCTGGTCTTTTAACAATGGACATGAAAATTTTCACTTTTTTTATACTGATAATAAGTTTCCTAGTAGGTTTCTATTTTTACTGTACGATCTAATTTTATGAAAAATAAAAATAAAAATTTCCAAGTTTGTTTTAATTTTCTTTTTATGGGTGCAAAAAATGATTCTTAGACTTCTCCGTGATTACAATATTTTAATTAGTTGCTTTACCTATGTATTAGATATTTAAGTATGCTTACGCAATGGATTAGTACTTCCATTTTTAAATTTGAAGACTGAGATTCTGAATTTTTAAAATGATTAAGTTTCTTTATTAGTTTAGAGACAAAGTAAGTTTCTATTTTTAATTTTCCAATGTGTCATATCGATGTTTGATGATGTAATTTCAATTATAATGCAGATAGAAATAATTGAATTCAATTCAATGTTAAAGTTTGAGTTAAACATTACTCAAAGTATAATTAATTGTTAAATATTTAATTTAATTATAAATGTAACATTTTTAAAGACAACAACGACCAACCATTGGATGAGCATAGATCAACGATATATAGTAAATTTTGGGCCAAAAGGGAAAAGAGACCCTATTTTTGCAAACCTATTCTAGAAATAAGGCAAAATTTAATGGGACCCACGACAGTGCGACAGTGCCAGCGACTGCTGGATGAGCATAGATCAACGACATGCGGTGTATTTCAGGCTGAAAGGGAAAAGAAAACCTATTTTTGCAAACCTATTCTAGAATAATGTAAATGAACTCAAAATCACAGAGTCATAGAATAAGTATCACTGACCTTTGCCTCAAATTAAATTGCAGCAATTCAGTCATGACTCGTCGATGCAGTATGCAATTGCACTCAATAGTCAACAATCAAAAACTTCGTTATCGACCAAATATAGAGATATCAAAATGTTTTTATACTAATCCTTATTTGGAAAATTTGGCGGGATACTGAATATTTGTATTAGGTATACAAATATTTGGCGAAGCCCGCGTAATTATAACATGTCTTTCATTATTTCTAAGGTGATTATGGGTCATCCAATACCTTCACATGATTAATAAAGTTGGCAAAATTACATCGGTTAGAGAAACGCACCCATAAAATGTCAGGCAAATTTGGGGCCGCCTGATGACATGTAACTGATTGAATGTTTGAAGATGTTAAGTTGATAACCGAAATGCAGAAAGATAATGCAAGACATTAAATCAGTTAATGTATTATATTGTCATTGATGTCAACTTAATATAATCTAATCAGTTATATTCAAAGTGTCAAAAACTTCAGATAATCAGAGAGATAAAGATTATTCTTTCAATAATGCATAAAAGACCAGCATTCACTAAGTGACTTCAAACATTGACAGGTAGTGGAAATCAAAGGACAGAGAAAACTGAGAATAAAGTCACAGTGATGCCCAAGAAAAGAAACCAATGAGTATTACCGACGAGAAAAATCACAAGCATTACCAACGGCCAAAATTATAGTGTTAATCGACAAACAGACAACCCTGATGGAAAGACAACACCGACAGAGAAGCCCAAGGATAATTGAAGTGTTGACCGAAGCTATGAAAGAGTTAAAACATCAAAGTTAACTAGAGTTCTGAAATGACAAAATACTTAGCTGGTAGAGCTAAAGATAGACTGAACTAGTTGTTAACATTGTTCTCATAGACAGGTTAAAGCCAGAGATAAGTAAAAGATTTAAAGTTGTTTTTATCCAATTGGCAAGAATATTTCTACAAGATAAAATAAGAGTTATGCTTTAAATCAAGATTGGCTAAGATTGTACATCACACCAAGAAAAAGAAAATCAAGAAGTGAGAAATGGTGATATTATGTCTATAAAGAGACAACTTAATTCATTATGAATTGAGGGGAGTGAATGAGAAAGAGGATGCTGAAGAGAAACTAATGCAGAATAACTTCATATAGTCCTAATCAATCAAGCTGAGGAAAGAGCTAAAGATTTTTGCAGACACCGAGCAACAAAGAAGCACAATAGTACTGAGAAAAGAGAAGTGGAGCAAAGGTATTGAAAATATATATTGATCAGAATGGTTTAATGAGCTTACAATAGATTTGAAAATCTGCAAGTCTAAGTTGTATGTGTGAAAAGATCATTTACTATTTTAGTTTAACCATTGATTTAGAAAGTCTCTTAACCATGCAGGACTTAACAATCCTTGTATATTGAGATACATCCCAAGGAGTATAAAAAATTTTGATCATGAAGATAGTATGAGATGCCAGATACCATTTGACAAACTACACTGGGTTTGGTCATAGAAGGTAGCATATAGATGTTCGATATCAAGTGACAAACTAATCCTTTAAATCCTGTAACAAGGTCAAAACAAACAGTGTGTTTGTAACCTTTAACAGGGTTGACTCTTCACCGAGCTCACTTTAGAATAGTGAAAATTTTGGGTTACTGGTCCCAAGTGGTTTTTCCCTTAACAAAATTTCCACGTTAAAAATCCATGTGTCATTGTGTTTATGGGTCATTACTTTAATGTTTTGCATTACACATAACTAATGTGGATTGATCGGTATACACTAAGAAATTTACTATTTTTTAGTAAAGGAAAGACTGCTATTCGGTAAAAATAAAGAATAAGGTTTAAAAGATAACTCTAAGTAGTAGTTATTTGATATGTATATTTGAAGGCATACATCTTGTAGGACTAAAGATAAATAGAGGCTTAATATGGTGGTACTAAGTTTTTGGGTTGATTTATTGGAATTTTTTTGAGGTCACTGATTCACCCCCCCTCTCAGTTATTTTTAACAATTGGTATTAGAGCTTGTGTGCTTAGAAAGGGAGTTTAACAACTAAGGAAAAAGATCACAAGATGAACAAGCGAGATGTGCCCAAGTTGAATAAAGACAACTTTGCATCATGGAAAAGAAGAATAAGACTCAGCCTATCAGGTATTGGTAATGATGTTACTCAACACATTGATACTAAATATGTGTTGCCTATAGGACCTCACACTCTTGATAATTTAAGAGAAAAGCATGAGCATAATTGCATGATGATAGAGCTTGCTTCCTCACTCTTCGATGTTGAGTTTGAAGATGCGAAAACCTGCACCTTTGCAAAGAAAATTTGGGATAAATTGAAGCTTTTACATGGAGGAGATGCTAATGTACTAAGACCCAAGGCAGAAAGTCTAAGAGGGAGGTTTGATGACCTAAGGATGAAAGAAGGAGAAAATATCACTTAGTATAGCTGCAGAATAAAAGAGATAGTCAATGCTATCCGAGGAGTTGGAGGTGTAGTTGAAGAAGAGATAGTGGTAAGTAAAATCTTAAGAACCTTACTGCATGTATATGCTATTAGAGTTTCTGCTATACAAGAAATGAGAGAAGTTTCAAACAATACAGTTACTCTAGATATTCTAATTGGTAGACTGATTTCATTTGAGATGAATAACTTAATAATAGTGTCTTACTGTAACACCCCAAAATTGGCACCTCATAATCCAATCAATTTTGGTTTAGTTTCTCATCATCGAAGTCCTATTATACTAGGCAAATTCTTCTCCTAATTGACTTTAATTGACTTAGTCTCAAATTTAGAAAATCCAAATTTGCATAAATCTGACATTATATTTAATTCCTAAATTCTCAAGGTTTATTAGCTAAAAATCCTTATGATTAATTGATTTAATCCTAAAGTCCTAAGTGCTTTTAATTAAATTAATTTCACCCCCTTTAGCTAATATACATAAAAGGAATTGAATGGTTATTTAATTATTAGGATGAATTATCCTCAAAAAGGGAATTCCATAATTCCATGTGAAAGGTCACTCATGTGGCAATAATCCATCCTTTTAATTAAATAATTCTTGCATTTTTGTCTCAAATGAGAATGAAGAGGCAACTGTTTCTTTTCAAGAAAC
>MU224565.1:1696436-1718964 GCA_018584345.1 Thuja plicata | reverse complement strand
GCATTAATTCTTTCATGCTTTTGAGTTTAAAATTGCATAATTAGACTAGTTTCAATTTGGATTAAGGATATGTTGATTTCATTTGGCAATTCATTTACATATCTAACATCTCTATTTCATCTTTCAACTCTAGTTTAAAGGAAATTTCAATTCTAGTTTAAAGGAAATTTCATTTCTAGATTAAGAGTATTTGCTTTCTTAGATTAATTGCAATTTGCTTCCATAGAGTAGTTGCAATCTCAATTCTATACTAGTTGCAATTCACTTTCATAGACTAAGAGCAATTTGCTTTCATAGATTAATTGCATTTCAATTCATAAAATGATGGCAATTTCATCTTTTCTCATGCTTTAGAAATCCTCCATGTTAGCAATGGTCAAGTTGTTGGCTCTCGTTCTGAGGGTATATTTGACATCCACAACTAATTAGGAGGTAGCAAGTCATTTCAATTGAGTTTGTAGGATGAAAAATTTATGTTTGTCTTTGTGAATTGAATAATTGAGTAAAGAATATGCAGAGTTTGTGCCTGATTTAGAGGTCACATTCAAGAACACACATTTTGGCACCCATCGTGGGGCAGAAAAAATGATTTCTGGTCTCATTTTCAAACTTTTAGACAACGTTTTGCAAACTCTGTCGTACGTCCATACAACACTGGTACAGAGTCTTGTGTGAAGTTTTTCTTTGAGCCGTGCAAATTTTTTCTCTCTGTAGCACTCTATCCTGTGAAGAAACATAAAGCTTGCATGCGTTAAAGCACTTTCTCGCGCACAGTGAAGCACTTGCTCGTGCGAACTTTAGCAGAAAGACAATTAAATTTCAAAATTTATAATCTGCTATTTTTTTTTTGTGACATCTATTTTCTACTGTGATTTTTCTATTTCTGATTTTTTCTGTAGCATAACAGTGGTTTACAGGTTCGCTTGTCAAAGATCAAAACTTTCTAATAGTTTACTTCCAGGATGATAGACAAAGACATAATCAAAATGTCATGTTTGTTTACTATTTTTCATTCACATAGTTTAAATAGGGCTTTGTTAAAATTTCATAAGGATCCTGATAGAAAAGTAGAGGAATAGGCTCTTCATTACATGGAAGTGATGCCCATGGATGAAACTGAGACCTAGATGTTGCCAACATGATAGATACTTGGGGAAGCAAAGCAAGATAGTGAATCTTTAGCACTTCTACTTGTTAGGGGATTATGCTCTTCTCTCTTTGAGAGAATCAGAAACCCAAAGGCTTGTGGATTTGGTGGAGTGCAACTATCTCGGTGATGAATATGCTTGATGTGTTTGGGTGAGGTGAAAAGGTAGAGAAGTATTCTCTTCTCTCATTGAGAGAATCACAAAACCAAACTCTTGAATCCGAACCAAGTTGAGTCACCTTTAGAGGGCCTATCGGAAGTTGAACCTCCGAGAATGATCCAAGTGAGTACACACCTTTCGCCAGTGATTCCACCTTACTCTAATAAATTGTACTTTTTTGTAGTCTAAGGACTCCAAAGCCATGGTAGCTTCTTTCTCATTGATTTTGACTATCATCATGAGAAAGCCTTGTTTGTCATACTATGCGGCGCCGCTCCCAGCCTTGCTTGCAAGGATGTGTGACTTACAAGTGTTGGTGTGGCTGTGAGGCCCTAGCTCTGTATCAGAGGCATCGAAGGTTATTGTAAATGGAAGCCAATTAAACACTCTCTTAGTTAGATGCCTACCCGGTTCACCTTTGAAAGGAGACATAATCTATGCGCAGGGAGAGGGAAGAATCTCTCCCCTAGATTCTCGACATAGGTATGCACTGGATGTTTGAAGTGGTATATGACACTGGTCCCTATTTAAGGGTAACCTTTGAACATATATATTTAGTCCTTGGAAACACCAAAAACATAGGTGCTCTTTTGAGGGTGACACTACTGTGTGAGGTGCATGCATACGCATAAGACAGCGGGACACAGATTTTGTCTTCTCAACCAATTTTCTTTGTAGGGATAACTGAGTGTCTATTTTTGAGTCTTAAACTATCCGTATCATCATCAAACAAAGACTCCCATAATTCTTCCAAGTTGCTTTGTCCTTGGTGGAACTGTTTACTACTATTGTTTGTGTCACTACTGCGTGATTGAAACTTTGTGTTTGTAAACGAGTGCTTGTCACCTTGAAACAGAGATTTCTGATTTGTATTATCTTAAAACTATCCTAAACCTAGAAATCTTGTTAGAGAACAGTTCTCACTGTGTCTCAAAATCTGGTTTTTATCTTGAAAATTGAGTCCATTTATTTGCCTGATCTACCTCTTGTCTAGGGTCTGATTTCTTGTTCCCTCATTGTTTGTGGTCTAAAACTTGTTGTTTCAAGTTGGGAACTGACTGATTCATACTAAAACCTATCTTGTCTCTTTGCCTCTATCCTATCTTCTTGTGTTTTTTGTACCTTGCAACATGATAGTCATATCTCGACTTTTCTAGCCATACCTTTGATGATTCGTGCCGGGTGCATCTCACACCTTGGTTGTTCTAGCCTATTACCTATTTTTTTTCATACCTCTAGAGACAGAGTTCTGAGTTAGATCTTAAGTTTCCTCTTGTATCACTTTGTCTATGCCTATTACAACTAGGAGTGGTAATATTTTTCCCATACACGGTTCTGGAGTAGGCAGAAGTAAACCTCGCAATCAAGGAAAAGGTCATTCTAAACCCGTTATTCAAGTTGATAATCAAGAGGGATCCTCAAGTTCCTCTTCCCCATTCAGTATAGATCCAATTCCTAATCAGAAACCAGTACTTCAATTTTTTTTTAATCCCTTTTTTTAAGATCAGCATAATCCATTTCTCTCAAACCAACAAGGCTACAAGAAGTCATCTATTTGGGTTGATCCTATTAACGACCCTCACTACCTTAGTGATCCTTTCAGACATTTTAATCCTTTTGATTCGCCAAAGAGCACATCATCCATGAGTTATCATACTCATATTGAAGGAGTGCACATGGAAGAATCTCATGTTAACAACATGACGTCTCCTTTTGATTACACACAAGGTCATGACCAATCTCAACACAAACAAGGTCATCAAGAAGAAGAGCATCACCAGGGTCAAGATCAGACTCAAAGCATTTATGAAATTCTTGGTAATGATGATTACCCAATCACTCAAAATGACATAGATGCAGCAAAGTCTAATAAAGCTCTCATCAAAATGATGGAGATACTCCTTGCGAAAGACAAGGAAAAATACTTTCTAGATTTAGAAAAACAAGAGGTCAAGTTACCCGCAAACTTCCAAGTGGAAACGCTTATTGGTAAAGAAGAGGAAACTAAAACCTCCAAGTTGCATAAAATAATTCAAGACATGCAAGGTCAAATCAGCCAACTTATGAAGGATAAGGAAAAACCTACGCAACAGTTCACAATGGAAAGTATATGTCCTTTTCCGTTTGATAGGAGCATTGTTATGCCACCTTTTCCCAAAGGTGTAGAGCTTCCTAAATGCGACAAGTATCTGGGTACCACAGATCCTCAGGATCAATTAAGAGAATTTGGTACCTTATTGATGGAGTTTATACATGATCAAACATATTTGATGCATCTTTTTCCATGAAGTTTGGGTGGACCCGCTATGGAATGGTTCTCATGACTACCCACTGGCATCAAAACTTTTGACGAGATTGCCAATATTTTTATACAACATTATTCTCACAATATTCAACATCCTGTCAACATAAGGGACCTTTTCAACCTTCAACAGAAGCAAGGGGAACCATTCTTGACATTTCTCCAAAGATGTAGACAACTTTGCACAAAGTACCCTCTCAAAATACCTGAGTTTGAGAAACTCGATATATTCTTGGATAATCTCACCCCTAATTTCGGGTATCAAGTACAACTTCAAGGTCCCCTTAACTTTGATAGTATGATAAAACAAGCTATGAGAATAGAAGCATTCATGGTTAAAAAAGGTGAATTGATCTTGTATAAAGATAACAAGAAAAATCCCTCATCTTCCAACAAAGACAAAGGGAAATTTTCCAAGAAAAATAGAGATGTTGTGAATGACGGGGTGGTCGATAATGTGAATTCAACTCCTTCAAAACTAGTCTTCAATATCACCTCCGGTATACAAGTGACCAAAGCTATCAAAAAGGCTGCAACCAATAATCAATAGCCTTCTAAATTTTCTAGCAACAAACCTTGGGCGCCGTGACCCAAGCGTGAATTTACCTCTTTAGGAGAACCGCTTGATGTGGTTTTCAAAACTTTGGTGCAAATTCAGATTCTTGCTCCTTTGGAGAAATGTCTATACGATCCACAACCATGATCTCATTGGTGGAATGAGAATGCTTACTGTGACTACCATCGAAATAAAGGTCATAAGACTGCTACATGTCTCCAATTGCATCATAAAGTCCAAGATTTGATTGATAACAAGGTTATCATTGTGGAGAATCATAACAAGAATTCAGTTCATCAAGCATTCAAAGATCCCTTTCCTCATCATGAGAAAGGTGAATCCTCCAATGCTCAGAATAATAATGCCAAAGTTAATTATGCACATACCACTTACGATAATGTGATCAACATGATTGAGCTAGTGGAAGTGGAAGATTGCAATATGTTTACTGGCAAGGGAAGTGGGAATGCTGCTAAACCTAGAACTTCATTTGTCTTGAGAGGCCCTGGGTCTCAACCATATAAATATGAAACATCTCAAGATTGTGCAAACATTGTTACTAGATCTAACGCTAGAATCTCTATTAAGGGTCCTAACCCTATTAAGGGTCCTAACCCTCCTACTTCTACCTCTGCACCAAAACAAACTACGGATAAGACTATTATTGGTTCTACCAACATGACCATGAAGGTGGTCCCTACACCTCCCACTACTGGTTATAGCATTCTTGACCAGCTTCAAAGGACCAATGCTTAGATAACTATTTTTGAGCTATTGAAAATCTTTCTTGCTCATAGGCAGATTCTGGACAAATATCTCACCGAAGCTAATGTCCCCAAAGATATCAATTTGGATCAGTTTCAATCCATGGTGGGTCACTTGACCTCGCTGCATTATTTATCCTTATCTGAAGAAGATGATCACTCAATTAGTCACCCGCACAATGCTCCCGTGCACATAGAAGTCATGATTGGTAAACAACTAGTCCACCGTGTGCTCATTGATAATGGTGTTGGTCTTAATATTTGCTCCGCTCATTTTCTTGCTCAACTAGGTTATGGAAAAGATCACATATATTCTCACAAAAGAATTACCATAAAAGCCTATGATGAAGAAGAGAGACAATCTAAAGGTCTAGTGGTGCTCCCCATTCAAGTCGGACCAGTTGAAAGAGACATCATATGTTAGGTGCTAGACCTTCCTCTTGCGTATAATATCTTGCTAGGAAGACCATGGATCCATGAGATGCAAGCGGTTCCTTCTACATACCATTAGTGTATCAAGTTTTATTTTCAAGGCGTAGAGGTGATAGTTCCCGCTAGTATGGGTTCTTCTTGTAATGCTCTCACTCAATTAGCTGACAGTCTTGTTCCAACTAATAGAGAATACACAGAACTCTATGATGCCAAGCTCTAAGACATGGAATAGACACTAAAAATCATAGACATAGGCATGGGGGGATATCAAATAGAACCCATGCTGTCATTCATGGCTTTACCTTTGTCTCCCCATTCTTATGGGAGACCTTCTGAGAACAACATACCTTCTCCTACTCCTGAGATAGTCTATAATGGTGTCTTTGTATGATCTGATACACCATTGGAAGATGAAGATGAGGAAAGAGCTATCAAGGCTTGGCTTTGTAAAGGAAAGAACACAGCTGAATAGACTGCTCCTGCTCATGAATTAAATCCCAACAATGAAGGTCTTAAGATTATGAAATGTTTTGGGTACAAAGGGAGTGGCCCAATAGGGGTGAATGGTAATGGGTTACTTGAACCTATTCAAGCCATAGGTCAAAAGAAAAAAGACACCACCGGTTTAGGTTTCAAAAAGGTCTCATTTCATCTAGGGATCAATAAATTTGTGTCAAAAATAGAAACTTTACCAAAACTTGAAGGTATAGCTACAGTCAACACTATAGAAGATAGCTCAGATGAGGATTTATTTCCTTATCCCGTTCCTCGAGACTTGGCTACATTTTTTGCTAAGCTAGATAAATTTGTACCACACATCAGTACAGTTGAAACAAACAGTGATTCTGATCAAACCACTCCATTTGAGACACTAACCTTTGAGCAATGGAAAGACTTACAAGATCCTAACTTCCAAGGTGAACGGTACATGCCACCAGAATTTCAAGAGCGGTTGACACAAGAACAAGCTAGTGTTACAATAACTCAAAAACCTTCATGGTTCAAGCACCCAAGTCAGAGTTCAGATACAGACTCTCATGAGTATGAGTTTGATAGTTTGTCAGCAAGATCTTATGAAAGACTTCTTGATGTAAGTGAGGGGTCTAGTGAAAGGTCTAATGAGTCCAAGTCTATACGTGTTAACATGTCTTCTACTTCGGTCATTAGGGATCAAAAGGATTCAAACACACCTTTGGATGAGATCAGTTTAGGTCTCAGCTTACTAGTTAACACTTTTGATGACTATACTGTGAATGCACTTTAACCTATCACATCTCTTTCCCTCCAACATCCTAAATTAATAGACTGGAATTCCCCTTCTTCATCCAGTGAGGTCCTTACATTCCAAAATGATTACACTCTAGCTTGCTACCTTCACACTGTTGAGCCCATAACATCCTCCACTAGTGAAGAAAGTGTCAACATGACTGAGGCAGATATCAAGTATCTTAGTCAGAAAATTAAAAGAAGAAAAAATAAGCGCTTTGATGTTGAAAACCACATTGTGGCAGTATCAGAGAAAAAAAAAGTAAAAAGAAAAGATGTATCCAAAGGTGAAAACCTCTCTGAGGCACCTAAGGATGAGATACTTGATGTGCTTCTAAGTCACTTCCAAGAATTCTCATCAGTGTTAATTGAACCAACTCAGCTAATAAATCTGGGAACAGAAGAGCATCCACACATCATTCATGTGGCCAAGTCATTATCTACAAAGGAACTTAAGGAATTCACAGAATTCTTCCAGGAAAAAAAGGTAAATTTTGCATGGACATATTCTAACATGCCAAGTGTGGATCCTGATCTCATTACACATCACTTATCAATAGCTCCAGGTGTGAAACCTGTCAAAAAAAAACTTAGAAAGATGCATCTGCATGTGGCTTTATTGATCAAGGCAGAATTGGAAAAACTTCTAAAAGCTGGGTTCATCCGAGTGATTGATTATGCAGAGTGGATCTCTAATATAGTCCCAGTAACTAAACATGACAAATCTATTAGGGTCTGCACAAATTTTAGAGATTTAAATTTGGCATGTCCCAAGGATGATTTTCCACTTCCTAACATTGACATGATTGTGGATATGACAACGAGATATGAGATGTATTCACTAATGGATGGCTTCTCTGGTTATAATCAGATCAAAATTGTGCCAAAGGACCAAGAGAAGGCTACCTTTACTTATGCATGGGGTACATTCCTCTGGAATGTTATGCCCTTTGGTCTAAAAAATGTTGGGGCTACTTATCAAAGACCTGCTACTACAATATTTCATGACATGATGCATAGGACAATGGAGGACTACATGGATGACACACTTGCTAAAAGTATGGATAGAAAGACACACCTCACTGATCTAGGTCCTATACTAGATCATATGGAGAAATTCAAGTTGTGTCTTAACCCTAAGAAATGTGCATTTGGGGTTACTTCAGGAAAGTTACTTGGCTACATCATCTCCGTGAAAGGAATTGAGGTGGATCCGGCAAAGGTACAAGCTATAATGGAAATGCCACCACCTCATAATATCAAACAAATCAGAGGTCTCCAAGGTTGGCTCCAATATATCAGGCGGTTCATCTCACAATTAGCTGACAAATCACAACCTTTCACCAAAACTCTGCATAAAGGTGTGACTTATGATTGGAACAAAGAATGTGAACAAGGATTTCAACAGATTAAACAATATCTAGCCAATCCACCCATACTGATGCCTCCTATTTAGGGGAAGCCTTTGATCTTATATATCTCAGCAACAGAAACATCCATGGGTGCTCTCTTGGCCCAAGAAGATCCAAATCATAAAGAAAGAGCCATTTACTACATCAGTAGAACATTGGTCTCTTACGAAATGAATTACTCTATAATTGAGAAATCTTGCTTAGTAGTGGTGTTTGCTTCCCAGAAGCTACAACACTACATGTTGGCTCACACTACAAGGATAATCACAAAGAATGATCCATTGAAATACTTACTTAGTAAGGCTACCCTCACAGGTAGACTGGCTAAGTGGGTCATGCTCCTTAGCGAATTTGATATTACATATGTTGAGAGAAAAGCTATCAAAGGATAGGCGATTGCAGATCAATTGGCTGAACCACCTCTTACAAATCATCAACCATTAAAGATGGAATTCCCAGATGAGTCCATCATGCTTCTCATGCATAAGACATGGACAATGTTCTTTGATGGTTCATTCACCCAACATGGGTTAGGAGCTGGAATTTTGTTTATCACACCTCAGCGGTACTCCTTACCAAAGGCATACAAAATTATGTTTCCTTGTACCAATAACACCGTTGAATATGAATCTTTGATCAATGGACTCAAGATTGCTATTGAATGGTGAGTGGATGAACTAAAAGTCTTTGGAGACTCACAACTAGTTATCAATCAAGTGAAAAACATTTATCAAACCAAAGATGAAAAGTTGGTACCCTATAAAAAGATGGTTGACAGCCTTAAGAATTACTTTGCACATGTCACTTTTTAGCAAATTCCCTGGGTGGATAATAAAGTGGTTGATGCTATGGCTACTCTAGCTTCTATATTACAAATGCCAGAGAATGATTTCAGACATGAGTTCCTAGTGGAGATGTTATGATACCCTGCTTATGACTCTCCTGACTCCCATATGGTCTATTCAGTCATTGGACATGATTCATCCCGCTACCACCACATCTACTCTTATATCCATGACCAAATTATTCCTGAAACATATAATAGAAATGAAAAACGTCACCTTACCTGTAGTGCTTCATGGTATGTCATCGTAGAAAATGACTTGTATAGACGAGGTCTAGATGGTACCCTTCTTAGGTGTCTAGAACCTAATGAGTCCAAACATGCGTTAGAAGAGGTACATGAAGGCATTTGTGGTTCTCACTCAAATGGTCTGACACTAGCTCATAAACTTATTAGAGTTGGTTATTACTGGCTCGATATGGAGAAGGAAGCTACACAATTTTCCAAGTCCTGCAAACAATGTCAACTCCATGGTAATTTGATTCATGCTCTAGCCAAGGAGCTTATTCCCTTTATCACCTTTTGGCCATTTCAACAGTGGGATTTCGACTTAGTGGGTCAAATATATCCCTCTTCTTCGAGAGGACATAAGTACATCATCACTACTACGGATTATTTTACTAAATGGGTTGAGGCAGTACCTCTTAGTGTAGCTGATGGAAAATCTGTAGCTATGTTCATACTAAACTACATTATTTGTAGATATGGTGTACCTTCCTCTATTACCACTGATAATGGGGGACAATTCAAGAACAAATATCTGACAAATTTGTGCACTAAGTTCAAGATTATTCAACACTGGTCATCTATTTATTATCCTCAGGGTAATGGATAGGTCAAAGCTTCCAATAAAATAATTCTCAAGATCCTGCACCGTACGGTACACAAATCTGGATGAGATTAGCACCTCCAGATTAATTTGGCTTTATGGGCCTATCACACCAGTATAAGAAATCCAATAGGAGCCATGCCCTTTTCTTTAGTCTATGGTGCAGATGCAGTACTACCTATTGAGGTTGAGATTCCTACCTTGCGAGTCTCTCTGAAAGGCCTCATTACTGATGATGACATTAGAATATCTCGGCTACAAGAGCTTGAATTCTTGGATGAATGTCGGAAGGTGGCGTTTGATCATCTCAGAGCATATCAAAAGAGGATAGCTAAGAGCTATAAAAAAGAAGGTCAGACCAAGAGACTTCCAAATGGGTGATCTTATCTTGAGAGAGAACCCTAAAAATCAGCAACAACAGACTCAGAAGGGAAAGTTTGAGCCAAACTGGCTTGGTCCTTATATTATTACTACAGTATTTGGGTCTGGTGCCTATCAACTCTCCACTACAGAAGGTGAACAACTCAAAGAGCCCATCAATGCTCTTCACCTGAAAAAATTCTACAGTTGAGATATCTTTTGCATGCTCATGTACATACTTTATTCTGGAAAAATCCTAAAAATTGTAAAATGTCCTGAAAAAAATGATCATCTTAGTGAAAGCCTGGTAAACAGGTACTTTGATGTATCTATTATCTTGGTGAAAACCTGGTAAACATGTGCCTTGATAATAACAAAAAAAATAAAAAAATAAAAAAATACAAAAAAATAAAAAAAAAAGAAAAAAGAATAAAAAAAAATTGAAGAAATGAAAATACAAAAAAAAGAGAAAAAGAGAAAAATGTGCCATTGATGAAAACCTGGTAAACAGGCGTCATGGTAGAAAAAATAGAATTTTTTCCAAGATGGTGAAAACTTGGTAAATAGGAACCTCTTGTTTCACAATGCTTTATCTGTTGCAACATCTCTTGGCTTTCTCATAGTTGTTATCCTGCTTTCCTGCTTTAGTTTGCTTTCCTGCTTTAGTTTGCATTCCTGCTTCAGTTCGCTTTCCTGCTTTAGTGTGCTCATGCATTTTCTTTCAGTCATCTTTGAGATTTTTCTCAACCTCACATGGATTGAAATTGGTCACACTCGAGGGCATGTTCCTAGTCTAGGGGGCATTGTCTTATCTTTTGGAGTCTTTCTCCTCTTGCATTGGTCACAAGTGGATCTCACTACGTCTTCCTGCCGATGTTTCATGGCACTTCATCTCTTCTTGAGACTCTCTTTTGCATTAATCACCAGTGGTTCTCACTGCATCTTCCTGCTAATGCCTAGATCTCGTTATCAATCGTTATGCTTGAGAATCTCTTGCGACAGTCACCAGTGGTTCTCACTAAGTCTTCCTACTGTCGCTACATTACTGAGATTTCTCCCATCATTTCGCTATCTGTTTGTTTGGCTTCGATCCATTCATTACTTGGGGGCATGGCTCCCCATTTTGATCACTCTTCGGTTTACACTTGAGTCAGTAATCTTTTCAAAGGACAACTCTCTACTGGTACAAACTGGTGTTTTTGAACACCTTAATCAAATAGTGTTTTTTAACACTCTCTTTGGACACATCTATGTTTTTCAACACACTTCAGATATCTCATGATGTAAACATCTCTTGATAGCAATCAAACACATTGCACTCACAAGCACAATGGTGTTTTTCAACACCCTAAAGATAGATGCAGTTGTAAACCTTGAAACATGCTGAGATATGATTGACTCTTTCTTATTATGCTGTCTGTTCTTATGAATTTCACTGATATTTTCTTTGACTACTGCTTGTTGGTGTGGTTTTCATGATCCAGCAATGTCAAATAAATAGGGTATATGTGATAAGAGCTTATGCATTAAGTTGGAAAAGCCTCACATCCCTTGATCTTGTTTATTTGTACGCCAAGGGGAGGTTAGAACTATCTCATTGACTGTTATTGCTTTGTTTGTTTACTTGTGATTTCTTACTATATCAAGTTGGAAATAATGTTCAGGTCACCTTGGCTTTTCATGCCTTGGTGCTTATGTTCATTTCCTACATTTTATCCAATGTAAGTCATATTCATATTCTTATGGTTGCAGCGACACCAGTAAGGATTGTATTGACCTCGATGATCCAAAAGTACTCAATGATGATAAATACGATGAGTCCAACAACCAAAGTCCTAGGATTGCATTTAGCTTAGGCTTGCATTTGCATTGTAGGCTTGCATTCACATTTTAGGCTTGCATTGTGCTAGTTTGGTTCTCTCTTCATTATCTTCTCATTCTTCAAAGGTCCTCATCTTTCATCATGGTTTCCTCTTGACTGCACGAGTGTCTAGTCCTCGCTCTCGATCTTCGTGCACAGTCTTTTGGTTAGTACCTGTTGTATATTGCAATATCCTGCATGAGATGATTAGTACCATTGCATTCATTGTATTACATCCATTTCCAAAAAGTGCATTTTCATACATTCATTTGCATTTATATATCCATAAACATGTGCATCCATTATAAGCATAAATCAAATCATACATAGCATTTATCCATCTAACATCTATCATAGCATTTTCATACATCAATAAAACATGTGCATAAAAGTTTGCATATCCATCTATGGCATACATCTCTTATCCATACATCTAATCATATAGTCCAAATCATCTCATAAAACATACACATCTAAAGCAATATATAAACATGTACAATGATGCCAAAAATCAAGCACATATATATATCGATCAGTCAAAATGTACAAGGGTGCTACTCGAGCACAATATGTCAAAATGGTGGTATAATATATGTCAATATAACCACTCAGAGGAGGTGGAGGGGGTGGCATACCCTGCTACTAAGGGGGCAGCATACCCTGCTACTAAGGAGGAGGTCCTGTCGGAGGTGGTCCTAGTGGAACGGTCTGTGCACCAGCATACTCTGTAAAAGGCTAAATCTGATCCGCTGCCTCAAGAACTGTAATAGTGTACACAAAATAGTAATAAGAACCCTAAGTAGCCTATATATAGTCTCTAGATATGATCTTTCTAGTGCCTCTCGCAACTCCCAAATCTCTTGGTCTCGCTCTGATATTCGTGTATCTCGAATGATCACCTGTGTATGGAGGTCGTCACACTCCCTCTAAGATTGTTGGGCTCTCTCTCTCTGACCCTCTGAAGTGCCTCCTGCAAAAGTGCTACCTATCTGACTACTAGTGGATCAGTCAGAACAACATCAACCATAATTGTGTCATCTACCTGCTCAGCAATCCCATCCTGACTACCACTGGGCCCAGCACCTGCATCTAATCCCATCGGTCTAACAGGAATATCAGTCTGAGATGTACATGGTCGTACAATCCTCTCCTATTACTGTAAGGGAGGCTGCTATCCCTATGGCTGCTATACCTATGGAGACACCTATTGCTATGGTGGTGGCTATATTGCCTGATGTACATGTTGTATCAGACCAACTGGAACTATAGACCCGGGGAATGGATGCGCTAACATATGGTCTCTTTATGTAGGTGTCACACCTACATTCATCACTGCAGCCATATAATCCCACCTCGCTTGTAGTACCCAGGTGTCTATCATGCTGCGACCCCTATCAAGTTGTCACTGCTAGTCCTTCTTCCTCTCATCGAAAAATCAAGCATATGTGCAGTACTCTAGAGACACATCCTGTGGCTTCCTGAACTGGCACAATATGCATGTAAGCAAGAAGCACTCAATAATAGTAATGGTACATCCTATCAGAGGACATAAGCAAAACATGTATGATAACTCATGGTGAGCATCATCCCATACCTCAGTGAAATTCCAAGGCCGCCATATGACTATGGCCATGTCATTGATCTGTGCTCTTCACTGCTCAGTCTTACCCAGCGCGGGCTGGGTCATCGAGCCTGTGTATCTATAGATGTATGACTCTAAAGGCTACCGTGTATCATGGAATATCAATCAGCATACAAGAAGGTGCTCCCAAGCCAAGATCTATAGTAAAATGAATCCTACCACCATGGTACGAGCACCTCGATGCATCTCATGGTACATCTGAGAAAGCATGCACTCACCCCATCCAAAAGTAACTACAAGAGTGGCTAGCATCTTCCATAACATAATGCCCCAGCCGCACTCTAATCTGTGCTGACCATGATCAAGAACCAAGTGACAACTCAGAAACAAAGCTAATACAACTTCCAGGGGATGATCTCTGCTGTAGATGCGTATCAACTCCTCCCAGGAGATGGACTGGCCCATCACCAAATCATCCTAAAAAATGGTTCTCAAAGCTACTGTACCCTCTCTAGGCTGTGTGTTGTACTCCACATGAGCTCCATGGAAAGGCACTCTTAGAATCTGGTATACATTCTCAGGAGTAGCCGTCATCTCCCCCTATGACAAGTGAAAGGTGTTCATCTCTGAATGGAGAAGCTCAACCAAGGTACCTAGTAATCTGTGATTTACCCGAATATCAGGTACATCACGAAGGTAAGTTAATCTGAGCCCATCAATGTGGGCACCATTAGCGTCTGATAATCTTTGGAGAAATTCACCAATGATAAGATGATGTGATCAGAAATCGATGTCAGGGAGGTCAACCTACAAAGCAAGTGACAAAATCGGATCAGTACCTCAACAATGATGATTTTTTTTAAAGTGAAAGACAACAACCACAGCTATGGACATATCCTACACACAGTTTTGAGATATTGCAACTGGCTGACTCTGCGATGTAAGAAAATGACAAATTTTGATTTTGGCTAGTTTTCCATGCGAGAAAACTCTTTTCCCGTGTGAGGAAACTCTGCTCCCATGCGAGATTTCTCACTCGCGTGAGGCGGGATGTGTTCTCGCGCGAGATTTCAAAAATCTCACGTGACGCAAGTGCACTCTTCGCGCAAGCGTAGGGGAGGGGCCCATGCGAGGAATCCCTAACCTGTGTGAGGAAAGAGATTCCTCGTGCAAAAGGTGACATGGGTTGGCCCAAGGAAACTATTTCCTCATGCGAGATTGGACGGGACAACATTAAAAAGGCCTAAAACATGATAAAATGCTAAAAATTGATAAATTTTTTTCTGAAATACAGGATCAAGTTGCGATTACTCTCAGGTGCGTCATACTCCAGAGCTCGGTTGTGTCATCAGGAGCGCTCAAATCAGTATGTGTGCACAAGGATACTATCAATGTCAACTGGAGGCCATTGCCATCACTAAAGTCAAAAGGTGAATAATGATTTGAAAATGACCCCTCCGGGCCTTATATAGCCTTTGATCTAATTTTTCAAAGTGCTCCATTTTCTGTGAAAATTGCACCCTTGGCTAAATGGACCGTGCTAAATCCATTTTTGTGATCGAAATCAAAATTTGACACTCCTAAGTAGCTCAAAATTGTGTTATAAAATTTTTGGGACCGACGTGACCAGACGCTTATGCAGCCAATTTTCTGACGTCACTTTCTTGTCAGAATTATCTCTAGTCATCATTTCCTTAGATTCTGTAATCTTTTTATCAAAGTCAACTCAAGTCAATTTTGGTCAACTATGGTCAAACCTAATTAACAGGACCTCTTGATTGCTCTAAATTGATTCTATCTTCTCTGGATCTTCGATCTTCTTTCTATGCGATTTCTCGCTCTCATCATTATGATGTGTCATCTTTCAATTTCTCTCCTGAGGGGGCAAGATGATTGCATCATTGAATCTTTTCACATTATTATCGAATCAGTCTGATCTGAATCAAAAATCCCTATTGCTAGGGGCATCTCATCACTTGGGGCATATTCAGTTTTTCGTACCTTATGGCCAAAATTTGATATTTCATGATCTTGAATCTCTAGGGGCATCTTGATGTCTCGCATATTTTCATCTATCTTTCTAGGTATCTAAACAATCTAACTCGGATCCTCAAGGATCAAACTTCATTCTGGAGAAGATTCTTGAAATCGCATTAGGTATTGGGGCAATCTAACCCTAATTCCTAAAAGTTATGCTTTGTTCTAAAGATGACTCTCAAAAAAATCTTTAGACCGTTATCTAGGCAATCTAACCTAGATCTCAGAGGGCTAACCTTCGTATTGGGGGAATCTAACTCTGATTCTGGAGATAAGCCTAGATCTTCATCAGCTATCAATGGACATTGGGGTAATCTAACCCCGATTCTGATCTTCCCTCAGATGATTCTGCTTCTTGATCTGATCGGTGTCCTAGAAACCTAACCTAGACTTCCCAAATCTTCATCTTCACTTCAGACTGTTCTTTGAATTAATGCACTGCTCGCACATCAATTCAAAGAGGGGAAAAATGTAACACCCCAAAATTGGCACCTCATAATCCAACCAATTTTGGTGTAGTTTCTCGTCATCGAAGTCCTATTATACTAGGCAAATTCTTCTCCTAATTGACTTTAATTGACTTAGTCTCAAATGCAGAAAACCCAGATTTGCATAAATCTGACATTATATTTAATTCCTAAATTCTCAAGGTTTATTAGCTAAAAATCCCTATGATTAATTGATTTAATCCTAAAGTCCTAAGTGTTTTTAATTAAATTAATTCCACCCCCTTTAGCTAATATACATAAAAGGAATTGAATGGTTATTTAATTATTGGGATGAATTATCCTCAAAAAGGGAATTCCATAGTTCCATGTGAAAGGTCACTCATGTGAGAATAATCCATCCTTTTAATTAAATAATTCTTGCATTTTTGTCTCAAACGAGAATGAAGAGGCAACCATTTTTTTTCAAGAAAATCTTCACCCTCTTTCCATGGTTTTCTATAAATTGGACCTCTTTTTCTTCATTAGAGAGGATGATTTTTGAGAGCATCAAACTTATAGTCAAATTTGCATTAATTCTTTCATGCTTTTGAGTTTAAAATTGCATAATTAGACTAGTTTCAATTTGGATTAAGGATATGTTGATTTCATTTGGTAATTCATTTACATATCTAACATCTCTATTTCATCTTTGAATTCTAGTTTAAAGGAAATTTCAATTCTAGTCTAAATGCATTTCATTTCTAGATTAAGAGTATTTGCTTTCTTAGATTAATTGCAATTTGCTTCCATAGAGTATTTGCAATCTCAATTCTAGACTAGTTGCAATTCACTTTCATAGACTAAGAGCAATTTTCTTTCATAGATTAATTGCATTTCAATTCATAGAATAATGGCAATTTCATCTTTTCTCATGCTTTAGAAATCCTCCATGTTAGCAATGGTCAGGTTTTTGGCTCTTGTTCTAAGGATAAATTTGACATCCACAACTAATTAGGAGGTAACAAGCCATTTCAATTAAGTTTGCAGGATGAACAATTCATGTTTGTCTTTGTGAATTGAACAATTGAGTAAAGACTATGCTGAGTTTATGCCTAATTTAGAGGTCACATTCAAGCACACACACTTACCATCTATAGAGTTTGCATTCAAATCTTCTTTGAAAATAAGTATGTCAAGTAATAGACACACTATTAGAAATGATAGTGAAAGTGATAATGAGGATCAAGGACTTGGTGAGATTGAAGCACTAATGGCAAGAATATTGTAGAGAGGCAAAGGGAGATACAATGGTAAATTACCACTTGTATGTTTTAATTGTAAAAGAGGTTAGACCGTTTGCTGCAAGATGTCCTAACAGAAGCAAATATGACATAAGTACTGACATAACATATGAAAAGAAGTTTGACTGAGGTGATAACAAATATTACCAAAGCAACCAAATATCTGAAAGAAGAGATACCCAAGACTAAAAGGACAAAGGAAAGAAAGCATGTTACCTAGCTGAGAACAGAACTGATGATATTGACACCGAATCTGAAGAAGACATTGAGATGGTATTTGTAGCTATGAAAGATGATTTAGATGAAGAAGAAGAAAGTTATGTAGAAACTGCACTCATATCTAAGGTTAGTAAGAATGATGTTTGGATCATAGATAGTGGCTGCACTTACCACATGACTGGTGATAAGCAAAAGTTTGAAAATTTTGAATACTATAATGGTGGATCAGTAATGATGCGTAATGACACACCTTGTCTAGTTGAAAATGAACCATAATGTTGAATAACCTGATCAAATGTGAAAATGCTTACTAGGTAAAAGGACTAAATTATAATATGTTAAGTGTTTCACAACTAAACAATACAGGTCACCAAGTAGAATTTGATAATAAGAAGGCAAAGATGTTCAATGAATCAGGGAGGTTGACCGAAACTTATGAGCAGACAAAAGGTAACCTTTTCTATCTTGATGACGTTAACACCACTTGTTTAATGGCTAGAAATGAAGACATAAGGTTGTGGCATAATAGATTATGTCATGTGAATTTTGACAACATGATAAAGATAAGCAATAAAAGAAAATTTAGAGGCTTACCGAGCATGTCAAAGCCTGAGCATATCATGTGTAAGAATTGTCAAAAAGGTAAGATGACTAAGTATAGTTTCAAGAGTAAATCCCATAAATCTAATGGAATTCTAGAATTAGTCCATACTGATCTATGTGGACTGATGAGAAAAAAGAGCTACTATGGAGATAGGTATTTCATTCTCTTTGTAGATGATTATTCTAGAATGATGACATTCATGTTCTTAAAACATAAAAGACAGGTTTCTACATGGAGAACACCACAACAAAATGGAATTGTTGAGAGGAGAAATAGATCAATTGTTGACTATGCAAGAACATTGATGATTGAGAAAATCATCACTCAAAATTTTTGGAGGGAAGCTATCAACATTTCTGTCTACACATTAAATAGAGTACAATTGAAGGACACAAAGAAGACACCCTATGAGCTTTGGTATGGTTATACACCCAATGTAAGTTACTTAAAAATAGTTGGTAATCAATGTTATATTTTGAAAGATGATAGAAATGGAAAGCTTGACTCCAAAAGTGATGAAGGTATCTTTCTAGGGTATTCCACCAAAAGAAAGGCTTATAAATGTCTTAAAAAGTCATCTAACAAGATCATTGAAATTGCAAATGTGAAAATAGATGAATTTGCAGAAAAAGAATGATAAGGAAAGAAGAAAACAACCAGAAGAACACAATAGGTTTTTTTCTATTGAAGAACCTGACACTCTACCTGAGCAATAGTGTATCACTCCCAAGCAATAGAACATCGCAACCGAGCATCAGGCTACAATTACTAAAAATCAGGATAATACTCAAGATGATGTACTGAGAGATGGAGATCAGAACGAAGGTTAAGAAGATAATCAAAATGATGGACAAAGAGATGAAGCAAAACATTCCAAGTATGTCAGAAGAAATAATCTAAAAAATCAAATCATAGGAGACAAGAAGGCTAGAATGAGAACAAGAAGTAATTCACTAAACACTAGATGTTTACTTTGTGATTTTGAGCCTAAATTTATTAATACTGCACTTGAGAATGAGGAATGGGTCAGGGCTATGAATGAAGAAATAGAATAGATTGAGAATAATAGTACATGGACACTAGTACCGAGACCAGATGACAAGAATATCATTGGTACCAAATGGATATTTAGAAACAAGATGAATGAGAATGGAGAAGTCACAAGAAATAAAGAAAGATTAGTATGCAAGGGGTATGCACAAGAAGAAGGTATTGATTATGGTAAAAACTTTGCACCCATTTCTAGGCTAGAAGGAGTTTGAATTATTCTTTCTTATGTTACATACAAAGGATTCAAGGTATACAAGATGGATGTCAAATTTGCATTCCTAAATGGAATACTAGAAGAAGAAGTATACATTGAACAACCATAAGGGTTTTTTGATCTAGACAAGAGAAACATGGTATGTAGACTACATAAAGGCTTGTATGGATTAAAACAAGCACCAAGAGCCTTGTATGAAATAATTTAGTCCTATCTCATTAGCATTGAATTTGTAAGAACAAGTGAAAATAGCAATCTGTACTTAAAAGAAGATACCGATGGTAATATTCTAATTGCTGAAATTTTTGTTGATGATATCATTTTTGGGGAAAACAAAATTCTTTGCAAATCCTTTGATAATGAAATGAGAAAAGAATTGAAATGTCTATGTTTGGGGAGATCAAATTCTTTCTTGGTCTACAGACTCTTCAACAAGATGCAGGCATATATATCACTCAGTCCAAATACATCAAGGAAGTGCTGAAGATATTCAAGATGGAAGATTCCAAACCAATTGGAACACCTATGGCTACTGGATGTAAGATGACAAAGGAAGATAAGTTAAAAGAGGTAAATCAGACCTTGTATAGATCAATTATTGGAAAACTAAGGCATGTTGTTGATACTAGACCAAATATTGCACATGCAGTTGGAATAGTTGCAATATTCTCTTCTAATCCCAAAGAATTACATATGACTGCTGTCAAGATAATTCTAAGATATCTAAAGAACACCAAGGACTATGGATTATGGTATAAAAGAGAAGAAAAATTTGAGCTACAAGTCTATACAGATGTTGATTGGGCTGGAAACATTGATGACCGAAAGAGCACAATTGGAGGAGCATTCTCCATGGGTGACAGACTTGTCACATGGATCAACAAGAAGCAAGGATGCATCTCTCAATCTACTATAGATGGAGAATATGTGGATGCTGCTACAAATTGCTCCAACATTGCATGGATCAAATAGTTTCTGGAAGGTATGAATATGAAGATTCTTGAACCAGTGATTATTTACTATGATAATACCAGTGCAATCAACATTTCTAAGAATCTAGTCATGCATGCAAAAACTAAGCATATTGCAATCAAGTATCACTATTTAAGAGAAAAAGTGCAAGAAAAAGAGGTGATACTAAAATATGTTCAATCAAAGGAATAATTAGCTGACATCTTTACCAAGCCATTACCAAAAGATACATTTGAGTATCTAAGACATAGACTAGGGGTACAAACCTTGTCTATCGGTCAGTAAGCTGACTAGGAGGCTGCATTAGCCTATAAAAATATCATAAGATTATTCATGTTGATGCAAGCACAAAGATGAACAACAACAGATACATCTGTACACATCAAGGTACAAATCTGCACCGAACACTAGAGACAATGTATTGCTGATGGATAGGGAAATTCAAGGAGTATATTATAAAAAGGAATGGAAGATTATATGGAAGAATTGTTTGGAATTTTTGTCAAAGGGAGAGATTAACTCATTATCAATAATTATAAGGGAGAGAGATTCTCATTATAAAAAGGAAGAGATTATCTCATTAGCAGGAAGATATTATATCATTATCCATGGAGAGAAGTTCCTAAGAATTGAAAGAAAGAGTTAATCAAAGGGAGAGATTGATTACATATGAAATATCCATCTAAGGGAGAGAAGTAACAAAGGAAGAGAATACATACTAAAGGAGAGATTGTTATCAAAGGAAAAAGGGATGTTCAAGAATAGGAATAGTCAAGGCAGAGCACATATTAGGAACACAGATAGAAGCTGCTACATCTATCCAATAAAGGGATTAAAGATTGAAGAACTCACTCTACAAGAAACAAATCTAAGCTATATGAGCTTACCGAGAGCCAAAAATTTGTAATAGTTACAATAGGATAGATTGATGAAACTGTTATATTTCATATTGTATTAGTAATAATATAGTGTGATAATGTAGTGTGTTTCCATCAATTCCAAAGGGAGAGATTGATGACATGTAACTGATTGAATGTTTGAAGATGTTAAGTTGATCACCAAAATGCAGAAATATAATGCAAGACATTAAATTAATTAATGGATTTTATTGTCATTAATGTCAAATTAATATAATCTAATCAGTTATATTCTAAGTGTCAAAGACTTCAGAGAATCAGAGAGATAAATTTCATGCTTTCAGTAATGCATAAGAGACCAACATTCACTAAGTGACTTCAAAAACTGACGGGTAGTGGAAACTGAAGGACAGAGAAAACTGAGAACAAAGTCACAGTGATGCCCAAGCAAAGAAACCGATGAGAAAAATAAAAAGCATTACTGATGACCAGAATTACAGTGTTAACTGATAGATAGAAAATCTTGAAGGACAAACAACCCCGACAAATAGAAAAAAATGAAAGAGAAGCCTTAGGAGAACTGAAGTGTTGACCGAAGCTATCAAAGAGTTAAAAATTTGAAGTTAATTGGAGTTCAAAAATGACAAAATACTTAGCTGGCAGAGCTAAAGATAGACTTAACTGGTTATTAACATTGTTCTCATTAACAAGTTAAAGCAGAAGATAAGTAAAATATTTAAAGATGTTTTATCCAGTTGGCAAGAAGATTTATACGAGATAAAACAAGAGTTATGTTTTAAATCAAGATTGGCTAAGAATCCAGACCATGCCAAGAAAAAGAAAATCAATAAGTGAGAAACAGTGATATCATGTCTATAAAGAGACAAATTAATTCATTATGAATTGAGGGGAGTGAATGAGAAAGATGATCCAGAAGAGAAACTGATGAAGAACAACTTCATACAGTCTTGATCAATCAAGCTGAGGAAAGAGCTAAATATTTTTGTGGACACCGAGCAATAGAGAAGCACAGTATCACTGAGCACAAAGAAGTGGAGCAAAGGTATTAAAAAAATATATTGATCAGAATGGTTTAATGAGCTTACAATAGATCTGAAAATCTACAAGTCTAAATTGTATGTGTGAAAAGATTATTTACTATTTTAGTTTAACCATTGATTTAGAAATTCTATTAACCGAGCAAGACTTAACAATCCTTTTTATATTGAGATACATCCCAAGGAGTATCAAAAAGTTTGATCATGAAGATAGCATGAGATGCCAGATACCATTTGACAAACTACACTGGGTTTGGTCATAGAAGGTAGCAT
>MU224565.1:1684878-1696386 GCA_018584345.1 Thuja plicata | reverse complement strand
ATAGCATGAGATGCCAGATACCATTTGACAAACTACACTGGGTTTGGTCATAGAAGGTAGCATAGAGATGCCCGATATCAAGTGACAAACTAATCTTTTAAATCCTCTAACAAGGTCACACCTAAAAGTGTGTTTGTAACCTTTAACAGGGTTGGCTCTTCATCGAGCTCACTTCAGAAGAGTGGAAATTTTGGGTTACCGGTCCCAAGTGGTTTTTCCCTTTATAGGGTTTCCACGTTAAAAATCCATGTGTCAATATGTTTATGAGTCATTACTTTAGTGTTTTGCATTACACATGACTAATCTGGATTGATTGGTATACACTAAGCAATTTACTATTTTTTGATAAATGAAAGAATGCTATTCGGTAAACATAATTAATAAGGTTTAAAAGATAACCCTGAGCAGTAGTTATTTCATAAGTATATTTGAAGGCATACATCTTGTAGGATTGAAGATAACTAGAGGCTTAATATTGTGGTACAAATTTTTTGGTTTGATTTATTGGAATATTTTTGAGGCCACTGATTCACCCCCCCTCTCAGTTATTTCTAACACCGCCTATAAATATATATGCATAAAACAATTGGCGAATATAGGCCATCAATTTGGGGTCTCTTAGAAATTATAGATGAATGTTTTAAATATTTAGGGACCAAAATTTATATTCCATTGGTGATAATGTGTAAGAAATGGAAAAATTAAATAACCCGATGTGTGATGGGCCCGAGCTTTGGACCTAATATTAATAAATGTCAGCAATAGGGTTGATCCAATATATGAAAAATATTCGCCAATTCTGGGGTCGCCGACATGTGACATTCACCAAATGGTGAATAGTCGCCACTAAAGTTTTCACTGGCCTTTAGTCTGAGAGTCCTTCTTTGATTTTTTTTCATGTTCTTTGGACACTTAGTGTTGTTTAAAAAATATACAATATTAGTATACCATGGCTGCATCTCAATGCTAGTTGGCATATCATTTGTTTACCAATTGTTCACTTGGGTAAGCTCCATATGTGTATCCGTCATGAGCTTTCACAACCCCAAGCCTCTAACTAATTTTGTATTTTGGATCTCGAGATCAAATTCTTGTATTCTATTGATCCACCTCCTCCTCTTGCTAGTAACCTCACTTTATGACAATATATCTTTAACAGAAGCATGAGGTACATATGCCACCACTTTAGCACACACTAAATAAGGCCTAAAAGCCTTGACTGCCTTAATTAAGGCATAAGCTTGTTTTTACATGATTTGATAGATCAATTCATCTTCCTACAAGGACTTTCCAAAAAATGCAATTGGATGTTCAAATCCCTCCTCCTCCTTCTGTAGTAGCAATGTAGCAATAGTATGGAATGAAGAAAATGAGAAAAGAGAAAATGGAAATTCATAATTTGGAGATTTTAAAACCGGTGCTTCCTGAATAGACAACTTAATATTTTCAAAAGCATGCTTAGATTTTTGATTCCAATCATATCTAACACCTTTCTTTAGCAATTTGGCAATAGGTTTTATAATTTCTACAAAACTTATAATGAACCTTCTTACAAAATTTATCTTTCCTAAGAAAGATTGTACCCCTTTGATGTTCTTGGAAGGATTCAACATATTAATAGCCTCAATCCTCTCTATATGTATTCTCACTCCCTCTTTGGACACTATATGCCCTAATAACTTTCCTTCTGAAATAGAAAAATGACACTTCTTTGGATTAAGAGATACTCCAAACTCCAAAAACTTACCAAAAATATTCTCTAGATGTCTGAAATGATCCTTAGCTCTCTTTGAATATGCAGTGAGATCATCCTAATAGATAACCATAATTATATTTATGAATTCCTTGAAAGCAACATCCATTGCTCTCTGAAAATTAGTCCCTACATTGATGAGACCAAATGACATTCTTACATAAATATAAGTTCCCCAAGGGGTAGTAAAGGTTGTCTTGAATTGTTCTGACTCATTTACCAAAGCCTGATTGTAACCAGAGAATCCATCCATCATGGATAAAAGGTCACACCCTATAACTCTTTGTAGCTTTGCCTCCATATTAGGCAAGGAATAATTATCTTTTAGTGATTCTACATTAAGGTTTCTAAAATCAACACAAATCCTGATATCCCCATTCCTTTTTCTCACTGGCACATGATTTTACACCCATGATGAATGTCTTATTGGTTTTATAATTTGAGCCTCCTCGATTTTCACTAATTCTTCCTGCATTTTTTATGCAAGTAACAGATTTATTGGCCTTTGCTTCTCCCTAAAAGGTTTCACATCAGGATTTAGAGAAAACTCATCTTGAAATAAATCCTCCCTATATGCCTTAAGATCTTCATAGGACCAAGAAAAAATATTCTTGTACTTCTTTAATAGACTGATCAAATTTTCTCTGATTTGAGGGGCTAAGTTCTTTCCAATGTATACCATTTTAGGTGTAGTCTCTGAAGCTAAATTCACCCCTTCAACTTTATCCATGTTTACATCAGATTTCTTAAGAAAGTGGCCATCATTGTCACTGAAGATGGCCTCAAGTTGAACCAAACCCTTAGGTATGACATTTGTTTCCAATTGAGAAACCTTAGTCCCAAAATTTTTTTTTTTTTCATCTATGGTTTCAACCAAAACATTATAGTAAATTTTCTAGCCCTCATAATCATCCATACATTGAATGAACCTGAGAATATCACTATCATCCTCAAATACTTGCTAGTTGTAAAAATTATTAGGAATTATAGGCCTAATCTTGGTTTCAATAGTAGAGATCCCAACCAAAGTTATATCATTATTCTTTATGGCTATTCTTGCTAATAAATCAGACATAATGTTCTTGGATCTCTCCACCCATTCTATTGAAAAAGTATAAAAAACTCTATTTTATCCCATATTGCATGCTTGTATAATTTCAATCAATCATTTTTAGCACCATCCATGGATCTAATTTGGGAGACACCTATCTCAGAGTCCCCAAATACTTTTAACAACCTTATGCCATGCTTTATGGAAACCTCTAAGCCTAATAACAATGCCTCATATTCTACAATATTATTTGTGCAATGAAAAGCTAAGAGGAAAGAATATTTGAATGTAGTACCTGATGTAGATATAAAAACAACACCAGCTCCAGATCCTTCTTTAGAGAGTCCACCATAAAATTACATCTTCCATATCTCATCTTGATGTGATTGTGACTCCTTCACAATTGGGTCTTGATTTTCAACTTTGGACTCGTATTGCTCAATCCTAAAATTTTCTATGTCAAAATCCACAAAACAATTGAGCACGTTAGGATCCCTCCTTTCAATTATCACTAGAGCTCATGGCTCCCTATACAATTTGACATCACTCACATTGATAGGGATTGTATCATATGAAAAATCTAATTGCAAATGTCATCCAATAGCTCCTGCCCACTGTCTTGACAACAACATACCATAATATGGTGGTGTATCAACCACAACAAAATCTATCTTAAAGGTAGCCTCAGAAAAAAAAAAATCTTAACTTCAATAAATTTTAAGGTTCCTATTATATTTACCTCTCTATTATCCATAGAAAAACATCTTCCAAAATATGTATCAACTTTTAAGCCCAATTCCTTCATAACACCATAAGGCATTACATTTGTTGTTTTACCTGAATCTACGATACAATTTCTTATTAATTGGTCATTCTCCAGCAACGTAACATAAAAAGGATCAATATGAGAGGGATATTGAGTAATAATGTTCCCAATATAAATTATAGGAGCCTCCTTCTCCTCATCATATCCTTTTATCTTGACAGTCTTTGTAGTAGGATTAGGATCACCAGTTATACCTTTGAGTAAAGAGAAAGAATCCTCTCTATGCTCCTTTATTTTCAACATCTCAACCAAAGGTACATAAAACTTAATTTGAGATAGTGTATGCTTCATGTCAAAAGAAATAAAATATAAGACATCCCCACTAGAAGCCTTACCCTTCTTCTCCTTAGATTTATTTTTTCCTTGATCAACAATGTGGGTATCTTTGCTTTTCACGTGAATACTATCCTTGTCTTGAATTGGGGGTTCAATAGAACCTTTCTTTATAAATAATGAACAAGGCTTCCCCTGATCTATATCTACTCTTCTATTTCTTAATTTGTAAGCACTCCTAGCTTGAGAAATTGTAGCAACAGTGAGAGATCTCACCTCTTCATCACTAGGTCTTCTTAATTGAACATGTTCATCTTTTGCATTAGCAACATTTATAGTATGATGCATAACATCATATGGTTCATCACCTTTTTATTTAGCACATGTCATGAAAATATTAACTTAAAGTCTCTCCTCCTTTCAACATTTTGTTCATCCTCATTCTCAGTAGACCCTGCCAAATCTTGTGCAACCACACATTCACAAGGAGAATGTGGCATATTGCAGCATACACACCAAGAAGCATTCTCTACATTGTGTATATTATTTCTCTTCAGAGGATCAGGAGTACCTTTATTGTTTTTATTACTTGGTCCCTCTTAAAGAGATTTACCATCCTTCCAATTTGTTTTATAGGTCATGTCCTATAATCTATAAGGCTGGTCAGAAATTTGATTTTGTTTTCTATTATTCTGAAAGCCTCTCTCATTCTTGTCGACCTTAGCAGTAAGGTCCTTGATTGCAGTGACTAGTTTTTCCACTTTATCATTTTTACCTTCTTCCTTGGGAAATCTATTAGATTGACCCTTAGGGTCTTTCCATAACCTACCATCATCTCTCTTCCCAAGTTTAATTGATGCCCTTCTATTACTTTCTATATTGACTACCATCTTATAAGCTTCCCTTAAAGTATTAGGATTCTTATCCCTTATAAGATAGGCAATCTTACCATCCAATGCATTGTAATATGTAGTAAGACATACATTTTCATCTAACCTCTACACTTGATATAGTATATGCATGGCCTTCTGGAATCTGCTATTGAATTTAGCTAAAGTTTAATTTGGAAACTCCTTGATATTATTGAACTCATTCAACATGTAACTGGAATTTACCTGATCACCATATTTCTCTTTAAAAAATTGTGTAAATTCATCCCATGAACTAATGCTTCCAGTAGCAAGACCTTGGTACCAATCTCTGTCATCTTCAATTAAGGATTGTATAGATAGCTTCATAAAAATATCATCATGCTCTGTTTCATAGTCATTCTTTTTGTTAGAGAAAGCCTTCAGGTGCTCTTCACCAGTTATTACATTATTTCCACTAAATTTAGGGATTTTATCCCTTATTTCATTTGGAATGACATTTGGTTGGCCTAGAATACCATTAAAATATAATTTTTTATATGTCTCCAAATGCATGGGTCTTCTCTGAAAACCACCTCCAAGATTCTGGTCACTTTTATCAAGACCCTTGCCTTGATTTGCAGTACTGTGAAATGAACTAGATCCCATGGCACTAGTATTAAAAATTTTTGTTTGTACCTTAGGACCTAAACCACCACTACGATGAGTATTAATAGTAGTATTAATTGCCTTAAGATTTGTAGTAGACTGAATGAAATCAATCTTTTTCATCATCTCTATAGTAGCAACATCTAATTCATCCTTTTCCAACAGTTTGGCAATATCATCTTTTACTTTTCTAGCTCTTTCTAGCTCTATGTCAAGTAAAGACATACCTTGAGATGCCTTGACTGTATGTTTGGGCTCATTAATTTGTATACCAGTAACCTTCTATTTACCTTTGTCTAATGTAAGGTTACTGTACCAACTGGAGGAGGATCCTATAAAGAAGCAAGAGGCCTTGAATTTCTTTCATTTTCCCAATAAAAAATTTGTCTAATCACAAGCTCCTTATCAAAATTACTTTTCTTTAAATATTTTTCCTTCTCCATACACTCCTTCCTTTTGGAATCCATATCACCAAAAATATCCATATTCAAACCCTTATAATTCTGATCAAAACCCCAATTCATCAACTTGAGTTGAGCAAGCCTCCTTTGCAAGTCATCATTCTCAACCACAACTTCCATGAATTCTTCTTCCTTCTCCTTTTCCAATATTTTCCTTAGAATCATTTATTATTGTATTTTTCTTCTCAAGGCATCTTATTTTCCAAAAATTATATTAGGATTAGGTAAAGTAATATCAGAATTTATAGAATCCTCAAGATTTATAAGATCTATTTCCCTTAGATTTTCTTCTTGTTCATAAGGATCATCCTATAGAAAAGGGTTATTCCTTGCAATTTGGAAAGAAATATCTAAATTTGAAAGATTTCTAAGTCTGAAATCTCTATTGTTTCTCCTTTCATTATCCTTTCTATACTGAACCTAAGTTACAACCTTTTATTGAGATATGTCTTCTTGGATAGGAGTATCAAACATCTTGTCAAAGAATCCCAAACCATCTGATTCAACACTCATAGAAGAAGGAGCACTTTCCTTTGGGAAAACACCCAAAGATAGAATTACCCTTGAAGCCTTAGGCTTCTAAGAACTTTCACTAGTGGACTCTATTCTTTGGGACCAATTTCTTTTAGTAGGCTTTGGGAGCCCACCCTCTAATTCAACTTTTGGATGCTCCTTCATATATGCTCTGGTGTATCTCATATTGTTTATAGCTTGACAAACAAGACCTAAAATAGATTTCTGATTTTAAACAAAAATACTAGACAACCAAATTCGGAGTCACCACCCAAACAAACATCGAATATGTAAAAATGGGAAAAGATCAGAGGATGTCACACGACAGCCTGTCACATTGCCTTGAAGAGTAAAAAGGAATTATCTTCGGGGTTGAGGGAAAGTGCCTGCCGCCAGATGAAAATCAACTAGCACAATAGATGGAAAAGGAATAAAGTGACTCGGGGACATTAGAACCTAGGGAAATAAAGAAAAATTAATTCATCACCCCGTCGAGAATTAGGAAAAAATAAAAGGGATGACCCTACTTGGACATGAAACATAAAAGAAACATGGGTTAAAAAGATTTTAAGTGACCCAAAAAGGTAACTTCATTTTATAACAAGAGCTAGAGACCTAGGGTTTTTTCCACCAACGACTAGAAATTTGAAAGTAGGGCCTAAGGAGACAACAAGACTTAGCAGGGTTTTCATCACTTAGACCATATTTTCTCCAAGATTTAATAGTGATAACACATACCTCAAAAATTATTCCCTTATGTGCATGATCAAAAATATTAACTTGAAAGAGTTTTTCAAACCTATTATTGAACACTGACAGATTTGTTATACCCACCCATAGTTTTCTTTTAGTTTCTGATGCTGAACTCTTTTAGGCTATTATTTCAGTTGATTTGTCCAATTTTTTTAGGCTACATTTCATGTGAGCATTTATTATTTCAGTGGTTGGTGATTTTTTATCATGGGGTTTATATGTTTATCATGTGTTGCGTAGATGGATGATGATATGATCATGATGTGATATTTTATGTTGATATTAGAACTATAGTGTACTTACCCAATACTTGCATGTGTATGGTTAGCATATGTGTTGATGTATTTGTTGGTGTGTTTGATGTGGTAGAGGACGAAGACGTATTTTCCTACTACTAGTGTGAGGCATTTCACTCCTTTACCACATAGTTTTTGAATCTCCATCCTTTCATCCCACATTCCATATCCATCCATCCAATATTACATATCCATCCATTCCCTTCATTTATCTCCCATCCAATCCATCTCTCCATCTCCACCATTCCTTGGTTCTCCCATGTGATTGGTCTGAATCCCATTCTATCAAATTCATATTCATCCATTACTATCTTATCTTCCTCATCCATTCTATATATCTTCTAATCCAATCCATTCCTCTTTCATTCTATCTATCTTCTAATCCAATCCATTTCTCTTCCATTCTATCTATCTTATCTTCCAATTCTCTCATATTCTCCAATTCCTCTTATCTTCCTCTCCTCACATCTATTTTTTCTTCCTTCCAACTTCCAATCATCTTATCTTCCTCTTCCTTTCTATCTATCTTATAATCCAATTCATTACTCTTTCATTCCATCTATCTTCTAATCTAATCCATTCCTCTTCCATTCTATCTATCTTCTAATCCAATCGATTCCTCTTTCATTCTATCTATTTTCTAATCCAATCCATTCATCTCCCATTCTATCTTCTAATATAATCCATTCCTCTTCCATTCTATTTATCTTATATTCCAATTCATTTATCTTCTTTCAATTCAATTCTACCCCATTCATTCCTCTTCTAATATAATACCTTCCTCTTCTATCTAATTCTTCTTATCTTCCTCTCCTCCCATCTATTTATTCTTCCTTCCAACTTCCAATCATCTTATCTTCCTCTTACATTCTATCTATTTTCTAATCCATTCATATTCCCTTCTATCCACTCTATTTCTATCTATTTTCTAATCCATTCATATTCCCTTCTATCCACTCTATTTCTCTTATAGTCTAATCCATTCATATTCCCTTCTATCAGTCCATTTCTGTTATAATCCTCTAATTCTATCATATTCGCCAATTCCTCTTGTCTTCCAATCTCATTCTCTCTAATCTATCCATTATATTTATTCTTCCTCCCACCCTTCCATCCATCTTATCCTCCAATCATATTATCTTCAAATTCCATTTGATCTAATTCCTCTTATCTTCCTTCCTATCTCATTCAATCAATTCATCTTTCTTCCATCCTAATTCAATCCATCTTACCCTCCAATCTCATTTTGTCCAATCATGTTCCTCCTTCTCCATCTAATCACATGCTATTCTACCCATTCTAATCCTATCAAACTGAGCTTCACCCCATCACACTGAGCTTTTCCTAGACACAGTGACTGCAACAATTTTTCTCCAAATCAGCAAATAGATTGACTTTCCTAATTTTGTTCTATCCACAAGCAATTGCCAGTGAATTCCCATTTCAATTAATCAATCTTTTGCCCATTAGGATGCATCCTTCCAGTGTTGGCTCTTCTATCAATCCTCACATCAAATTTTCTCATGGCAAGAACTTTTGGACTGAATGACCACTTGGTCAGGATGCCTTTTTTTATTTTATCTTGTGTTTCAATGTGGCCTTCTCACAACAGCCTCGATCTTTTATATATTGGTTCGTTACGATGAGTACATAGTGAAATACGTGTCATTTGTGGTATGATCTACTTGTCATAGATTGTTAGTGCATTTATGTTTGATATTTAGCTATGACTATGTATGCCTCACTGGGGGCAGAATTCATGCATCTCAAATCCCTAAAAAGATATGGATGTATTGCATCTCCTCATGAGCAACATTTCATAGGTCTCACCATACCTGACATCTTGAATTCTTGTTCCTAACAACTAATTTGTCTGAGAGTCTAGTCCATGCAAAGGAACCATGTCACTTGTGTTCTCTAGCACATGGTGCATAACTCCTTTTGCAAAATCAAACTAGGGTGTGCTCTCCAACATTAACACAATATAAATCCCATGCAAATCATGTAGTTAGGTTGCATTCTATTAAGCTCATATTACACTTTGCATTTTTCTCTTGGCAAGGTTTTTGTTTATTCCCCCATCCCGATTGGGGCATCATGACCCCGATCTAGCCTAGGTTTACCCCCCGCCCCAAGGACATGTCTCGTGACAGCACCTAATTTCCCCCTTTTCTCTCTTGTTCCTCTCTTTTGCTTTTTTTCAAGAAAATTTCACAAAATTTATTTTTTCTATTATTTTCTCGAGGGGGCATCATCTCATCTCCCACCATAATTAATTTTCTCTCTGGGGCATCTTATTTTCTTTTTTCTTTGACGTGACATCGTCTCCAACGCCGCATCAAAGAGGGGCAAATGTAAACATCTAAAATCATCCTTATATTAATTTAATTAATATTCCCATATCATTATAGTTAATTTTAATTAATTAATTATATTTGTTATATTCTTCTATCTATTTAATTAAATTTATTTGATTAAATATGATTCACCTCCTTTAGTATTTAAATTTAATTTAAATATCATCCCCTTTAATGTATTAAATCTTATTTACATACATTTCCCTCATTAATTTCTTTTAAATAAATTTTTAATTTATTTATTCCTTCACATGACTTAAATTCTACTAAACTATAATTAATCTAAATTTTATTATAGATTAAGCTAATTTAAACCTAGATCCTACCCTACCTCACATCACTCTCACCAAATAGACCTACTTATTAATTAACTAATGTTAATTAAGCTAATTTCTTGATTCCTACACATATTAGTCCTAATTATTTGCTCACACATGTGAACAAATTTCTAAATTTGACTTTTCAAAATTATGCTAATTTGGTGCCAACAATATTTCTTACAACCTTGATGACACTTTCTTACACTTTCTAAAAGTGTTTCATTTTACTAAAACTCTTACACACTCTTACACCTCTTACAAGATCCTTCACATGTGTACTTTAAGTACACTTTCACCCATCACATCAAAAGTTGCTCACACATGTGTGAGCAAAGTTGGCCTTTTGCATGGCTTATGTGTCTCTCATGTGGGACCTATGTGGATGCCACATGAGCTCCACCTCATCCAAGCCCTCTCTTTCCTCCAAAAAATCTATAAATAGAGGTCATTGTCAAGAGAAAATCATCTCCATTTTATGCATTGTTATCATGTTAGAATTGCTTTAGAATTTCTTAGTTCATGTTCATGTTTTTATGCTTTTGTTCGTTATTACATCTAGAAATCACATGCTAGGATTAATGGTGAATGAATCTAGTTCTATTATCTCATGCATATCATTCTAGGTTAGTGTTGCATCTTCATCTTCATCATTTGGTGAAGGCTTGAGACAAGTTCCTCATACTTGTTCTTGAGCTCTTTATCACATTCATTAGTTTACATTGTAGGTTTTAATCCATAGAAAGAAAGAAAATCAAGTGGGATTTAGATATTGTGTTGGGAGAGAACACCCACATACATCTCTAAGAGCAAATCAAAAAGGCATTGGGTGCCCTTATTCAGCTCATCAAAGGTTATGATGGAAGTCTTGTTTAGAAGTATGTTTTTAGACATGTTAGTGTAGTTTATTGATTTATATCTCTAACATTTGCATGTCTAAGTGTGCTCCCACTATGTAGATTTCCAGCATATACACCTTGTAGTAGTAGCAATGAAAAATGGTTGGAATTTCTAATTCAAGATGGCTTACTATTTAAGGCGGAACAATTGTGTATTCCTAATTCTTCTATGAGGACTAACTTGATCAAAGAGAAGCATTGTGGAAACCTTGTGTGTGTGTGTAAATGGGTACCTGTTGAAAATGACACAAACACTCAATAGGTCATTGCATTAGCTCAAATGGTTAGTTAAAATGTTAGAAACCACTAATATCGGCCTATTGCCTTGTAACTAGAAAGAGTGTAATTAGTTGTATATCAGCCCTTAGAATATGCTCCAAATCAGTGACCAATACTATCCTAGCATGAAGGATTTGATTAAAAACAAGCTAAAAATATGAAAAGCATACAATCTAGCTTTAAAACATGGAATGAAAACAAAGAACTAGCATG
>MU224565.1:1649502-1662971 GCA_018584345.1 Thuja plicata | reverse complement strand
ATAATTAAATACTATAGCCATGTTTGATTTTGATTTGATTTGATTGGTCGAAATTGATTTGAATTGTATGGCTATAATAGTTAATATAAATCAGTGATAAAAATCACCTAGGATATTAAATTGATTAGAAGAATTATGCCAAGGAGTAACAGGGTCGTTTGGACATAAATCAAGGGTATGATCACACTTAGGGAAAATAGGGTCCATAGTTGTGACAGACCAAATTTAGGTGGTTACACCTTGTAGGTCACTTTAGTCTAGATAAGACTTTGGAACAGGTCAAGAGGCATTACTATTGGTTTAGGATGATGCAATGAGACATGAGAAACTTTATGGAAAAATGTAATATTTTACAAAGAGCTAAGGGAACTAGCACCAATGTAGGGTTGTAAAAAACACTTCCAATTACGGACAGACCTTGGGACTCAGTAAGCATGGACTTTGTGATGCGTTTCCTAAAAACTCAAAGAGGTTTTGAATCTATTTTTGTTATTGTGGACAGGTTCTGTAAGATGGATCACTTCATACCCTTTAAAAGTACCAATGATTCCTTGCATATAGAAGGAATATTCTTTAAATAAGTGGCGAGGATCCATAAATTATCCATTAACATTATTTTAGACCGTTATAACAAGTTTGTAGGTCATTTTTGGAGGTCATTTCACCTATTTTAAATGTTTATGACCCTTACCCTTGTAAGGGGGATGTTGTTGCAGGTGAAAGTGAAGCATCATAAGTGATCTTAGATGAATATTGGGTCAAAGATATACCACAAATCCAACCATTGAAGTTGGATTTCATATTTGACAAGAAGGAACTCATGTAAACTAGGAACAAGGTCTATTATCAATATTTTGTTAAGTGGCACAATCTTCCAATGGAAGTTACAAATTGGATGAAAGAGGATGAAATTTTCAAGCATGGAAACACAATTTCTAACCTATCCTAAAGTGGGACCTAAACATTATTTTCCCCATAAGTATAGTCCATGAGCACCCATGGGCTTCATGCCTTTACATTTCATATATGGCTTTTTTGGGTTGATCTTGTTTTAATTCCATGTAATAAGGTCTTATTAGACTATTGTTTCTAGTAGGAGCCTAGGTTGAGTCATTAGCTCATTTGCAATGCAAGAATTTTATAAGTAGCAATTTTTTTCAAGTAACGTTTTGGAAAATGTTGTCATAATTGAGTACAAAATGTTATTTTGTTTGTTGTAATTTATCAGTCACAAGAAGCCCAAGAAGAGTGAATTTTTTTCCTTGAATTTTATTAGGGGAAGGGCCTTGGGTTGGAAATAGTGTATTTGGACCTTAATTGATGTGTTCCATGTGTTGGAAAAATAGTTTGAACCTTTGAAAGAGTTTGGAGACAAGTCCTAGCATCAAGCCTAGACAAAATTGTCAATTAGGCCTAGTCAAAGAATAAGACAGTCAATTTCTGAGCCATTCAATCAAAATAAACCCATACCTATTTAAATATACGGTTTCAAATGGCTAAATGGGTATCCAAAAATGTATTTATTTTTGGCTTATGAAGTCCATCCTAAAATTTATGCCTTGACATACCCATTTGGAGGGCTACTAGGAAAGAGACCTTGTTATGAAGCAACTAATATTGATCCATGCCCAAGACTAATTGTGAGTGTTTGTTTATGTTATTTGAGATATAGTAATCCCCTACTTTGTTGGAAAGATTTCTACAATGTAGACAATTGTTATTTTGTCATTGATGTCAAACCTTAACTGGTGAGACTATCACTGTATGTTTGTGTACCTTATCCATTGATTGATGAAGATTTGAAAAGAATGGGATAACAAGAAGACCAAGGAAATGGTTGAGTTATGAGTATACACCAGGGTACTTGATCATTTGACACTTTGGCAAAGTGATACATTGCTTATCTAGCACTAACAGTTCACTGGAAGGTCAATGCCAAGCAAAGCAAAGTCGATGTCAAGAAAAGCGAAAGGTGATGCTGAGAAAAGAAAAGATGATGCTGAGCACTAGTGAAATGTTGAGGGAGACAGTGAAAAGCTGAGCAACATTATTTTGATTATTGATGAGATTTGAGATCTATGGCCAACATACTTGATTTTATTGGGATATGCATTATTAATTAAGATTGGTCCATATTCATTTAATGCATGGGAAACCGCTATTAGCACATGGATTCAATGGCTAATTAATGACTATATTGGAGAAGTAAATTAAATGTAAAGATGGAAAGATCCATTCGATCTGACCTAACCTAAGATCTATGATCTTGGTTAAGGAGAAAAATATTTATCTGACCTAGATGAAGAGGTATAATATAACCTACTGTGGTTATTGTTATTGTATCCAAGTGCAAGGAGAAGTGTAATGCAAAAGTGTTTCATGGTTAATTGACTGATTGGCAAGACCTAGCAGAGAAGGCTGAGCAAAGAAGTAGAGAGAGATTTCTTGATGGATTTCCAAGAAGATCTGAAGTTTGAGATGAGAATGGAGGCCACTCAGTGAATTAGCATTAGAGTTGAAACTGGATATGGATTTGTAAAGTAAGTTGTATGTATCAGATCACACCTGCTGATTAATTTCTAGCCATTGTATCAGTTTAAATCCTTTAACTAGGTTGACCTAATAGTCATTGTATAAATCCTTCAAACAAGGTGATATTTAGATTGGAATGTTCTAAGTCCTCTAACAAGGCCACTCCTAATAGGGTGATTAAATCCTTTAACCAGGTCACATTTGACAATGTGTTTTGTAACCTTTAACAGGGCTGGCTCCTCACAGGGCATTACTTTAGAAGAGTAAAACTTTGGTAGCGTGTTACTAGTGGTTTTTCCCATATTGGGTTTCCATGTTAAATCATGGTGTCAAAATGTGTGAATGTTATTGTTGTGTTTTACTATTAAGTTTCTGCAAGCTTATTTCATTAGTATAGTAAACTACACACTTTTATTGTTTATTACTGTCGAGTAGATCTGAGTTGTTGAAGTTGATTTAAAGCTTTATATGGGCACACCTAGACCTAAGGATAAATGATTCACCCCCCTCTCAGTTATTCTAAATTCACATTAATAATTGGTATCAGAGCTTTGTTCTCTTGAAAAATTTGAAGGTACTTGGAGATAAAGATCAAGATGTATAAAAGGGATGGACTGAAGATCAACAAGGAAAATTTTCCTGCATGGAAAAGTTTGATGAAACTTCACTTGGTTGGTATTTTTGATTCTGCTAAATGACATATTAAAAAAAAACATGTAGCCCCTACTGGAGGTTTGAATTCTACACAACTAAGAGAGAAGCATGAACATAATCAAGCAATGCTCGAGCTTGCATCATCTCTGAACTATCATGAATTTGAGGACATCAAAGATTGTACAAGCACAAAGAAGATGTGGGATGCACTTACAACCATCTATAGAGGTGATATGAATGTACTGAGAGAAAAATCTGAAATCTTGAGAGGTAAGTTTGATGATTTAAAAATGCAAGAAGGAGAAAATATAGTGCAATACTATGATAGGATAAAGGAAGTTGTAAATGCTATTAGAGGAGCTAAGGGAGTCATTGATGAAGATACTATCATGAGAAAGGTACTGAGAACACTTCTTCCTATTTATGCTATTATAGTATCTGCAATTCAAGAACTGAGATGCACTCCTAATAACAATTTAACTCTGGAGAGTCTGGTAGGCAGACTTACTGCATTTGAGATGTCAAATTTTGACAACTATACTCCACAAGTTGTTGAATTTGCATTCAAGCTACAGATGGTCATCAGAAAATCTAAGAAAGGAAAGAAATGTGTGGACAGTGACAGTGACACCTCAGATGATGATCTAGAAGAGCTTGAGGCACTTATGGAAAGAAGACTAGCAAGAGGAAAAGGAAAATTAAAAGGTAAGCTTACTATTATTTGTTTTTCTTGTAACAAAGTTGGTCATATTGCTGCTAGATGTCCTGACAAGAATGAGAAGGATGAAAGAAGGGACAAAAAATATAAGGACATAAAGGATGACCAAGGCTATAAAAAGTACAAGGATTATAAAGACAAAGGTAAGAAATCTTGCTATATAGCTGAAGAAGCTTCTGACAGTGAATCTGACAAATCTAATGAAAATAATATAGAAATAGTGTATGTTGCAATGAAAGATGATTCTCATGATGATGAGAAAACTGCACTAATTTCTTATATGACTAAAGGTGATTGTTGGATTATTCACAGTGGTTTTTCACATCACATGAATGGTGATAAGGACAAATTTGAAACCTTAGATCAATGCAAAGGTGGATATGTTAAGTTTGGTAATGATACACCTTATAGAGTCAAAGGGAAAGGATCAATTCAATTGAATAATAAGATTAGATGTGATGATGTATACTGGGTTGATGATCTTAAGTATAACTTATTGAGTGTTTCACAGTTTAACACTTTTGGTTACAGAGTTGAGTTCCATCATAGGAAAGAAAAGATCTATGATGCAAATGGAGAATTAGTTGGAGGTCATGAGCAAACAAAAGGTAACTTATTCTATCAGGATTTAGCTGAAGAGACATTCTTGTTTGCACAATATAATGATGTTTGGTTATGGCATAAGAGGCTATGTCATGTTAACTTTGATAACTTGGTAAGCATAAGTAAATTGAAAAAGGTTAGAGGGCTTCCTAAGTTAAAGAAACTTGAGAATGCAATGTGTAAGCAATGTCAGTTGGGAAAAATGACTAAATATAGTTTTAAAAGAAAAACTCATACTTCAGAGAATATTTTGGAATTGGTTCATACTGACCTTTGTGGACCTACTAGTGAGAAAATTTATTGTGGAGATAAATATTTTATTCTATTTATAGATGACTACTCTAGGATGATGACTGTTATGTTTCTCAAAGAAAAATCTGATGCATTTCAGTTACTTAAGTAGTACTTGGAAAAAGTTGAAAAGGAAACAAGTAAGAGTCTGAAATGTCTGAGATCTGATAGAGGAGGAGAGTTTATTTCTAATGAGTTTAACAGGTTCTGCACTGACCGAGGGATAAAAAGACAGATGTCAGCACCTAGGACACCACCATAGAATGGTATAGCTGAAAGAAGAAATTGATCTATCATGGATTGTGCCAGAACATTAATGATGGAGAAAAATGTTACACAGAAATATTGGAGAGAGGCTGTAAGTACAACTATTTATACCTTGAACAGAGTACAAGTCAAGAAAGGTACAAATTCTATACCTTATGAGCTATGGTATGGATATGCACCTACTATAAGTTACTTTAAAGTCTTTGGGAGCAAATGTTTTATACTGAAGGATAAAAAAAATGGTAAACTTGATGCTAAAGGAGAAGAAGACATATTTCTTGGATATTCTACTAAGAGTAAGGTATACAAATGTTTGAATTCTAACACTAACAAAATTATGGAAAGTACAAATGTTAGAATTGATGAATATGTAGAAAGAAATGAAGCTGAAAGCACGATTGAGCCTGCAAGTTACAGATCATTCACATATCCTCAAGAGGAGGATTCAAATGAAATTGAAGATGAAGTTGCCGAGCAACAGTCCGCACCTACCAAGACACAGAATGAAATTGCTAGGCAATAGGAAGTGACTGCCGAGCTATCTGATGGAGATGTCGAGTCATAGTTTCACCCTGAATTGAACTTGAATGATCAAAATGAAGCTGAGAAAGAGCCTACTTTGGCAAAATATGTAAGAAGGCACCATAAACCTGATCAAATCATAGGAGAAAAGGATTCTTCAGCCATGACAAGAGGAAAATTAAGAGAAGACACATGTTTGCTATGTGATTTTGAGCCTAAGACACTAAAAGATGCTTTGGACAATGAAGACTAGATTCAAGCCATGAATGAAGAGATAGACCAAATTGAAAAGAACAAGACATGGATACTAGTACCTAGACTTGACAACAAAAATGTAATTGGTACAAAGTGGGTATTCAGAGACAAGCTAAATGAACATGGAGAGGTAAAAAGGAATAAAGCAAGACTGGTATGCAAAGGTTATGCACAAGAGGAAGGAATTGACTATGGAGAGACATTTGCCCCAGTTGCAAGATTGGAGGGTGTAAGAACTCTACTTGCATATGCAGCCAGCAAAGGATTTAAAGTCTATCAAATGGATGTGAAGTCTACATTTATAAATGGGATATTAGAAGAAGTATATATTGAACAAAATGATTTATTTTTTGACCCAAGTAAGAGGAACATGGTTTGCAGACTGCACAAGGCATTATATGGACTGAAGTAAGCACCCAGAGCATGGTATGAAATATTGCACAATTACCTAATGAAGATTAGATTTGCAAGAGCTAACGACAACAAAAATATGTATTTGAAAATAGAGCAAGGTAAAGGAATTTTATTGGTTGAAAGTTTTATGGATGGCATCATATTCAGTGGACAAGATATGATATGTAAAGCATTTTCAAAGGAGATGCAAATTGAATTTGAAATGTCTATGTTTGGTGAGATAAAATTCTTTGTTGAACTACAAATACATCAAATGAAGAATGGTATTTATATTACACAATCAAAATATATCAAGGAGATACTAAAAAATTTTGGTATGGAAGATTTAAACCCAGTGAGTACACCCATGGCTACTGGACAGAAGTTAACAAAGAATGATGACACAAAAGAGGTAAATCAAACACTATATAGATCAATGATTGGTAAGATGCAATATGTTGTACACAATAGACCTGATATTGCATTAGTAGTTGGAATTGTTGCTAGATTTTCTGCTAATCCAAAAGAGACACATATAATGGCAATGAAAAGAATTCTGAGATATTTGAAAGGTACAGAAGACTATGACTTATATTACAAAAGGAATGACAAGTTTGAACTTAGAGTCTATACTAATTATGACTGGGATGGAAATTTTGATGATAGAAAAATCACCACAGGAGGAGAATTTATTTTGGGGAAAAGATTATTTTCTTGGACAAGCAAGAAACAGAATCACACCTCACAATCTACAGCTGAACCCAAGTATGTGGCAGCAATAGTTAACTGTTGAAACATTGTGTGGTTGAAGATACTACTGAAAGGTATGAAAGAGGAGATCACATAACCAGTTGTCATATATTGTGATAACACGAGTGCCATAAATATTTCTAAAAATCTTGTAATGCACTCTAAGACAAAACATATAGCTATCAAGTATCATTACTTGAGGGAGCTAGTTCAAAAGAAGGAAGTGAGAATGGAATATGTGAACACTAAGGAACAGTTTGCAGACATATTTACAAAAGCATTACCCAAGGATTCTCATGAGTATATAAGAGGTAAATTGGGGGTAATTCCCCTAGCAGAGGCTAACTAATGCTGAATGGTACTATTGCATCAAATGTTTTAATCATAACACTTGACACATTGATGCACAGTAAGTCACATTTTAGGATGCTGCCTAAAAATTGTGAAGTGGTAAATAAGAATAGAAAAGTAGATCATTCATACACAAAGATGATAGGAACAACTTGATACAAAGAATAGAATAGAAGAATCTGCATGATAAAGGTGTCAAAATCTTTGGCATTGTTGTCAAAGAGGGAGATTATTGCTAAAACAATAGAGAAAACAATAGATACAAGGGAGATATTACTGAAAGAGGGAGCTGAATAGTAATAGAAAATATCAGTGTGATTTTAGACACAGAGGGAGTTAGAATGAAGCTAAAGACATTAATGAAGATTTGTTCATATCAGGAACACATGCACTTTTTTGGATTGTATGGTAACTTTGGTTGGAATTGTTTTATAGTTTAGTGTTGCCATCAATGCCAAAGAGGGAGATTGTTGGAAAGATTAATACAATGTAGACAATTGTTATTTTTTAATTGATGTCAATCCTTAATTGGTGAGACTATCACTGTATGTTTGATTACCTTATCCGTTGACTGATGAAGATTTGAAAAGAATGGGATAACAAGAAGACCAAGGAAATGGTTGAGTTATTAGTATACACCTGGGTACTTGATCATTTGGCACTTTGGAAAAGTGATACATTGTTTATCTAGCACTGACAGTTCACTGGAAGGTCAATGTCGAGCAAAGCAAATTTGATGTTGAGAAAAGAAAAAGGTGATGCCGAGAAAAACAAAGATGATGCCGAGCGCTGGTGAAATGTTGAGGGAGACAGTGAAAAGTTGAGCAATAGTATTTTGATTATTGATGAGATTTGAGATCTATGGCTGACATAATTGATTTTATTGGGATATGCATTATTAATTAAGATTGGTCCATATTCATTTAATGTATGGGAAACTGTTATTAGTGCATGGATTCAATGGTTAATTAATGACTGTATTGGAGAAGTAAATTAAATGTAGTGATGGAAAGATCCATTGGATTTGACCTAACCTAAGATCTACGATCTTGGTTAAGTGGCAAAAGATTTATCTGACCTAGATGAAGAGGTATAATATAACCTACTGTGGTTATTGTTATTGTATCCAAGTGTGAGGAGAAGTGTAATGAAAAAGTTTTGCATGGTTAATTGATTGATTGGCAAGACTTAGCAGAGAAGCAGAGAGAGATTGCTTGATGAATTTCCAAGCAGATTTGAAGTTTGAGATGAGAATGGAGGCCACTCAGTGAATTAGCATTAGAGCTGAAACTAGATATGGATTTGCAAAGTAAGTTGTATGTATCAGATCACACCTGCTAATTAATTTCTAGCCATTATATCAGTTTAAATCCTTTAACCAGGTTGACCTAACAGTCATTGTATAAATCCTTTGAACAAGGTGACATTCAGATTGGAATGTTCTAATTCCTCTAATAAGGCCACTCCTGACAAGGTGATTAAATCCTTTAACCAGGTCACATTTGACAGTGTGTTTTGTAACCTTTAACAGGGTTGGCTCCTCACAGGGCATTACTTCAGAAGAGTAAAACTTTGGTAGCATGTTACTGGTGGTTTTTCCCATATTGGATTTCCACATTAAATCATGGTGTCAAAATGTGTGAATGTTATTTTTTTGTTTTACTGTTAAGTTTCTGCAAGCTTATTTCATTAGTATAGTAAACTGCACACTTTTATTGTTTATTATTGTCAAGAAGATCTGAGTTGTTGAAGTTGACTTAAATTTTTATATGGGCACATCTAGACCTGAGGATAATTGATTCACCCCCCTGTTAGTTATTCTGAATTAACATTAACATGATTTGCATCAATTTTATTTTTTGGAACTATCACTACACTCTTCTCTGTTGATTTATGAACTGGTTCACACACTATGTTTGTTTCATGCCTTGCATCATTTTTCCAAGACACCAACAGTCCTTATATACAAGATATATAATGGGATATTACAATAAGGTTAGTCAAACAAAATAGGATCATTATCAAAATCATATAAACCAAGGACACAAATAGATAAGTGATTAATATTAAATACATAGGTCTCAATTAGCATGAACTCATTCATACAAGATATAAGCATTAAGTATAAGATCTAGACTTGAATTTTAAATTTAAAAAATTAATAAATATAGAATCCAGATATAAAATAGAAAGAATGATCCATCCCAGGAGAAAGATGGACCAAGAACATGCTACACATGTCCCAATGTTAGATCAATAATTATTGGAACATCAACCAAGGATAAATCAAATGTGTAAAAGTAAATTGACAACCACTAATGGTAGCCAGACCTCCATACGCTATGGAGAAATCTATACGCAATATTGTAAGACATTTCAACATGCCACATCAAAAGCCATATAAATATTTCACATCAAAATTTACCACAAAAAATTCCCATATTAGAACAACAACTAGAAAGATCGACAACTTAGGATAATACAGTCTCTGAAACACCAAGAACACACACCTGATCACTAGAGAATGCCACAAACAAGACCAAGTCTTGAATTCATCTGAATGAGTAGAAACACCACTTCAACTCTAATTTCTTGAAGAGAACTACCCTAGAAAGACAAGTAACAACTATAATAAAACTATCATCTGGAATATAACACAATACTACAAAAGACATTTAGACTAGACAAACATTTAAAAATAAGAATATAATATAGGAGCACTGTAGAAAACTTTCTTCATATGATCATAGGAAACATTCCTATCTTCCACTATTCTAATATCATCATATAATAAACATTCCAATCTTCCAATATACTGAAGGTTTAACATACATATCCCATCACTAAAATAACACACATCTGGACCACAATGCTTGAGGGAAGATCATCAAGCTCATCTAGAACATATAGAACACAATGGTTGACATCAATGACAAAACATGATAATAAATATTTATTTCAAGTTTGCACACTATGCTTGTTTCACACCATGCATCATTTTTCTAAGGTACCAATAGTAATTATATACAAGATAGATAATTGGAGATTACAATAAGATCAACCAAACTAAAAAGGATATTACAAATGAGTTCCATTTCAGCCATAGAAAAAGGGATCATTATCAAAATCATCTAAACCAAGGACCCAAATAGATAAGTGATAAATATTAAATACATAGGTCCCATATAAGATGAACCCATACATATAAGATATAAGTGTGCTAAGTATAAGATCCAGACCTAAATATGATATTTAAAAAATCAATTAATATAACACCCAAATCTAAAATAGAAAGCATGATCCATCCTAAGAGAAAGATGGACCAAAAATATGCTACAGATGTTCCAATGCCAGATCCACAGTCACCAGAATATCAACCAAGGATAAACAAATGTGTAGAAGTAAATTTTCAACTTCCAATGCTAACCAGACCTCCACATGCTATGGAGATATCTACACACGATATTGAAAGCCATGTCAACATGCCATATTAGAAGCCATGATAACATGTCATGTCAGAAGTTGCCACAAAAAAATATCAGATCAGAACAACAACAGGAAAGATCGACAACTTTGAATATTAGTCTCCAAAACACAAGGAACAAACACATCATCAAAGAATGCCAAAACCAAGACCAAGTCTTGAATTCATCTAAATGAGTAGCAACAAAACTTCAAATCTGATTTCTGGAAGAGAACTGCTCGAGAAAGACAAGTAACAACTACTATAAAATTGTCAATTGGAATATAAGACAGTTCTACAAAAGACATGCAAACTAGGAAAACATTCATAAATAAGAATATAATATAGGAGAACTGTAGAACCTTGTTTGCACATGATCACAAGAAATATTCTTGTTGTCCACTGTTCTGAGATCATCATATAGGAAATATTCATGTCTTCCACTATTCTGAGACCATACAGGCTACATACCCGTCTTCCACTATACTGAAGGTTTAGCATACATGTTACATACATGTCTTCCACTATACTAAAGTTTTAGCATACAAATCACATCACCATAATAACACACATTTAGACCACAAATCTTGAGGAAATATCATCAAGCTCCTCCACACCATATAGAACACAAGGTTTGACATCAATGACAACACAAGATAAGAAACCTTCATTTGCAATATGTTGTCCTCCCCAGGATATAAAGGGGACCGAAATACATCATATTAGCTCTCCCACAAATGATTAATAAAAGTGTAAGAACCACAACACTCTCCAAAGTTAGCACCAAAGGCAATGTGTAGAAAAGCATAGGAACACATTAACCAATTAGCCAAAAAATAATCTCTAATGTACATAACTCTATGCAAGGCACCACATTTCATGTAAAAATAAATATTAACCTCTTAAGTCTTTTTCCAGAGCATATCTTGACCAATAAGAAAAATTACCACAATTGGGTATGTGCAAGATCATGGGGGGCCAAAAAGTGGCGATGTGAAAAAAATTCACTTTTCACTCGTCCAAAAGCGCATGAAAGCGCTTGTTGACTTTTTAGTAGGCCTGGGTGTCAGTACACCTGGGAAAACCTGACACCAAAGCACAAGCCTAATCATGTACTTGATATTTTTGGGTACCCAAAAATATTGGGTACCCGAAACCTGTGGCATAAATCAAAAACCCGCGGGCCGATTTTCTCATTTTCCCCATCGCTTCAAGTTTCCAAAACGGCTAGAAATATCATATACATGATTTTTTCAGGTACCTGATTTCTCCAACAAAAAATTTGACTCCACTGCTTATCCGGTAAGTAAATTCTTGTTATTTTTAGATTGATTTTTTTCATTTTCATGTTAAATGTAGGTTTTTTGGTAAAAATGGGGTTTTGTATTGATTTTGTTAATAATATATGAAATCAATTTAAAATTTATATTTATTTATTTTTTAATCAGGCATGGCTGACAACAATGAAGATAATAACCCTCCCCCGCCAAATAATGATCCCCAAAACAATCCAGAACCGCTTCAAAACCCTCAATCTTTAGAGGATTTGATACAACAAAATTTGAACACTATACGAGGCTTCAAAGACACATAAAAATATACCTACCTTAGCTCCTATGCTTGCCACCCTAAATACCATTGTTGAAAACATTGACACCCTTACGTAGCAACATAATGTTGCTCTTCATTGGCGTGATGATATGCACAGCCAATTTGATGATGGGCTTGACCATGATGAGATTGTTGCCCTTAATATAACTAAGGAAGATATAGCCTCCCTTTTTGTTAATCCTAAAACCGGATTAAAAGTTGACCCCAAAAAGCCAAAATTATCAATAAAATGGTGCACAAACGAAGCAATGAGCACACACTTTTGGGATCGCTGGTGGATGGTTTTTGATAAACCACCCCATAGCAATTTGGAGCTCCCTTTTTATTTCATAAAAAAATTGTATGTTGAGTTTGTTCTTGGTCACAATATTAATTATTGGAGCATGAGGCCCAACATGGGCATAGGCGGAGGAGCTCCTCAGACTAGGCCTTTTGCCTAGCGCAAAAAGGCCACTACCTTTGTCCCCCCCACTGATGTCGCACCCTCTCCTCCAGTGCAACATCCTGATATCATTGTAGAGGCTACCTCACAGAGTATTAGGGCCATTCACATGCTGAGTGATCAGTTGATCACGTAGACCAGGTCATTTTTGCCTCCTGGTGTGGATCATGTTGGTGCATCGACATCTAGCAGCAGTTCACATGTATGTGTGCCCCATTCTTGCATTATGTGCAAGAATTTGTGCTTCAGACTACTTACTGATGCTGATACATATCAGTATGTTATTGATGAGGAGGACACAAGAGACGCAGCTATAGAGGCTACAACACCTCATGGAGCATCTACGTCTCATGAGAGTGCTGAGGAGGGGTACGCAGAGCCATCAAGTCATGTTGATAAGGTAAGAGTAAACATTATAAATAAATTTGTCACATGAATTATTTAATTTAAAAATAATTTATTTATTTAGATTAGTTTTAATGACTGCATTCACTTATGTATATATATTTGGTCCATTTATGTTCAGTTGATGATAGAGGAGGAGTTGAGGCAGGTGGATGACTCCACACTTTCGGCCATTTCATTTGGCCTTGACACCTATATGGTATATTATAAAT
>MU224565.1:1621107-1640872 GCA_018584345.1 Thuja plicata | reverse complement strand
AAATTTTGAATTCAGTAAGTAATTATTAGTTATTTTCCAATTGAGTTACCTCTAAAGTGCTGATTTATATACTGATTGAAAAATGGCTATAACTTTCAGACGGTATAACATTTTTGAAAACCAAAAAATACGTCACATTCTATGCTTTGCCTACTATAAGAAATTTTTTTATTTTTTTGAATTTGGTAAATTTTTCAATGAGTTAATGTGGTCAGACATGGGAGTTTTTTTATTCTGAAAACGTTGTAGCAGATAATTCATAATTAATTATTTTTTTAGCATAAAATTACACAAAAATATGCATCACATCCGGGAAGGAGTCTACTACTTATATATAAAATCTTATAAAAAAATATTATCGTTTGATTATGATTAAGGTGGTCAGACATACACCCACTTCTTATTTTTTTCCTGAAATTTTTGTACTGCTACATTGAAATCTATACTTTTCACCAATCATATTAACTTTTTTTCAGAAAAGGCCTAGTATTTTAGAAACTACATTCAATTTCCTACAAATTCTATTCTTACAACTTTTTGATATTATGTTGATAGCTAGTTCAAATTTTCACGTCAAGTTGACTAACCTTGATTTTGCTGATTTTTCATTGCCACTTAAGGGCATAGTTTGGCCCCCCATGATCTTGCACATACCCAATTAACTAAGTCAACTAGAGACCAATACAAACAAAATGTCATACTTAGTACAACATAACTTCACTTGCAAAACAAACCAGCCTTAAATATCTAAACTAGAACACTACATAGATATTAGGAACATGTCCACCAAACCACACACCTGGAGCCATCAATGTAGAGCAATACAAAGTATTCTCTGGACCTATCCTGACTATTCCTAACAACCAACCTTATTGTCAACAAACAACAAAACACAAAACCAACCTTTGAGCTTATGTGGACCCAAAAGTAAGAATGCAATGACACTCACAAACCATAGCTATATGTTACCAACTTCTTATGCATAGCAATGCAAAACATTCTTCCATAAGGACTTCAAATACTCTTTCCTACATATCTCAACTTCTTATACTTGTCACCTTCCAGATATATAGGATACTAACTTCTCATCATCACTAAACATTAGAAGAACATTAGAACAACTAGTACCATACTTCAAATACTCTTTCCTACATATTTTAGCTTCCCATAACTAGGTATTAGACAACGCTAAACACTTCTCTCACACTTCAATACATTAGGTGCAATACTAAACTCGTACACTTCTTCATTAGGTTGACATCAATGCACACAACATGTTGACATTAATAAAAGCACTAAACACATAATGCTAACATCCACCACATAATCTAGTTTACAATGCTACCATCACAGTACAGGTTATAAAGCACTAAATAGTCTTACACAAGAGAATTGTAGGATATATCCCAAGATGATTGCTCAAACATTGTGCATGAAGGGGCCCACAACGAACTCTCTACTACAAATAGAAAATATTTTGAAAAACTATATAGACCACTCTAATACATATTACATTGGCCAATAGAGAGTTGTGGATGGAAATGCAAGCCTCTCCAATATATCCACACAATGATAAAGATGTGAGTGAGGATGAGCCTATGCGAGCTAAGGTTTTGCGGCCACTGAAAAAATACCAAGAGTCATGACAAAGCCTCACATCTAAGCCTCACATCTAAACCACTAGTTTAGGAATGAAGAGTATATTTGAATCACTTCTTCAAATTGAGTAAAGAAGCTTATTGTGACTTGCAATAGAATATGATACAAGTTTACACCTTAGACTAATCTTGTATGATGTTCACAGTGGGAAAAGCTCTTAATGGAGCACAACAAGAAAACAATAGAGGAAGCTATTGAATGTGCCAAGGCACTTGATGCCGATCATGGGCCAGCTACAAATCATAGTGTTGAAATAACAAAAAAATCAGTCAACCAAAAGAATGAAGTTGTTTTTGTGTTTATATTGTCATCATAGTTCACTTCTTATAATTTAGATACTATTCACAATAGATTAATGGACACTGTATATCTTGCAATCCAATTCCCTAGTAGCTAGTTAGAATAGATTGTCCAATATCATAATACCCATTCATAGTGAACGTATCATCCCCAAACAAGATATTTCTTGCAAAAAAAATTAAATTAAATTGTAAGACTAAAAATGATCAAATATGGGGTACATAAATGATCCATGATTCTTGAATTCAAATTTAAGTTTGGGCCAAGTTGAATCCCTTGTTACAAACAATCACTTGTTGACTTAAATACATAATGTGTGACTTACATACTATGATGGTTTATAAAAGGATGCAACGTCCTTCAGTTTTAAGCATTTATAATCAAGATTTACCAACTCTTGTTTGACTACTTATATCATCACTTAGATAGCATCTTACCACATCGTTTCATCATCAACTAATATCAACATTATAATCATCTGTTATGTATCTGACAAGGTTTCTTTCCATGTCTTTAGTCATTGTTCAAATGATTAATTTAGATCTAGGGATCCTCAAATATCAAGCTCCAAAGGGTGTTCACAACATTATCAGTTTTCAAATAGTAATACATATAGAGGCAAATACATATATACTAGACAATCAAACACACATGAGATCATTTCCATAGTCAAGAGTTGAATCCATAAATTGAATTTAAATATCTACAAGTGTAACGACAAATTTCATGGTGCAAAAATAATCTAGAACAAATTGAAGTTGCCAAATCTACAACTTATAAATCTTATCTCAAAGTACTAATCTCCATCATTATAGATAATTTTTAAATAAATATTCAATTCTTGTTTTCAAAACTAGATGCTTAACCTTATCTTTATTATTTTGAAAAATGTACTAATATACGTCATTATACACAATATTTAAATAAATATTCAATTCGTGTTTCCAAAACTAGATGCTTGACCTTATCTTTATTATTTTGAAAAACGTATTTGATATTATTAATATCTCTAACTCATTTTTCTAAAATGAAATCCTTATCATTGCTTAGGTATTTTTTTTTTCAACTAAAACAATTATTAATAAATAATTTTATAATTATTATCAACACAAAGCCCATTAATATAAACTAATGTGGGCAGTCAAATCAAATTTTGAGTTGTCATACGTGTTCATTTAATAATAATGAAGTTACTAGATTTATACAAAATTAAGAAAATAGATCACCTCTCAATTATATACTCTCTAAAGATACGATGCACAGCCGAATGCGTGCCGTTTGAGCATTGAATTAGAATTATGCAAATTTCTTGAAGTTTGTCGAATCGAAAAGAAGTAGCCGCCGTGGTGGGGTCATATTGGACACCTTGCATTGCCTTTGTTTTCATCGATGGAGTCAAACACTACCTTTTGTGAGCTGGTCACGTTTAGGATGTGCACACTTTGATTTTTAAATTCCATCATTATTTGTTTGGACAGTTCCAAATGGTGTGACATATTTGACGTGGCATTCATCCATTAGGTGGATGTTGGTTGGCAATTTGCAAGGTCGGTTGATTGATATTGCTGGTGTGGTTTTAGCCAACCAATTGGCACTCCAAGATTGTGCTTAAAGTTAGGGATGAGTGTCATTAAAGCATCACGTTTCTATAATGATGCAGCCAAAACATATCAAGTAACAAAAGATAGGATAAATATATATCATAAAAATAAATGAATAAAACAAAGAATGGGAATATGAGATTTAAGTAGAGAAAGATGGGATAAAAACAATGTATGAGAATATGAGAATATAAAGGTAGGAATTTGAGCATTTCAAATTGGATAGAGAGAGAGAAATTTTCAGATGAAAGGTGAAAGATGTTTTATATGTTTCTTTTCGAAAAGAAGAAACAATTTCATTCTTTAAGTGGTAAGATCAAGAGAAACTCATAAAAGATAATAACCTAATTAAATATGAAATAGAATGAAATGTATATCAAATGTAACCACAAGATATATTATTTGTATTGTAGTCTTAATAAAGTTGTCTTCTTTTATACCATGATATACTTGTGATGTACAATTCACTTAAGATCTGTTTTTATTAAAGTGTCATGTAGTGATGACACTATTGGTTGTCTTTGAAGAACCCACCTTTTCCTTGCATTAAACATGCTTCTTTTATACTCTTTGTACCACTTTGATTTTCATATACTTTTGCATTAATGTGCACTTGTCTTCATGTTTTTATTATATGTCACATGTGCTAGATGTAGAGGATTTTTTTTTCTACATGGCTATTAGTTGTCTTATCACTAAGTATATTGAGGATATATATGTAGAATTATTTTTGGATGAGATGAAAGACGTTTCATACTTTTTTTTTCTAAAAAAAAGAAATAATTTCATTGTTCAAGTGGTAAGATCAAGAGAAACACATGAAAGAACATAACCTACTTAAATAAGAATTAGAATGAAATGTATATCAAATGCAATCACAAGATATATAATTTGAATCGTAGTCTTAATAAAGTTGTCTTCATTTATACCATGATATACTTGTGATGTACAATCCACAAAAGGTTCCTTTTAATTAAAGTGTCATGTAGTGATGACAGTATTGGTTGTCTTTGAAGGTCCCACATTTTCTTGCATTTAACATGCTTCTTTTGTACTCTTTATCCCACTCTGATTTTTAAATATTTTTTCATTAATGTGCACTTGTCTTTATGTTTTTATTCTATGTCACATGTTGTGCTACATGTAGAGGATTTTTTTTCCTACATGGCTATTAGTTGTCTTATTACTAAGCTTGGGAGTATTCTCTCTACCATGAGAGCAACATTCTTAACTTGAATCACCTTCTTGTCAACGAGAACTTGAATTTTATGCTTGATCAACTATCCAATGATAGAGACAATAGGAATGATTAATATGATTCTTTAGCACATGTAAAAAATTGTTAATGGGATTTATAAGAGTAAGCTTATAAGTGGTTTAAATTTTGTGAACATTTTTTGATTTCTTACTTGTGGTTAAACAATGTGCACATGAAAAATATAATTAAAAAATATATGACTTCATGATTATGAGAGATTAGTATTACCTTGCATCCATTCATAATCACTAAACGTGAAATATTGTATATACAATCATATGCACTAAGGAAGTGTAAGGGATGCATTCATAATATTGCACCATGTTAATGTACTATATGTAAGTGCTTCAAATTTTTACTCCAATTATGAAAAAGTTAGATTTTATAGAAAAAAAACTACACTTTGTGTCCATAAGTAGACACAACTTCTTGTAGCTACACATAAATCCTATAATAGAAACGCCCATAATGTGTTGTTTCCCATTAGAACATGTAGTAAAGAATGAGGCTCAAATGAATATAAAATACCCTACAATGAACACATGATGTGAAGCTACGGAATCAAGAAACCATCTCCTTGAATCAAGAATTCTAGATGAAAGAAGCATGCTTAGCTCCATATTTTCCATCCCATTAGCCAAAATGAATATCCTTAAATTGTTACTCCAATTGATCATTGAAGTTGTCATTAGTTATCAAGCAGACATAATGAACAGACGGTAACAGAGTCAAACATGACAGTTGGTATATTCACCGAAGTACAGAGTTAACCAAGAGCATTGATCACACCCAGACTTAACTGAGTACAGTGATACCCGAGCTGACAAACTATACTGAGCAGTAGACAACACCGACCTACACAGCATAACCGAACAACAATATAACTGAGATACATAGTCTACACCGAGCACCAAGAGACAACATTAACCGAGTGGAACAAAGACCACATAAAAGTTAGATACATGGTACATTATTCTATGTAAAAAAATTTTAGCCGACCTAGATAACGGTTTACACGATCAAGGAGGACATTCATTACATATATGCAACATTAATTGTTTGTCTCATATGTATAGATGATCAAAGTAAAGTATGTACACCGTTGATATTTATAGGGTAGGGATGTAATTGTTAAGCCCTAATTAGGTCATATCATTTGATATATAAATGTATAGATGTTATTTTGTAATGTATGTTGATCAATCGATGATCAAGTAGTCGCCATACTATAGACATCAAAGATCAGACAAGGGATTTTAAGGATAGAGACTACATTGTAGAAATCAGTGTTCAGAACTAAGGCAAGGTTACCAAGCATAAGGTATTATCATTCACATTGAGGTGATAAGTTTTGTATGCACTTAATGGATCTGTATCAGTAATATTAAGATTGTATATGTTTCAGATAAAAAAAATTGTTACTCTCTAACAATTGTAATAGACCCCAAAATCTCTTAATAAAGTAGACTTAACCGTCTTATTGTAAATATCTTAACCGAGTGCATACATACTTTGTGTTGCTAAATCCTCACACGAGGTAGATCTAATCAATTTCATTGTTACTCTTAATAGGGTAAGATCATCAGAAGTGATCACTCTTTGTAAGCTTTAACAGGCTTCTTTATTGCTGCAATAGTGAAGTTTTGTGGGTGTCATCCCCACCGCAATTTTTACCTTCTAACATGGTTTTTTTATGATACCAAAATACTAGTGTCATGAGTACTTAATTTCATGTATGTGTATTGTTTATTTTACATGCATTTACATTTCAGCAGTGATACTATATGTTTGATGTATGCAATCTACTCAGTCGGTTAATACAAAATAATGGTTACAAAGAATTGATTAAAAATTTTTTAAGGGTACTGATTCACCCCTCCCCTCTCAGTACACACCCTTTCCATTATCCCAAAAATTGGTATCAAAGCTAGTTCTCTTATTTTGAAGGTTTAATCGCTGAAGAGAAAAGATCTTACAATGGAAAGGTATACACTTGACAAAACTATTGAAAATTAGAAGTTACAGTTGCAAATCTATGTTGAACAATACAAGGAAGCCAAAGAGAAACTCATGGAGATGTTGATTAAGAGAAAGGACATGGCACTTCACTGTCGTGAGATCGATTATCATGAAGAAGAGATTCATGACCCATTTGATACATCTAGATGTGAATCTGGTAGTATATCTGATGCATCTGAAGGAATTATATCAAAGCTATTTGAAAACAATCAACTTACTGAACAAGTGAAATAAATACAGATCGGTCAAGATACACAAATGGTTAGAATGGTTGAAGTCTTGAACGATGCAAAAAAAAATTTGAACAAGATAGGAACATGGTTGTTGATGACAGAAAATAGATAACTGAAAAGTTACAAGAGATAGAAACTGAGATATTGAGACTTACTGAACATTACTTTGAGATCACCAATCAAGTGGTTGCTATAAATCATGAGGCAAACCGAGTGAACACTGAACTTGCAAAAAGAATAGATGATATTGGTGTATTCAAAGAAGAAAATGAAAAACTAAGAAATGAAGTGAAGATTTTACAACATAACGAAGTGATTAAGAGATCTAAAGAAAGCACTAAGAGAATGGATGAGATTTTGAACCATCAAAGAAGACTGAACAAAAATACCAGATTAGGGTATACCGAGCAAGGAGAATTATCAAATCAAGCTAAACAAAGGAATGTCTAGTCAAGTCTGAAGCCTAAGAAATCATGCCACACATCGAATGTTTGCAGGAGCAAAGAAAAAGGTATTCCTAGAAACCCTCCTAAATTTAATGGTATTTGCTATAATTGTAATAAGCATGCACATCAAGCACATGAGTGTAGATCCAAGTTGAAAAAACCACATAAGAAACCATATATGGATAAATACTGTCAAAACTGTAACATGCATGGCCATACATCACAGGCATGAAGAAGGAACACAAAGAAAATTTGGAAGCCTAAAGGACAAGAAAAGGTAAATCAACTAAGAAGACAAGGCAATGCTTATGCATGGGATTATAACACTTGGAGTAGTTGTACAACATGTGGAAAATATGAGCATATAGTGCAGAAAACTGTATGAGACAATGGCGAACCAAGTCTAGGAATTGGTCAAACTCTAGTATGGCATACTCTCACTGTCACAAAGTCGATCACTTAAGCAGAGATTGTGCAGATCGAATAAATACTTATGGAAATGGCAATACAATTGATCAAATTGTAAGGATCAAAAATCAAATGTGGAGAAGAGCATCAAATGATAATGCAGGACCAAGCACAATAGTCGGTGACACCTCCTCCAATGGGTTAGGTGGTTCCACCATCTCCACATGAACAATATAAGCAGGTAAAGAATTATGTATTGCAAAGCTAAATCTTACATCAGTTCCTATATTCATTGCACATATGCCAAATTAGCATGAATTGAGATGCACTGTGGTATTATACTTTTGATTACTTTAATCTTGTTGAGTCAGTTAATATTTACCAAGTTGGAGTTGTCAGTCGGTGAAAATTTGAAGAGACAACCGAGTTGCTATGGTAACCGAGTATGTGGTATACTCACCAATCTGAAGCATTGTTAGTGTTAATCAAGCATTATGTTTGTTCACTGAGTAGTTGGTGAGAAGCATTTATTGAACCTCCCTAAGTCATTTGTGTATGCACCCTAAAATGGTCGCCTAGACTATGGGCCCCATTTATCATTTTATCAATTTATCAAATTCCTGAATCTATGCTTTGCAACATTTTCAATTCAAATCAATTTCCTTGATCAAATCTTAAAATTAATTTAATTATTTCAATATTTCCTAAGGTTTGATAATTTTTTCAATAATATTATTTAACTAAAAAAAAATATCTCTCTTTATTAAATGAAATAATCTTATTTAAATAAAAGAAAATATCTCTTAAATGAAATAATCTTATTTAATTAAAATATCCCATTTTAATTAAATGATTTTATCTTATTTAATTAATATCCCTCTTTTAATTAAATAATCTTATCTTATTTAATTAAAAGAAAATTCCTCTTTTAAATAAATAAAATCCCCACTTAAAGCTCTCTTTTTGATAAAAAAGGAAATAAATCAAATAAAAAATAAATAAAAATCCTTTTTTATCTACATCTTCCTAAGAGGTGGGCTTTTTTTGCCTCTTAATCATAGCCCTTTGGTCTTGCCTTTTGAAGATTTAAAGCACATGGATCAACCAAGATTTAATCTCCACCATGGCTTTATTTTCCTTTTTTTACCTCTTAATCTCCACCGTCCATTGCTCTCTATAAGGAAGCCTCTCCTTCTTATTTGCATAATTATGATAATAAAAACACACACATTCTTTAGTTTATTGTTATGTTGCAGGATTGCAGAGCAATTTTGGAGGAGAATTTGAGCACTTGAGCTTGGATATTGCAACTTCTCTCTTCTTGTCTTCTTCTCTCATGCATTCATGGCAATTCATTTAGATTAATTTTGAATTCACATTTTAGAATTGTTAATGGGATTTATAAGAGTAAGCTTATAAGTGGTAACTATGAAATTTGTCTCAATAATACATAAAGATCTTTAAATTTTGTGAACATTTTTTGATTTCTTACTTGTGGTTAAACAATGTGCACATGAAGAATATCATTAAAAAATATGACTTCATGATTATGAAAGATTGGTATTACCTTGCATCAATTCATAATCACTAAAAGTGAAATATTGTATATACAATCATATGCACTAAGGAAGTGTAAGGGATGCATTCATAATATTGCACTATGTTAATTTACTATATGTAAGTGCTTCAAATTTTTACTCCAATTATGAAAAAGTTAGATTTTCTAGAAAAAAATTACACTTTGTGTCCATAAGTAGACACAACTTCTTGTAGCTACACATAAATCCTATAATAGAAACGCCCATAATGTGTTGTTTCCCATTAGAACATGTAGTAAAGAATGAGGCTCAAATGAATATAAAATACCCTACAATGAACACATGATGTGAAGCTATGGAATCAAGAAACCATCTCCTTGAATCAAGAATTCTAGATGAAAGAAGCATTTTTAGCTCCATATTTTCCATCCCATTAGCCAAAATGAATATCCTTAAATTGTTACTCCAATTGATCATTGAAGTTGTCATTAGTTATCAAGCAGACATAATGAATAGACGGTAACATAGTCAAACATGACAGTTGGTATATTCACCGTAGTACAGAGTTAACCAAGAGCATTGATCACGCTCAGACTTAACCGAGTATAGTGATACCCGAGATGACAAACTATACCAAGTAGTAGACAACACCGAGCTACACAACATAACCGAACAACAATATAACTGAGATACATAGTCTACATCGAGCACCGAGAGACAACATTAACCGAGTGGAACAAAGGCCACATAAAAGTTAGATACATGGTACATTATTCTATGTAACAAATTTTTAGTCGACCTAGATAACGGTTTACACGATCAAGGAGGACATTAATTACAGATATGCAACATTAATTGTTTGTCTCCTATGTGTAGATGATCAAAGTAAAGTATGTACACCGTTGATATTAGGGTAGGGATGTAATTGTTAATCCCTAATTAGGTCATATCATTTGATATATAAATGTATAGATGTTATTTTGTAATGTATGTTTATCAATCAATGATCAAGTAGTCGCCATACTACAGACATCAAAGATCAGATAAGGGATTTTAAGGATAGAGACTACATTGTAGAAATCAGTGTTCAGAACTAAGGCAAGGCTACCGAGCATAAGGTATTATCATTCACATTGAGGTGATAAGTTTTGTATGCACTTAATGGATCTGTATCAGTAATATTAAGATTGTATATGTTTCAGATAAAAAAATTTGTTACTCTCTAACAATTGTAATAGACCCCAAAATATCTTAATAGAGTAGACTTAATCGTCTTATTGTAAATCTCTTAACCAAGTGCACACATACTTTGTGTTGCTAAATCCTCACACAAGGTAGATATAATCAATTTCATTGTTACTCTTAATAGAGTAAGATCATCAGAAGTGATCACTCTTTGTAAGCTTTAACAAACTTCTTTATTGCTGCAGTAGTGAAGTTTTGTGGGTGTCATCCCCACCGTAATTTTTACCTTCTAACATGGTTTTTTTACAATACCAAAATACTAGTGTCATGAGTACTTAATTTCATGTATGTGTATTGTTTATTTTACATGCATTTACATTTCAGCAGTGATACTACATGTTTGATGTATGCAATCTACTTAGTCGGTTAATACAAAACAATGGTTACAAATAATTGATTAAATTTTTTTTAAGGGTACTGATTCACCCCTCCCCTCTCAGTACACACCCTTTCCATTATCCCAAAAATTGGTATCAAAGCTAGTTCTCTTATTTTGAAGGTTTAATCGCTGAAGAGAAAAGATCTTAAAATGGAAAGGTATATACTTGACAAAACTATTGAAAATCAGAAGTTACAGCTTCAGATCTATGTCGAACAATACAAGGAAGCCAAAGAGAAACTCATGGAGATGTTGATTAAGAGAAAGGACATGGCACTTCACTGTCGTGAGATTGATTATCATGAAGAAGAGATTCATGACCCATTTGATACATCTAGATTTGAATCTGGTAGTATATCTGATGCATCTGAAGGAATTATATCAAAGCTATCTAAAAAAAATCAAGAACTTACTGAACAAGTGAAAGAACTGTAGATCGTTCAAGATACACAAATGATTAGAATGGTTGAAGTATTGAACGATGGAAAAAAAAAGTTGAACAAGATAGGAACATGGTTGTTGATGACAGAAGATAGATAACTGTAAAGTTACAAGAGAAAGAAACTGAGATATTGAGACTTACTGAACATTACTTTGAGATCACCAATCAAGTGGTTGGTATAAATCACGAGGCAAACTGAGTGAACACTGAAATTGTACAAAGAATAGATGATATTGGTGCATTGAAAGAAGAAAATGAAAAACTAAGAAATGAAGTGAAGATTTTACAACATAATGAAGTGATTAAGAGATCTGAAGAAAGCACCAAGAGAATGGATGAAATTCTGAACCATCAAAGAAGAATGAACAAAAATACTAGATTAGGGTATACCGAGCAAGGAGAATCATCAAATCAAGCTGAACAAAGGAATTTATAGTCAAGTTTGAAGCCTAAGAAACCATGCCACACATCAAATGTTTTCAGGATAAAATAAAAAGGTATTCCTAGAAACCCTCCTAAATTTAATGGTATTTTCTATAATTGTAATAAGCATGGAGATCAAGCACATGAGTGTAGATCCAAGTTGAAAAAACCACATAAGAAACCATACATGGATAAATACTGTCAAAACTGCAACATGCATGGCCATACATCACAGGCATGCAGAAGGAACACAAAGAAAATCTGGAAGCCTAAAGGACAAGAAAAGGTAAATCAACCGAGAAGACAAGGCAATGCTTATGCATGGGATAATAACACTTGGAGTAGTTGTACAACATGTGGAAAATATGAGCATATAGTGCAGAAAATTATATGAGACAATGACAAACCAAGTCTAGGAATTGGTCAAACTCTGGTATGGCATACTCTCACAGTCACAAAGTTGGTCACTTAAGCAGGGATTGTGCAGAACGAATAAATACTTATGGAAATGGCAATACAACTGATCAAATTGTAAGGATCAAAAATCAAATGTGGAGAAGAGCATCAAATGATAATGCAGGACCAAGCACAATAGTCGGTGACACCTCATCCAATGGGTTAGGTGGCTCCACCATCTCCAACTGAGCAATATAAGCAAGTAAGGAACTATGTATTGCAAAGCTAAATCTTACATCAGTTCCTATATTCATTGCACATATGCCAAATTAACATGAATTGAGATGCACTATGGTATTATAGTTTTGATTACTTTAATCTTGTTGAGTCAGTTAATATGTACCAAGTTGGAGCTGTCAATTGGTGAAAATTTGAAGAGACAACCGAGTTGCTATGGTAACCGAGTATATGGTATACTCACCAATCTGAAGCATTGTTAGTGTTAATCGAGCATTATGTTTGTTCACTGATTAGTTGGTGAGAAGCATTTATTGAACCTCCCTAAGTCATTTGTGTATGCACCCTAAAATGGTCACCTAGACTATGGGCCCCATTTATCATTTTATTAATTTATCAAATTCCTAAATCAACGCTTTGCAACATTTTCAATTCAAATCAATTTGCTTGATCAAATTGTAAAATTAATTTAATTATTTCAATATTTCCTAAGGTTTGATAATTTAATTATTTCAATATTTAATTAAAAGAAAACATCTCTCTTTATTGAATGAAATAATCTTTTTTAAATAGAATAAAATATCTCTTAGATGAAATAATCTTATTTAATTAAAATATCCCCTTTTAATTAAATGATTTTATCTTATTTAATTAATATCCCTCTTTTAATTAAATAATCTTATCTTATTTAATTAAAAGAAAATTCCTCTTTTAGATAAATAAAATCCCCACTTAAAGCTCTCTTTTTGATAAAAAAGGAAATAAATCAAATAAAGAATAAATAAAAATCCTTTTTTCTCTACATCTTCCTAAGTGGTGGACTTTTTTTGCCTCTTAATCATAGCCCTTTGATCTTGCCTTTTGAATATTTAAAGCACATGGATCAACCAAGATTTAATCTCCACCATGGCTTTATTTTCCTTTTTTTACCTCTTAATCTCCATCGTCCATTACTCTTTATAAGGAAGCCTCTCCTTCTCATTTGCATAATTATGATAATAAAAAAACACACATTCTTTAGTTTATTGTTATGTTGCAGGATTGGAGAACAATTTTGGAGGAGAATTTGAGCACTTGAGCTTGGATATTGCAACTTCTCTCTTCTTGTCTTCTTCTCTCATGCATTCATGGCAATTCATTTAGGTTAATTTTGCATTCGTATTTCCTTTCGTAGAATAATCATGCATTGTTATAATATAGATTAATTTCATTATCATATAGACAAAATCATGCATTATCATATAGAATCTCATATTTTATGGTGTACTTGCAGGGGCACAAACTAGGTCAATCTAAAGGCCTCCATCACACACCTTTGTACTCCATGAATAGAGAGCTATGAGTCACCATTTGAGACCTCATTCTTGAGTGATCTTGGGTATAATGATTCATAGAAGTGTGACACATTTTTAGCACACATTTTTGGCGCCCACCGTGGGGCAGAACATCCATTTCTGTCATCACATTTTAAAATTTCTTCTAGCTTCTATCTATTATTCTTTCAGTGTTTTTAAAGCTTTCATTTTGAGCCAAATCTGACCCCACCATTGCGTTCAGATCATCGTTTCGGTTGAAAACAACTATAAACTTGCCCATATTTGACGAAAGTCAAATCTGTGGCAAATATTTTTGCCCAAACAAACTTGCACGGAAATCAAGGTAGATTTTGGATCACCTCTACACGCAGCCCGAGGTAGATTTTCAAAAAAAATCAAAAAAAAAAAATCAAAAAATCAAAATAAAAAATCAGATTCTTTTTACTATGTTAAATTTGACGGCCATATGACCGTCAAAATCTGGGCCTTCTGTGATGGCCCCCAGCCTGTCAAATTTAAGCTCTCAATCTACTGACGTCAGTAGGATTTGAAAAGTCTTTTCCTTCACCATTGGAGTTTTTGAAATTGCAGTCTAATTTCAAACAATCATATCTTGCTCATTTTAGGTCCAAATTGAGTGCAATTTTTTTTTGATTTTGGGTAGAATTGTCTGAAGATTTCTAGGTTGTTCTTAGTTTCTAAATTTTAGTCACATATTTATGAGAAAGTGCAGGTTTTCATCACTGTACCTGTCTAATCCTCTGTTTTGCAGCTTTCGAAGCCTCGTACGGGCTCATACAGTAACATTTTTTAGTGCAACTTTTTTTGAAAGTGCGTGATTTTTCATCTACTTTCTGAATATGCAATCTGATTTCTGATTTTATAATTTTTCTAATGCTGACCAATCTTTGGCTTTGTTGTTCTTGATGCTTATCTTTGATTACAACCTAACAGTGGTTTGCAGGACGTTGAAAAAGAAGACTGAAACAAATAATACTAATAAAATCATCTTGTAGGGTGCCTTGATCGATAGTGCGCTAAATATTGTGCTTGCATTTTGTTTTTTTTTATTAAATAGGAACCCACATGCAGGACTTCTAAAATGAACTTCTATTTGGTATTTTTAGGAATGACAATAGTGTTAGGAAACTATGCTCTCGCCCTTTTGGGATGATCAGAAATCCATAAACATTATTGTCATTTTCTTATGTGTTTGAAGTATCTTTTAGATTGTAATCCTAAGAATTATATGAATGTATCCTCTCCCCTCGCTTTTGTGGATCTTGGGTGTAAGAGAAAGTGATATAATTCTTTTAGCATGGATACCTCCCAAGTGCTTTAATAGAGCCAGTGAGAGTGGATTTCCCAACTGGTAATAGGCTAAAGCCAAGCCCTTCCAAACCGGTATATAAAAAATATCATTGTAATTAGTCTCACAGTGGATAGGTGTGAATTCGTTGTGGCAACCAAAATCTCCTCTAGTACCCTAGTGGTGCGTTAAAGTCCCTACATTGTTAAGGTGAAAACCTTGCTTTGAAAGGATTGGGAGAGCCCCTTAATTGGGAAAATGACTTGATCACAACCACCTGAACGAATGTCTTGACTACAAACTTTGTTTTAGTGACCAAAAACCCTCTATCTATTGGTGCGGAAGGTCAGAGACCGACTAAGATGTCCCACATTTTTATGGCTCTTAGTAGAGACAATAGTTCTTTGGGAAGAAATTCTCTTGGGATTCAAAGCTTAGTGTGCCTGAGAAGTGAGTGCACATGTAAGGAGGAGCCCATGCCTCCAAGATTCTAAGTTGTCCACTATGAGTAAGTGTGGCTGAACTTTAGTTCAAGTGGGAATTCAATAGATATTGTCCTAGCTTAACTAGGTTGTGATGTGACTATTTCTTTTACAACAAACAATCTGCTTGATGTGTCTTGCGTGAGTGAAAGATCAAAACATACACCCAATCATTAAGACAAACACCAAAACGATCAACAAATCTGCATTCTTATGTGTCAAACTGTCAACTTGCTCATTTTTTCTATCTTATCATTTTCAGTCATCCTGGGTTGATCCAGAATAGATTAGGTCACTTTCCCTACTGTTAGAAGCTTGTTTACACTTTGGATTCTTGCGTTTTGATCTCTTGAACTAGTAATCTTTGGTTTCACAAGTGACCTTGCTTGGAGTTGGTGAGCTAGAAACTATCCTTGTTGAGAAAATAAACCTTTAGATCCTTTGATAACACACTTGGAGAGTCTTAGTAATCTCTTGTCCATTCACTTCCATACAAAATTCAAATTCAATCAATATAACTTAGGTAAATCATCCTCCTGATCCACATGTGTTAGGGTATTCACCCATTTATTGGGCACCTCTGTGGTAGTTTTGGTTTATACCTCTTTCTAAATTCTATCTTATCACCTCTCTTTTGGACAAGTGAGTGCTTTTACTATCCTAGTTTGGTACCAACGTTTCTTAGGGTCATCCTATCACCTAGTACCTTTTCTTTCATGCCAGTTACAACAAGATATCAAGTAAATCAAGGAAAGCAACCTCAAGTTATTTTTAACCAATTACCCTTAGTTCAAACTCACCAAAAACATAAGGGTAAAGCACACATATTTGATCAATCACCTAGGAACAATTCTGAAGTTTGGTTTGACTCCAAGAGTCACCTTAGTGAGTTGAGTACCCCCTTAGCATCATCTCATTTCGATATGGATATAAGTTACACATTGACTCGACGAGATAGGGAGGATATGGATAAACGTCTTCATGATATATTTGAGAAACATAGAGATTCCATTCCAGTTTGTTGTTCCTCTCATGGACATCGATCAATCTCACCCCTTATCTCAACTAGATATATGGATGCACACCAAAGGGCTGAAAGAGATAAGTGATGAGCTTATCAAGAAGCACAATTGCATCATGACAACCAAAATGATGAGCCTTATGATACTCAGGCGAACACAACATATACCAATGACTTGTTCAGACATTCAGGACCAAGTTCACTACCCAAAATTCCTTCAAGATACACAAGTGAAAGACTCGAGAGAATTGAGCGTGAAAAGAAAGCCTTCCTAGATGGACAAGCTAAAAAGGAAGAGCAATTTAGACTCCTAGAGTTTGAGAGAAAAACTTTGTTGGAAATGGAAAGGAAGGCCTACGAAGAAGAGCAAGATAGACTCTTGGCCCAACAAAAAAATGATCAATTCAACAATATGCATGTTGGTGGTGGAAATAGCTCTCCTTCATCCACCCCTCCTAAGAATCTGTAAAGACTAAAATTTCAACTATGTATGCCACATAAGCTTTTAAGCATAACCAGTCAAAAAGTCAAAAGAAAAGGTCGACAATTCCATACATTTATCACATGTTACATCAAAAGAGGATCATACAAGCGACCAACTTGTCGAGTGTACATTAAGTCTTTTAAACCAAATACATACAATTTCAAGCCGACCAACTTGTCGGATTGAGGAATCAAATAAACAAATTACTTTGATACAACAAAGTGATTACATCTAGAAGTGTCGACCAGCTTGTCGATCACTAGATAAAGTACAACATGAAAAATAGAGAAAGAAGAGTAGAAATAAACACTGGAAGTATCAACTCATCGAGTTCTATCTCTTGAGCCTCAGACTGAGTCCCTTATGCTTCCTCGAGAATAGAGGTGGGGTCCAGGCACTTTTTCCGCCCAACTGTGGAGTGGTCAGCTTCGGAAGTGATGAATGTTCCCCGAGGTTCTTCCTGACACAAAGAATGCCCCATCCCTGCATGAGAGGCCTAGCTTCTCGCTACTGGCAGATTCTGATGGTCTTAGTGCAGCCGTGTAACTTAACCTACAAGCACATATGCCTACAGTAGGTTCTATACAACGGATGTAGCAAGGGGTGAAGTTAACCAAGCATAATCAATAAGAACTTATGCAATTTTCTACTTTGGCCAAAGTAATTTTTATCCAGGTTTGAACTGGCAGGTAAGAACATTACCCTCCCTTGTAATATACATTCGGCACATCTTCCATCAATTGATACATTCCAGATTCCACATGAAACAATAAAATAACATCTCTGAAACTTAATTTAATAAATTTATCAATCACTTCAATGTGCATATCAAATCATTTAGTATGATAAAACTAAATTTCTGCTATAAGGTTTCACCCAGTCTGGTCTGTTTAGATAAAACTATGGTTCCCAACTTAAAATAGAAAAGAATCAAGCATTTCAAACAAAAATAAAATTTACTCCGTTGGTAAACAACATAGCGAAATTAGTATCTTCTGAATTCAGAAATATGGAAAAACTGATATTATTTATATTTAAGAGATCAAATATACTGTAATTAAAGGAATGCCTCAAAGAGACGCCAGCAAAACAAGCTTACACATGAGCTGTTTGATCAAAAGCAGGTGCACATAGAATAGGCAGTCAAGGAAATAAGAGGTGTAATCAAGCTTGTACTGTTATAAATAAGGCAGGGCCTAAACAGTATGCATGTTTTTTTTCTGGTCAATACATAGAGCAGCCATAGCTGCAGCTTACCCATAAAAATAAATAGTAGTTTAAACACAAAAAGTAACCTGACTAGAATGCTTTAAAATGACAATATGGTAATAAACCAGCACAAAGTCCAGTAGATTGCATCAACTTTACTGTGGCAGCTTCGACTACCGGTGACAATGGAAGCTTTGGATAAGGGTACGGACATCCATAAAATCTTGTCGGGTATTATAGTTGGAAACGAACGGTGTATCTAAATGAATGACAAGTTTTAATGTTGAATAAAATAAATCATTGAAATTGACCAGTTTTCAAATTAGGTCCAAAAATTATACACTATTGTCTAATTGCATGAAGGTATATTTAGGTATATTGATTTTCCTCCTAAACAAATTTTGAAGAAAAATAGCTACATGGTTATGTATACAAAATTTCGCAATGCATTCTAGTTTTACAGTATAGCTGTACGTTTCAATCATCTCTGTAATACAGTTTGGTTATAGCTGCTATGTTTGAATGTATGAATAGACCAAAAGAGAAACACAAAGTCCAAAGGAATTGTAAAGTTTGAGTATCAATTGATTACCCATAACCTAAAATTTTTGAATAGGCAGAGAAGAATTTTTAAAATAAAAATTGAATACACCTAATAGAAAGGCATTTTTAGCTTGCAAACAAAATATTTCTGAAACCCATCAATGATCAGAAAAAGCACATCAGCATCTTACAAAAATATAAGCATTGAACACAGAATTTACAGTACCATATTGACCAGTAAATGTAAGTGCAAGATTTGAACCACAGCAGTCAAGAAAAGACAATAAAGGAACCTGGTTGTAAACAGATAATGTGGCCTATGGTGTCTTTCCAATTTTTCCAAATCCTTCCCAGTTCAATTTTCTTTCCGAACTTTCTCCCCGTGCATGTCAAGAAAAGAGGGTGCCCTCAAGAAGATTTTTCTCGGCATTATTTAATGGCAAATAACCGTTTCTTGTTTTACTTCCGTTGGAAAGGAATGTTAAAGAAAAAGGATAAAATAAAAGTTCACATTTTTAACATAATAAAATAGCCTACTCGACTTCACATTTTTCCATTCAGATAAAAAATAAATAAATAAAACAATGCAGATATTTATTTTTATTCGTGGAACATTTAGCACTCATAGCAAAAACTAATAAATTATCATATAGTGGTGTGTGCGTGGCACTACTGCATCTGAATCTGACCCTAGGCGGGGAGCTAGATCTCTCTCCTCGACCACACCCCTGTCCTCCGACCTGCAACCACTCAAACACTCGACAAGAAAACTAACATCAGTAATTCACATGATAAATATATCTCCAAATTTAACTAA
>MU224565.1:1563827-1587507 GCA_018584345.1 Thuja plicata | reverse complement strand
ATATTTCTAAGAACATCTTGTTTATGAGGACTATTTAGACCTCTTATATTCCAAGATATAATCTTCATTTAATGGATTGGGGAGCAAATCTCAGGGATAGTAGATTGTTTACCATCCACAATACTCTATTTTGCTTCTAGCTCTCTCATAGCTTTATGAGAAGGTCTACCTCTTCCTCCCTGGGGTGATCCTACATCTTCTTTCTTCCTTCTCATCTGGACTCCCCCTAAAGGGGTTATATCTACCTTTTTCCCTGATTCTTGAGCTTTTAGATTCAGTCCTCCTTTCTTAGAGGGTTTTTTGTCTTTCTTATTATTTTTCACCTCAGACCATAGGGATTCCCACTTTTCCGAGGTAGGAGACAAATAATCAAAACTTTCTTTTTGGGTATCCTCCTCATTGACTTCAGACCAGCACTTGCTACTGTTTCCATTATTAATAGATATCACCTGCTCACTCACTAAAGGTGAAGGTACCGATTTATCCACAACTATTACTCGTTGTCCATTTGTTTCAAGGAAGCAGCCATTCTCATTTTGTTTTTCTATTCTTGGGCCTTGTGGCTCCTTTTCAAAACAAACTTCCAGAGGAACATTTTGGTGCTGGAGTTCCTTCTCCCTATTCCTGACCAGAGGACTTTGGTAAGCAGGTAAGGAATCATCCACTTTTCTCTCTTGTTCTGTTGTATATGGGTTCTCCTGCTCCAGGATCTGAGGTAAATCCTTATCGACTGATGTCTGAATAATATCTTCCTCTGGCTGGTTTATTAGATCAACATTTTGGTCTTCTTTTGATTTTTTCTCTTCTTCTAAGAAATTTGGGGGGATTGGAAGAGAGGAAGAAGATCCATTTTTCTCTCTCCAAACTACTCTTGATTCTTTCTTTTTAGGCTTAATAGTAGGTTTAAGAAGGCATTGTTTTGCGCAATGCCCAGATTTTTTGCAGGTGAAGCAGGCAAAGGGGATAGATTCAAACTCCACAACTTGACTATGAGTACCCAGCTTTGAATTAATTGAAATAACTTCCGGGAGGTCAGTATTTTGATTAATGTTGACATAGATTATTGCATATACTAATCTAGTCTTTGTAGCTGTCATTGGGTCAATTGATAAGAGCTCCCCAAACGAGCTAGCCAATCCTGGAAAAACATCTTCATGCCAGTATTCCAGAGGAAGACCCTGGAATCAAACCCACACTGGGGCTGATTCGAACATATCCATATTAAGGTCAAGATTTTCCCCCCATTTCTAAAGATCCAAAGATGATTTACCAAACATCCAAGGACGCCCACACAGAACAACAAAAAGGTCTTCAGAACTAGAAAACTCAAAAGTAAAAAAACCTTTTGGTAAGGCAGCTATGTCGACTTGACCTTTTAACCTCCATTTCCTTTCTGCATAAACCCTAACTGTATCAATATTAGGTCTTGGGCCCATGAACTTTCCTATTAGCGTATTTTCCATTGAAGCTACTGTATGATCAACCAGTGACTCAGGAAGGGAAATGCTAAATATTGCCCTCACAGGTCCGACGTGTTGTCAACAAGGGGAAAAGAATATTTCCCGGTAGGTTTCACACCAAAAAGAGAGGTCCAGCTTCTATTCGCAGTATTTTTAAATAAAGGTTGACCGTATTTTGCAATCTCAGAAAGCTTACCATCACCTTTCATAGTCTTTGGAGCATCTTAATGGATTTGGAATCTTGATAGAGGATTGTCCTCCCTTTTCTCTTTTGTGGAGCCCTCCACTGCTACATCTTTTACCTTTTTTTGAATCACTGGCACGGAAAAACTCTGAACGTTGCCAGAGGCCTCTTTCCCGCTCATGTCATGGTTCAAAAATTCCCTTTTGCCACCTTCTCGGGGATGATTCTAATCTGGGTCTTTGTCCCCTTCTGCATCCTTCTCTCCTCCCTTGGTAATCTTGTTGCCTTCACCTAGATTCGTTTGCAATCCTCCTCCAGCAGGTTTCCCGCCCAAAGGGGAATTCAAATTCCCTCCAGCCACTCGCTCCCCTCCTCTCCTCTCCATGTTAAAAGAAAAGTTTTAGCTTCAATGGTCATCATATTTGATGTTCACATGTTATTCTATGTTCATGATATTATTTGTAGGGTCCATTCAATACGAACAATGGGAAAGAACAAAAGAGGAACAATTGAACAACAAGAGATTGAAAAGGAAAGACAAAGGGAACGCATGAGGAGAATATGACAAGGTACATCATCAAATGCAAGAAACATAAGTGATGAAAATGAAAATTTTAATATTAATGTGACTGATGCAATGGATAGGATGGTGGACTGGTTAACAAGGTAAGATGCACAAATTTGTTTTACCAATGAACTATCCTTCCAAGTGCACAATGGCTTCAAGAGACTCAACTCAACAAAGGTTACTCTAGATGAAACCCAATGATAGATTTGATGTATTTGGGGTATATAAGGATATATTCAATTGGTTTTGTTGTTTCTAGAGTTATCTTACTCATAATGATGAAATGTCTTCAAATTGGCCTAGAGACCTAATTAGACAGTCTTGTAGCCCTATAGTGACCTTTTTGGTCTTAAAAATATTCACTTTCCCAAAATACTAAGAGAAATAAATGCATATTCAGACACCCTTTTGGACATATTTTAACATATCAAAGACTTAGGTATAGGTACTATGGACCAAATTGCAGTACTCTGATTGTACCCTGCAATTACAAGAAATTAGGTGATTTTACAAAGCAACTATGTCATGGAAACATATCCAAGCTCTCAACTCTTAGACAATGACATAAAATGACTCAAAACCTCTAAACCTAAGAGGAATTAGACCCAAGACATAAGGAACCCCAAAAGCCCCAAATTGGTTACTTCAAACCCTTGAATCTAGGGCTTTTCCAATCTCGACCTCCTACACTCTTCCAGAGTCAATTGGTGGTTGATTCACCATTTATACCACCCCACAAGACTCTGCCAAACATAAAAAGGCTATGTTGTTAAGCCCAAACTCCCACTACTACTCCTTAGCAATCAACTTCATTAGAAACTTCACTGTTACAGTCAGTGATCACTCCCTTTCCTTCAAAACTCTACAAGTAAGATCATTAGCACTTATAGTACATTGTTAGTTTACTCATTCCATGGATCCTAGGCCTCTACACCCATGGAATGGATCCTATTTACAAACTAGCCTTCAAAATAGATGAAAAACTTAACAAAATCATACTTTAATTCACTGGAAATGACAGTACAGTCATGTAAGACGACTCTCAATGCATTGGACATGGAAATGAATAGTTTTAGATTTCTTAATATTCCAACATGTAATTGAAAATCAACCCAATAAGTGTTGAAACCTTTCACAGTGCATAAAACATATAAGTTGCAGACTGAATTTATATTTTATTGAAATCTCAATGACTGTCTGTACTCTCCAAGCCTCCTTTCTCGTACAATGGAGTACCAAGTAAAAATAGAAACCAAAAATTAACTTCCCCAACCTCTTCCAACTGGTTTGAGGGATTATTTAAGTGTTTTAAACAAGAAAAATCAATTTCCCTCTTAAATGGCTACTAGCCGTTACATTTTAAATATTTGAATTTTTAAACTTAAAAAATGCTTTAAAAGCCTTGTAAATAGGAATTTAAGAACTGCAAAGGTTTCCAAACACTTAGGAGACTTAATTGCATCATTCCTATAAGCCTAACTACCCTAAGACACCCTTGGACACTAATGGTCCATATTACATTTATTCAATCCTTTCAAGGATATAAATTCATTCCTTAGGTTCAAATGCCCTTTCATGGCATCAAACCATTATAGGAGCCAATACATTATAATTGATATGATTTGCATCATTTAGGATCCTTTTGGACCTTTGACTGCCATTAGGTGTCTTCCATTCCTTCCTAGTCTTCATGGTTTGGTTCATGGTCTTCATGTTGATCCTTGGTGCTCCTGCACCATACTCCCCACCACCAATGAAATTCTTGTCCCAAGAGTTGTGTGGCTTAAAGGATCTTTGCAATGTAGGGGTGAAGTAATCCCCCAAAGTGATCTTCCTTCTCACACCTTGGAAACTTGCATTCACACACAATTTGTTAAAAGGAAAACATGCTTTTGCTGACTGTCCTTGGAAAGGACAGTGAGAGGGATTGAAGTCCTTCTCCTTTAATCCCCTCAATGGATTGGATCCCTGATCTAACATCTTTGCTCTCTTTATTTTCTATGGCTACATCATAGGAAAATTTATGGTCCCAACTTGCACAAAGGTTAGGTTCCAAATCTCTCCACCTTTAGGACTATCATAGTATCCTCTTGACTGTACTTTCTTATCCCCCTTCCATCTGGTATCATACTAAACCTTCTTCGCTATCTCCTGCCCAAAACACATAAGTATTGGTTCTTCTTGGTACCTTACTAATGGTTGCAACTCATATCTCTTGCCTTCATGGTGAACCAAATACTTATTATTGAATCCATCATGAATAACTTTCGTTGACCATTTCCAAGACCTGCCTAAGATCAAGTGTCCACATCTCATATCCAAAACATCACATAGTACCCTATCTCTGTACTTGCCAACTAAAAATTCAATCATGACTTGAGTACTAACTAACAAATTCTGATCCACATTTACCCAAGTAGCATAATATGGCTTAGGATGTAAAAATGTTTTCAAATTTAACTTCCTAACAACCTCATGAGACACAACATTATGACTTTCTTCTGAGTCTATAATGAGTCTACATACTTTACATTGGACTAAGCAATTTGATCTGAATATACTCACTTGTGGATGCCATGGTTGTCCTATTCCCATCAATAAGCATTCTCAATCCTCTAGTTCAATTACAATGGGCTCTTGCTGCTCTTCTCTCTTTGTGTCTTCTTCCATCAAGTTCACTCTCCTGTCTCTACCCTTGTCCTCATTCCATTTAGGATATCTAAAGGACTGATGACCGACTTCATTGCAAGTAAAGAATCTTCCTATAAACATTTCATTTCCTCTTCCTCCTCTATATACTCCTCTCATCTCTGATGTGTATGGTTTGTCTTTGTCCTTATCATTGTTATTCTAAAAATCAGTGGTTCCTCTACCACCCCTTCCTCTCATAGAATATCCTCCTCTTGTGCTATTCTTCTTTGCATGCCTTCTTCTTATCTTCTCTTCAGCCTTTATGGCTAATTGATAGCATTCATCAATTGTCCTTGGGGTAGTAAGACTAAGTTCATCTTGAATTTTCAACCTTAGCCCCCCAAGTACCTTGCAATCTTTTCTTCCACTTCTTCTTCATGACCTATTCTAATATCCAACTTATGGAACTCCTCAGTGTACCTTTGTACATCCATATCCTTTTGTCTAAAATCTCTCATCTTCTTTTATAACTGTACTCTATAATCCATTGGCAAAAAAGTTTCCTTCATCTTGTCCATCATACTATACAAAGATGTGATCTTGGGTTTCCCATTCTTCCACCTTTTTGCCTGAACACAACCCCACCACAATAATGCATGTCCCTTCAACCTGGACTTTGTAATCTTCGATTTGTCCTTCTCCCCTATTCCTTCACACTCAAAGCAATTCTCAATTGCACTGAACCAATCTATTAGTTCCTCATCATCCATCTTCCCTCCATACATTGGTAAGTCTTTCCTTACCCTTGAATCTCCATTCTTTATGGCCTTCACCAACTTAGCCATCCTCTCATCCTCAGGGTCTAGTTGCTCTTCCTCTTGGGGCACTTCTTCTTCTTCTGCTTCTTCTACTTACTCATCCAATCTGATAATCTTGTCTCTCTTCTCTAGTGCTAAGATTATCTCCATCATGGTCTTCATAATTATTTCCTTCTCATGGTTCTCTATTTCCCTTTGTTCCAGTGTTGCTTTCAACTTCCTATTGTCTGCCAATTGCTCCTTGACTATCCTGGCCAAATCTATGTTTTTCATCCTTGTAATAAAATGCTCTTCTCCTTCAAACATGTTCCCTAATATATTTGTGTCTCTGATACCACTTGATGCAATGGAAAGGATGGTGGACTGGTTAACAAGGTAAGATGCACAAATTTGGTTTACCAATGAACTATCCTTCCAAGTGCACAATGGCTTCAAGAGACTCAACTCAACCAAGGTTACTCTAGATGAAACCCAATGATAGATTTGATGTATTTGGGGTATATAAGGACATATTCAAGTAGTTTTGTGGTTTCTAGAGTTATCTCTTACTCATAATGATGAAATGTCTTCAAACTAGCCTAGAGACCTAATTAGATAGTCTTGTAGCCCTACAGTGACCTTTTTGGTCTTAAAACTCTTCACTTTCCCAAAACACTAAGAGAAATAAATGCATATTCAGACACCCTTTTGGCCATATGATGACATATCAAAGACTTAGGTATAGGTATTTTGGACCAAATTGTAGTACTCTGACTGTACCCTTGCAATTACACTAGAAATTAGGTGATTTTACAAAGCAACTATGTCATAGAAATATCTCCAAGGTCTCAAATCTTGGACAATGACATAAAATCAATCAAAACCTCTAAAACTAAGAGGAATTAGACCCAAGACATAAGGAACCCCAAAAGCCCCAAATTGGTTACTTCAAACCCTTGAATCTAGAGCTTTGCCAATCTCGACCTCCCACACTCTTCCAGGGTCAATTGGTGGTTGATTCACCATTCATACCACCCAAAAAGACTATTCCAAACATAAAAAGGCTATGTTGTTAAGCCTAAACTACCACTGCTACTCCTTAGCAATCAACTTCATTAGAAACTTCACTGTTACAGTCAATGATCACTCCCTTTCCTTCAAAACTCTGCAAGTAAGATCATTACCACTTATAATACATTTTTATTTTACTCATTCCATGGATCCTAGGCCTTTGCACCCATGGAATGGATCCTATTTAGAAACTAGCCTTCAAAATAGATGAAAAACTTAACAAAATTAGACTTTAATTCGCTGGAAATGACAGCACAATCATGTAAGATGACTCTCAATGCATTGGAAATGGAAATGAATAGTTTTAGATTGCTTACTATTCCAACATGTAACTAAAAATCAACCCAATAAGTGTTGAAACCTTTCACAATGCATAAAACACAAAAGTTGTAGACTAAATTTGTATTTTATTGAAATCTCAATGACTGTCTGTACTCTCTAGGCCTCCTTGCCCGTACAATGGAGTACCAAGTACAAATAGAAACCAAAACTTAACTTCCCCATCCTGGTGTAGGAGCACCTATTTACAAGAAAAATCTCCAAGAGGATCCAAATAAGGAAAAGATAATAACATGATCCATTTTATTTCACTTTATTTCATAAGGTCATGTGTGATGTATTGAGTCCATTATGTAATGCTAAATGAACCATTTTGTCAAAATTGTCCATTTGGGGCATAGATTGGTAAAATAGGTCAAATAATGTAAAAACATCCATGGAAGGGTGGAAATGATGTAAAAGGTCACTAATATGTGTTTTTATGTGTTTCTAAGGTTATTAAAAAGTTTTAACATCATTGGGTTAAAGTTGCAAAAGTTGTCAAGCAAAAATGTTGTCAAAATGCAAAAGAAGGTGAAAAGTGGTTTCCATCGGTTTTGACAGTAGTTAGAGAGGTTTGGAATGTCAAAAGGATTTATATATCATTGTATTTTTGAACCAAATCATTATGTAAAGTTGGAGAAGGATTGGAAAGCATTGAAAGCATTTTGGTATCATATTTTCATTGTTCATTCTATTGTTTTGTTGTCTTGAAAGTTTTCCCTCTTGTTTCTAGGCCTTGTACGGACATGTACAGTCTGGAAACAAGTTTATTTGTATTATGGTATTTTAGAACAGTGAATAAGCTTTCCATTCCTCTTTATTTGAGTTTATTTTATGCAATTATGAGAAAGTTATGAGAGTTTTGCTGAAAGCCATTTGTAACTGCCCAAAACCCTGATTCACGAAAACTAGTTTTGGAAGAATCATCATAACTTATTATGTAACTGTTGGATCTTTCTGCAAGTTTCAAAAAATTTCTCTAAATTTCATTTCTATAATATGACTGGAGTGATTGGAAATTTTATCAATATTGGTAGAGTTATTAATGACTTTTAATTACTAGAATACAGTAAATTTCATAGTTGAACAAATGTAATGCGTCAATCCATAGATTGATTAAACTAAGTTGTGAATTTATTTTGATGTTGAGTATGGTATGATCCATGAAGGGTTATTAGATATATTTTTTTATTGATGGAATTTAGGTGTTGAAGAATTCTTTGATAGAGGAACCTATCATTTATGTTATGTTTCACTAATTTAGAGGTGTTATTTGCCTCTAACAAGTTGTTCATTTGAGTGAAAGGATATTGGATCAAAACAAATCCTAGAAGGTTTATGAGTTTTCAATTATTATCTGTATCAGATTGGTATCATATCTTGAAGATCTTGAGTGTGTGGGTAGAGCGCCGAGGGAGGCAATCCACACCAGGACCTTCGGTTTGTTTATTTGATTATTGCTTATAGAGTTCTAGTTGCAGGTGCTCATCCACTAGTTGCAAGTATGCATACATGAAGGTATGTCATGGGGCCATAGGATATGGTCCAAGGGCCTAAGGAAGAGGTCCATGGTTTCCAAAAGTCCTGGGGAGAGAGGCAAAGTGGAGAACTCCTGGGTGAGGCAAGAGAGTTGTTGTAGCAACATTGGATGGTGGACAAGAGTTTGGTGCAGCACCATGAAAGGCATCCATATGAAATTTATTGAAGGGATTCAAGAGATTTTGGTTTAAGAACTATGCATAAAAGGCATCAATTATATGAAAATATGGAAATAATATTGAAGAGGCAAATATGAAGATAAAGACAAAGGCATCAAAGGAAATGATGTGTTGCTAGTTTCTTTTTCCAAGAGACATGGAAAGATTTCAAGGTCGGCAGTATGGTGCAGGAGCACCTATTTACAAGGAAAATATCCAAGAGGTTCCAAAAAAGGAAAATATAATAACATGATCCATTCTATTTCACTTTATTTCATAATGTCATGTGTGATGTATTGAGTCTACTATGTAAGGCTAAATGAGCCATTTTGTCAAAATTGTCAAAATTATCCAGTTGGGGCATAGATTGGTCAAATAGGTCAAATGATGTAAAAACATCCAAGTAATGGTGGAAATGATGTAGAAGGTCAATAATATGTGTTTCTAAGGTTATTACAAAGTTTTAAGATCATTGGGTTAAAGTTGCAAAAGTTGTCAACTTGACAACAAAAGTTGTCAAGCTAAAATGTTGTCAAAATGCAAAAGAAGGTGAAAAGTGGTTTCCATCAGTTTTGAGGGTAGTTAGAGAGGTTTGGAATGTCAAAATGATTTTATATATCATTTTATTTTCAAACCAAATAATTATGTAAAGTTGGAGAAGTATTGGAAAGCATTGAAAGCATTTTGGTATCATATTTTCATTGTTCATTCTACTTTTTTGTTGTCTTGAAAGTTTTCCCTCTTGTTTCCAGGCCATGTATAGTCTGGAAACAAGTATATTTCTATTATGATATTGTAGAACAGTGAATAATATTTCCATTCCTTTTTATTTGAATTTATTTCATGCAATTATGAGAAAGTTAGGAGAGTTTTACTGAAAACTATTTGTAACTGCCCAAAACCCTGATTCACGAACACCCGTTTTGGAAGAATTATCATAACTTATTATTTAACCATTGGATCTTTCTGTAAGTTTAAAAAAATGTTCTCTAACTTTCATTTCTATAATTTGACTAGAGAGATTGTCTTTTTTATTAATATTGGTAGAGTTATTAATGACTATTTATGATTGTATTTTCATGACCAGAATACAGTAAATTTCATTGTTGAACAAATGTAATGCTTCAATCCATAGATTGATTAAACTAAGTTGAGAAGTTATTTTGATGTTGAGTATGGTATGATACTTGAAGGGTTATTGGATGGATGTTTGTATTGACGGACTGTAGTTGCTGAAGAAGTCTTTGATAGAGGAACCTATCATTTATGTTATGTTTCACTAATTTAGAGATGTTATTTGCCTCTAACAAGTTGTTCATTTGAGTGAAAGGATATTGGATCAAAAATGATCCTAGAAGGTTTATGATTTTTCCATGATTCTCTACATCATATTGGTATCAGATCTTGAAGATCTTGAGTGTGTGGGTAGAGCGCCGAGGGAGGCAATCCACACCAGGACCTTCGGTTTGTTTATTTGATTCTTTCTTATAGAGTTGTGATTGCAGGTTCTCATCCACTAGCTGCAAGTATGCAGAAAAGAAGGTATATCATGAGGCCATAGGAGATGGTACAAGTGCCTAAGGAAGATTTTCATGGTTTCCAAAAGTCCTGGGGAGAGAGGCAAAGTGGAGAACTCCTGGGTGAGGCAAGAGAGTTGTTGTAGTAGCATTGGATGGTGGACAAGAGTTTGGAGCAGCACCATGAAAGGCATCCATATGAACTCCATTGAAGGGAGTCAAGAGAGTTTGGTTGAATAATGATGCAGAAAAGGCATCAATTAGATGAAAATATGGAAAGAAGATTGAAGAGGGAAATATGAAGATAAAGACAAAGGCATCAAAGGAAATGATGTGTTGCTAGTTTCTTTTTCCAAGAGACTTGGAAAGCTTTCAAGGTCGGCAGTATGGTGCAGGAGAACCTATTTAAAAGGAAAATATCCAAGAGGTTCCAAAAAAGGAAAAGATAATAACATGATCCATTTTATTTCACTTTATTTCATACGGTCATGTGTGATGTATTGAGTCCATTATGTAAGGCTAAATGAACCATTTTGTCAAAATTGTCCATTTGGGGCATAGATTGGTCAAATAGGTCAAATGATGTAAAACCATCCATGGAAGGGTGGAAATTATGTAAAAGGTCATTAATATATTTTTTTTAATGTGTTTCTAAGGTTATTACAAATTTTTAAGATCATTGGGTTAAAGTTGCAAAAGTTGTCAACTTGACAACAAAAGTTGTCAAGCAAAAATGTTGTCAAAATGCAAAAGAAGGTGAAAAGTTATTTCCATCGGTTTTGAGGGTAGTTAGAGAGGTTTGAAATGTAAAAATTCTCTATATATCATTTTATTTTTTAACCAAATCATTATGTAAAGTTGGAGAAGGATTGGAAAGCATTGAAAGCATTTTGGTATCATATTTTCATTGTTCATTCTATTGTTTTGGTGTCTTGAAAGTTTTCCCTCTTGTTTCCAGGCCTTGTACAGCCATGTACAGTATGGGAAAAAGTATATTTTTATTATGATATTGTATAAAAGTGAATAATAGTTACATTCAATTTGATTTGAGTTTATTTCATGTAATTATGAGAAAGTTATGAGAGTTTTGCTGAAAACTGTTTGTAACTGCCCAAAACCCTGATTCACGAAAACTAGTTTTGGAAGAATCGTCATAACTTATTATTTAACTGCTGGATCTTTCTATAAGTTTCAAAAAAAGTTCTATAAATGAAATTTATATAATCTGACCTTAGTGATTGGATTTTTTATCAATATTGGTAGAGTTATTAATGACTGTTTATGACTGTATTTTCATGACCAGAATACAGTAAATTTCATAGTTAAACAAATGTAATGCTTCAAACCATAGATTGATTAAATTAAGTTGAGAAGTTATTTTGATGGTGAGTATAGTATGATTATTGAAGGGTTATTGGATTTATGTTTGGATTAATGGACTATAGGTGTTTAAGAATTATTTGATAAAGGAACCTATCATTTATGTTATGTTTCACTGATTTAGAGATGTTATTTGCCTCTAACAAGTTGTTCATTTGAGTGAAAGGATATTGGATCAAAAAATATGATAGAAATTTTATGAGTTTTAAATGATTCTATACATCATATTGGTATCATATCTTGAAGATCTTGAGCGTATTGGTAGAGCGCCGAGGGAGGCAATCCACACCAGGACCTTCAGTTTGTTTATTTGATTCTTTCTTATATAGTTGTGGTTGCAGGTGCTCGTCCACTAGCTGCAAGTATCCAGACATGAAGGTATGTCATGGGGCCATAGGAGATGGCCCAAGGGCCTAAGGAAGAGTTCCATGGTTTCCAAAAGTCCTAGGGAGAGAGGTAAAGTGGAGAACTCTTGGGTGAGGCAAGATAGTTGTTGTAGCAACATTGGATGGTGGACAAGAGTTTGGAGTAGCACCATGAAAGGAATCCATATGAACTCCATTGAAGGGAGTAAAGAGAGTTTGGTTGAAGAATGATTTATAAAATTCATCAAGAAGATGACAATATGGAAATAATATTGAAGAGGCAAATATGAAGATAAAGACAAAGGCATCAAAGGAAATGATGTGTTGCTAGTTTCTTTTTCCAAGAGACTTGGAAAGCTTTCAAGTTCGGTAGTATGGTGCAGAAGCACCTATTTACAAGGAAAATCTCCAAGAGGCTCCAAAGAAGGAAAAGATAATAAAATTATCCATTTTATTTCACTTTATTTCATAAGGTCATGTGTGATGTATTGAGTCCATTATGTAAGGCTAAATGAGCCATTTTGTCAAAATTGTCCATTTGGGGCATAGATTGGTCAAATAGGTCAAATTATGTAAACCCATCCATGGAAGGGTGGAAATGATGTAAAAGGTCATTGATATGTGTTTTTATCTGTTTCTAAGGTTATTACAAAGTTTTAACATCATTGGGTTAAAGTTGCCAAAGTTGTCAACTTGACAACAAAAGTTGTCAAGCAAAAATGTTGTCAAAATGCAAAAGAAGGTGAAAAGTGGTTTCCATCGGTTTTGAGGGTAGTTAGAGAGGTTTTGAATGTAAAAAGGATTTATATATCATTGTATTTTTGAACCAAATCATTATTTAAAGTTGGAGAAGGAGTGGAAAGCATTGAAAGCATTTTGGTATCATATTTTCATTGTTCATTCTATTGTTTTGTTGTCTTGAAAGTTTTCCCTCTTGTTTCCAGGCCTTGTACGACCATGTAAAGTATGGAAACAAGTGTATTTGTATTATGATATTGTATAAAAATGAATAATCTTTCCATTCCTTTTTATTTGATTTTATTTCATGCAATTATGAGAAAGTTATGAGAGTTTTGCTGAAAATCATTTGTAACTGCCCAAAACCCTGATTCACGAAAACCAGTTTTGGAAGAATCATCATAAATTATTATTTAACCATTGGATCTATCTGTAAGTTTAAAAAATATTATTTAACTTGAATTTATATAATCTGACCAGAGAGATTGGTTTGGTTATCAATATTGGTATAGTTATTAATGACTGGTTATGACTATATTTTCATGACCAAAATACAGTAAATTTCATAGTTGAACAAATGTAATGCTTCAATCCATAGATTGATTAAACCAAGTTGAGAAGTTATTTTTATGGTGATTATGGTATGATCCTTGAAGGGTTATTGGATGGATTTTTGAATTTATGGACTGTAGGTGTTGAAGAAGTCTTTGATAGAGGAACCTATCATTTATGTTATGTTTTACCGATTTAGAGATGTTATTTTCCTCTAACAAGTTGTTCATTTGAGTGAAAGGATATTGGATCAATAAATATCCTAGAAGGTTTATGAGTTTTACATTATTCTCTACATCATAACCTCTTCCAACCGGTTTGAGGGATTAGTTAAGTATTTAAAACAAGAAAAACTAATTTCCCTCCTAAATGGCGACTAGCTGTTACATTTTAAATATTTGAATTTTTAAACTTAAAAAGGGATTTAAAAGCCTTGTAAATAGGAATTTAAGAACTCCAAAGGCTTCCAAACACCTAGGAGACTTAATTTCATCATTCCTATAATCCTAAATACTTTAATACACCCTTGGACACTAATGGTCCATATTACATTTATTCAATCCTTTCAAGGCTATAAGTTCATTCCTTAGGTTCAAATGACCTTTCATGGCATCAAACCATTATAGGAGCCAATAGATTATAATTGATATGATTTTCATCATTTAGGATCCTTTTGGACCTCTGACTGCCATTATGTGTCTTCCATTCCTTCCCAGTCTTCATGGTTTGATTCATGGTCTTCATGTTGATCCTTGGTGCTCATGCACCAGTGACAAATGCACTATTTCAATTCAATGTCATTAATGAAAAAAATGCACATAATAAAAATGAAAATCATCAACATAAATTAATTGAAATGAATCCAATAAATGCACCTAATTCATCTAATGAGAATGTAGAGCATGTAGCTGTGTTAACACCTCCTAGAATAATTCATAGAAAAACAAAGTTTCTAATTAACATTGATGAAAATATTTTGAGGCCAATGCATGATAAAATGTCAGAAATAAATTGTAGAAGAATTGTTAAAAATATTTGGAATAACTATCTTGAAAAATTAAATCAAAGTGGAAGATGTCAAGTAGTTTTTGAAATGATTAAGAATCTGAAATTTAGAGAGACAATGACAATTGTGGGGTTGAGAACATCTGAAAATAGTATTGAGAGAAGCATTGTGAGAAATCTATTCAATGCATACCAAGACATTGGTTCACAATCACACAGTAAATATGCTTATGTTACTCGACGTGTCCTCACATCAACTATAATGGGAAAGGAAATGAAAAAATCTCGTATAGTAAGAAGAACAAGCAAGTCATTAAGGATAGGTAGATCAACATTATGGAGAGCCTTACAAAGGTGAGACAAAATTGAGGATCCAAACACTAATTCTCTTTGGTCATTCTCGGGTAGACTCCCATGCAAGGAAAAGGTTGTTGTTGATTCATTAAGAACATTAATTGAAAATTTTTGGCATGACAACACAAGGGTTTCACCCAACCAAAGAGACATTGTTAGGAGGAGAATTAGATCTACAAATTGTATGCCACATCCAAAACACTTTTTGATATAACACAAACACAATTTTATGAAAGATTCCTCCAAAGTTTTCCTCGAAATAAAATTAGTCAAAGATTTTTTGAAATGACAAAACCCTTTTATGTAAAGATTAATCATGCGCGCACTACATGTTGTTGCAGGGTACATATTGAATTTTCCATGCATTATGATATATATCATCATATTTGTTGTACTTTGCACACTAATACTATTTTGTAGGAATGTGGCCTTGAAGCACCTCCTATGTCATCAAGAGATTTTTTGTCAAGTGTATTATGCAATCGAGATGATGGTTGCATTTATTATAAGATGATGTGTTTGAATGGATCTTGTAGTGCATGTGGTGGTATGAGAAAGTTGCCGATATGTCACCATCTAGAGAGCACAAATGAGATTGGAAATACACTAGTTTCATTTGGAAAGTACAATACAGTAACTTATGGTCTAAAAGATGGAAACAAACTTAAGAGGTGTGAGTTAGTGAAAAATGATATATGCGTAGCTGATTTTATGAATATATTTAAAGAGAAACTAGTTTATGAGTGCATACTTCATTCACATAGAGCTAGGTGGTTGGATAAGAAATTCAAGATATGTAAGGACACTTTTCCCCTCGGTACTATTGTCTCCATTTCTGATTTTGCAGAGAATTATACACTTAAACCTCAAAATGAAGTGCAAGAATTGTATTACCAATCTATACAAATGATGATCTTTGTACATATATCATTCTTGCATGAACATGATAGCACATACATAGATAGAAAGGTTTTAAGAGAGTATCACTTCTACATCAGTGATGATTGCACATATTCATTAGAGTTTGTGCAAGGTTGCTTCAAAGTTTTCTATGAGAATTTAAGGGAAAGAGGTATTGAGTACAACCAACACATAATATGGTCAGATAATTGCACCTCACAATTCAAGAATGCAAGGATGTTCTATTGGTTGAGTAGGATGCATGTGACAAGTGGCATTCAACATGTTTTTAATTTCATGGAGGTGGGGCATGGAAAAGACGAGCATGATGGTGCAGGTGCATGTGTAAAAAGAGCTCTTGCCAAAGAGGAATTGAAGTATGAAGGTGATGCAGAGTTAATAAATGCACAAACAATTGTGCGATGGTGCAACTCTACGATGGGAGCAGGTAATGAAGGTAAGTCTATGGTTAATAGGTTTTTCTAGTTGATAAATGAGTCTAACATTGGAAACCATCTAGATTATTGTACACTTACAGGATCAAGTGACATGCACTCATTTAGAAGTTCAAATGCAACATCACTAGGTATTTATACTAAATTAATGACATGTTTTTTCTTGTCTTGTATGAATTTTGTATGGGAGGAATGCAAATCAAAAGAGTGGGTTGACAAATGGCCTTATACACCTTTGCAACCACTTGATACATATCAACTTCCTAGAGCACTAAAATTGAGCCAGTTTGAAGCATCAACATATTTTGATCACATATCTGACCTAGTTGAAGTAGGTAATTTCTCAATTTATTCTTCATTTAAAGACTTATCCCTCATTTTGACTAGGTAATTTCTCAATTTCTCAATTTCTGAAGTGTTTAGGGTGTTAAATTATCCCTCTATAAATTGCAAGTAATGTATATGTAGTTGTTGCATATGAGAACAATGAGGAAGGTACTGATTACTTTTTGTGTCATTGTATTGAGGGAATCAAGAAATAGACAACTACAATCATTGATGGAGAGGGTATTGAGTACCCAATAGGATCCATTGTTGTGACAGGGACATGGCTTAGAAGGTATGCTATCAAAATATAATGTGTTCTTGTTTGACGACTTTGAGCCCTCTTACCATCATTCTATTACACTTTGTATGTTGAATTTTGTATTCATTTATACTTCTATGAAATACAGGTACCCTATCCAAAAATCCAAGAAGTGGTTGTTTGAGGACTATGAGACACATAGGCATATTTTGCATTACTCAAACCTTCTTGTTGCAAAAAATATTGAATTGATAAAGTATACTAGTAGACCTCGTAAGAAGAATTTATGGAAACTTCATGAATCTGAACACAAGGAAATACATGACACAATAAGGGTTAGATCCGATCCAGAAGGTTCACTCAATTAGTTATGTGCCATCACGAAGAATCATTCTACAAATGGTATAATTATTTTGAAAATTTTGTATATAAATTTTGCGAAACAATCTAACTTCACTTTTTTGTAAATATAAATGACTATGAAGTGGTCTACATGCATATTTGGATACCACATTTTGTATATTGAAAGAAGATCAAATTGTATATAAAAGTGGCCATGGGTTGATTTGCATATACCGAGGGTCCACATTTTTTATAGTTTACTGTGTACCATTTAACTAAGAGGATATGAGTAAATTACGATTCATTACAATTATAAAAATGGCTCATGCAGTGGATATCTCATGTTCCTCTAAATTATAATAATGGTTCATGTGCAGTATTTATGTATGTATGTATGTTCATTTTCATATTATATCTTTGTCATGCATTATATTTATGTATGTATGTTCATTTTCATATTATATCTTTTCCATGTATTGTATGTTTGAATTGTTTTACATCTATTACAATCAAAATTATGGTGTTATATGTTATTCTTTGTGGACGTTTGAATTATTTGATTTCTAATGCTGCCCAATTTGGCTTAGTGCACCTTAATGGGAATACTTTGGCCCAACTTGCACCGAAACATTCTTGATGGTTTGCAAGAGAAAAGGGTCTCCCCTAGCGTTTACCTAGAAAATTGGAGCTGATGGAGCTGATGGTTTGGTCCCATGACAAACGGTTTAAAAGATGCACCATTGAAAAACTTTCAACTAAGCAACGCTGCAACTTTTTGCACCAACCAAGATCGGGTCGACAAATGGAATTTGAGTGGAATCTCCCAGAACTGAGCCACATGCTTGTAGGCCTTCCCAAGACAGTCCTTGTGCACTTCACAGACCTCTGATTCTCTCAGGAGGTCCAAGATATGGCTCTCCAAAAATCATTGCCCAATTTGGCTTAGTGCACCTTAATGGGAATAATTTGGCCCAACTTGCGCTGAATTATTCTTGATGGTTTGCAAGAGAAAAAGGGCCTCCCCTAGTGTTAACCTGGAAAATTGAAGCTGATGGAGTTGACGGTTTGGTCCCATGACAAATGGTTTGAAAGATGCACCATTGAGAAACTTTCAACTGAGCAACGCTACAACTTTTTGCACCAACTAAGATCGGGTCAAAAAATGGAATCTGAGTGGAATCTCCCAGGACTGAGCCACATGCTTGTAGGCCTTCTCAAGATGGTCCTTGTGCACTTCAAAGATCTTTGATATCTCTCACGAGGTCTGAGATATGGCTCTCCAAAAAGAGCTGCCCAATTTGGCTTAGTGTACCTTGGGAACACTTTGGTACAACTTGCGCCGAAACATTCTTGGTGGTTTTCAAGAAAAAAAGGGTCTCCCCTAGCTTTTACCCAGCCAAATGGAGCTGATGGAGCTGACGGTTTAGTCCCACAACGAACGGTTTGAAAGATGCATCATCGAGGAAATTTCAACTAGGCAACACTGTAACTTTTTGTACCAACCGAGATTGGGTCGAAAAATGGAATCCAAGTGGAATCTCCTGAACTGAGCCACATGATTTTAGGCCTTCCCAATATGGTCCTTTTTCACTTCACATATCTTTGATATCTCTCATGAGGTCCAAGACATGGCTCTCCAAAAATTGCTGCCCAATTTGGCTTAGTGCACCTTGGGAGCACTTCGGTACGACTTGCACGGGAACATTCTTGATGGTTCACAAGAAAAAAAGAGTCTCCCCTAGTGTTTACCTAGCCAACTAGAGCTGATGGAAATGATGGTTTGGTCCCATGACAAATGGTTTGAAAGATGCACCATTGAGCAACTTTCAACTGAGCAACACTGCAACTTTTTGTGCAACTTTTGACAATGTTGCATAATGTTGCTATTATGACCTCTAAACCTATTGAAAGGACTTGGAAGACCCTTAGATCCTATAGTAGGAGCTTTATTAGAGAAAAAAAATCAAACCTACTTATCCTATCATAGGTCATGAATCTAATCAACCTTAGGTTCATAAAGACACCTTAGATGGATTGACTTTACAATGAGACAAATCTACTCAAAATTAATGGTTGATCTCTAGCAACCATGATTACAAATATGTGAAGATCAACCAATGAAGAGTCCTATCCATGCCTGGTGTTACTTGAGTGCCCTACACCAAAGACCCCATTAATTTCCCAGGTGTACCCAATGAACATTATATAGAGAATGAAAGATACACCTACAAACATAAATTCACTTAAGTAATGGAGTGCATACATATAGAGCATGAAAGATACATCTAACTACAATGTATCACATCAAGCATTAATTCACTTAAATCATAACATTTCTTATGTCCTAGAGCAAACATGTAGTACATACATTATGAATCATAGACATGAATTCACTTAAGTCATTCACGTAGGTCGTACACATGAATTTAGGTTATGAGTCATATAAATGAATATACATGAAGTACACACACAAGTACATTAATTTATTGAAACACACATGCATATACGCAAGTCATGTGAAACAAGAACACACTTAAGACATAAACATCCAACCAACAAATTGAAGGATCAAATTTGAAGTTTCATATATAACAAAATGAACAATAATAGCGTACAAATCAATACATGGCGTACATGCCAAATCCATAATAGAGTTACAAAAAATGACATCAACTATGTCCAGGTTGATATATACAATGTAAAAATATCACATGTACATACATACATATATATATATATATACATATATATATATATACATATGTATATATATACATATGTATATATATATATATGTATATATATGTATATATATATATGTATATATATGTATATATATATGTATATATATACATATATATATCTATACATATGTATATATATATGTATATATATAATTTGGTCATTCAATGACCACAACTATATCTATACGATGTCTCGATATATCTATGACTATGGTGGATCATCAAAATTGAGCTTCTTCGCAGCAACACTTGGTTCACTAAGTCCCTGCACAAGAACAATTCAAATGCTAAGCCATATATATTATCTCAAAATAATATCAAAATAAATAAATATTGGGTTATAATTTGCATACTGAAGCCTCAGCTGGATCTCTTATGCTTGGGCTGACTGATAAACGACACGGGCTCCATCGTGGGTGAGAGGGACTCCTAGAAAAATGGCCAGGTAGAGGAAGGATGGGAAGTGGTGAAGGGTCCTACAACAAAAAATAATACAAAATACATGTTATCAACAAGAAATACTAAAAAATAAAAAATGCATGGACTAACAAGGAAATGCATACCGCAACTGGATCTCCTGTGCTAGGCAAGGGATCCCTAGGAAGTGGAGAAAGGTTTGCCTCGTCTAAGGCAGATATGACCAATTCATGTATGAAAAGTCATAGAAAATGACATACTAATAGAGGAACATGATTTCTAAAATATTTTGGACAAACAAGAATGCAATTGAAGGTAAATATGAAAATGTGTTACCTCCTCCCTCTCCTGAACATCAACAATGTCTGGGGCATTCATTAGTTTAGTGAAATCCAATTGATTCTACATGTATACAATAAACAAGTCAAGTGCATTCATCAATATAATCTACATTGAAATGTTCATAATACATTTCAACAAATAAACTTAAATTGGACTTAATTACCTTTTTTTTTGTTTCAATGTCCCCAATGATTTCTTTCTCTTTCCTAATGACCTCAAGCTTGGTGGGGTAGGCTAACAAAAAGAAAATTAACGTAAGAGAAATAATATGATACCGTATGGGTTCAATTAAAACTATAAACAAGATGTGTAAAAAATATGATACCACATAGCTCTCTAAGCCAAAGTCAATGGAAAAAAGGGTGACATCCTCAATCTCAAAAATCTGAGCCCCTGACAAGCCCTATAAAACACCAAATAAATATATAAGAAATAGTTTACAATGAAGATTATGATTCACTTTAATTCCACAAATGATAATGCTCCACAACTCTATTATCACAATTTTATAATCAAATTTTACGAACCATTATTACAATATAAAATTTTGAACTCTTCTTTCACACACAAGACCATTCTTTAACAAATTTGTAGGCATGGTTAGAGAAGGATGGTCCAGATTGTATTCATGGGGGTCAAAAGTTAGGACCACTTTTGCATTAGGTAATGGGACTATTGTAGCCTGGAAGTGAGTATGTTTTAGTGTGTTTACCCTTAGCATGGAGGGTTTTAGAGCGCTTTTAGGCTGAGAGTATGGTGCAGGAGCACCTCCTAGCACATGGAGTCTCATGAATATTGTAGACCCTTGATGTTCTTAGTGCACTCTTGGCCCAAAGGGACCCAAGACATCTTGTAGTTCAAGGCTTTAGAATTAGTCTATCATTGAGATCCAATTGTGAGACCTAGTTCCAAGTTTGGGAACTTATAAGCCACTTGGTACACTATGGTCATGGGATATGTACTATGGTCATGAGATTCAACTTTGCATAAAACTGAATTGGCCATATTTCCGTATGTCTTAGCCTTCTAATGCAACTGGTTTGGTGAAGAGATCTTACCTATAACTCCAATTATCATGATTTTTGTCTCTGAAACTCTGGTTTTTGTTCATTTCTAAGAGTTTCATATTGTTTTCCAAGTTTGAATTGTTTCCACCATGGGAACCAGATAATATCTGGTGGAAATCTTCTTTGTAATATGATTTCAAAGATTATAAAATTTGTTTTTGTTTTGATGCAGGGAAATGGCCATATGATCGAGCCCTAGGTGTATATCACAATATATGCACCAAATTTGAATATACAGAGTAGTGTATAACTTCTAGAGAACCAAGCACCAAGGGCCCTAATTGTGTATTTGATGTTTTTTTGCGAATACCTAAGTGTTCCAATTGGATTCAAAAGGAAACACTTCCATTTTCTAGCACTTCCTTCTTTAGTGTAGGCCTAATTAACCCTCTGGTCCAATATGAGATTCTTTGACTTAGCCTCTATTTTGACCCCTCAAACCTTGGTGCTCCTATTTTAGATGTATCTTAGTAAAGGGTATTTGAATTTATTATTTAATCCCTAAGTCTTTTGGGGATTTCCAAAGTTATCTTGACTGTACTGCTTGGACAGGTCTACTAGCATTTGATTAGACAATTTAGAAAATGCCTTCAAAGGTCTCAATTAGTTTTATTGTGTGCATGGACCAAGTCCATTTTTATTCCTCCATGATGTCTAAGGTCCCCATTGATCATTGTGTGGGCTTGTAAGCCTTGTAACCATTTTTCCGCTAAGACTAGTGGCTTGGGTCTTAGTAAGCCTCTTCATGATGAACCCATCTCTGTTGTCTACAACTCATAATTCTCATGGGGGGTATTGAGTTTGTGTTTTGCATCAATTTTTAAAGGTGTGAGAGTCATGGTTTGTCACTCTTTATAGAGAGTTAAGGGATTCATTGATTGGATCATCATACCCATGACACTTGCATCAGAGTAGGTGGTATGGGTAGTAATGAAAATATTTGGGGTTTTTATGAACCTAGGGTTTATATGGGTTCTTTTCTATGGTGAAGATATAGAATAGTATATGGGGACTGTCTTAGTATGACTGTGAAATGCCAGAGAGTAAAGTTTACTGAACTAGCAAGTGAATGTTCTTTGAGCGATAGGATAAGGACCTTGTGATAAGTTGAGGGGTTCTTGGGGTGTCTAAGAATTTATATGTTGGGAGTCTTTAGAAGGCCATGGAAGTGTATTGAAGGATTAAGGATAATCACAATCAGTGAAGAATCAAAGATTGTATTCATGATTTTGAATAAGAAATAAGAGTAAAATAATGATGGTTAGATGTTCTAAATGATGTTCAAGGTTGATTCAAAAGCCAATAAGTGATTGGTTGGGGTATGAGTCTATGTATGAGTTCAAAATTGGTTAAATTGAGTCCAAGGATGGAGGGTGGGCGTTCAAATAAATTTGAGTCATGATGGCTAGATAAGGAAGTGAATTCCTTGAGTTGAATTACATTAGAAAATTGTTTTGACCATAAAGAAATAACAAAAAAACATACACTAAGTTACCACCATACAAACTATTAAGATATGATATTTTCAAAACAACATACTATTCTATTTTAGGAATATTTATAAAACATTACCTCAGGTGTTTGAGCTACCTGTGTATGTCTACTATAACGAGCACTCCTTGGTTTGCTTATACCACCAGCTACACCCTGCAATGCATATTATTCAGGTATCAATTTAGATTCTTCCATACATAAAATTTTATTTACTTTTAAGAGATTTAGGAAATTAATTAAAATAACATGTTGTTCACGGGGTTTTGCTGACTGGGTCTGCCAACAGTCATAAGTTGTCACCGGGTTCCGGAGAAATTGGCCAACTCCACCTGCAAAGGTTGTCCGGGGGAAATAAATCCTCCAGGCCTTCAAGCACCTTGGTGTCGGGTCATGACGGTGCGGGGCTCAGTTGGGAGATGTGACTGTTTTCAAGGGGGATAGATGGTTACTTCAACTCATTCTCCCGGAGATTCTGAATGGTAAGGGTTTCCCGGAGCATTCTACACTTAGCAAATAAAATGAAAAAAAAGATCCTGCAGGGTTAGAGACATTTATCTAACTACAGCCATGCTGAAAAGTCTGGAACATCAACAATACTCTGAAAGACTACACTAAATACCGAAGAAAAACACAACCATCAGTTAGCATTTCATCAGTAGCGGAATAAATAGGTCGTTAATCTACTTGAACATA
>MU224565.1:1540274-1563742 GCA_018584345.1 Thuja plicata | reverse complement strand
GCGTGATACAATGGTGGCTCCAAGGGAGCATCTAACTACCAAGAACAGAACAATGGAGCATTGAGCTCTGCAACTAAAACCAGAAATCACTTTGCTATTTCTTATGGACAACAAAATCATCAATTTCACCGACCCTTGGAAATGGGCCAATTTGCCTATTTATACAACTCTCTCTAACCCTAACCCCAGTTTACTGTGCCTTAATAAAATACAATATCTGGGGGCCGGTACTACCTGTGCCACCCTACAAAAAGACCTGGAGATGGAATAGGTCTGCCATGTCAGAAGAAGAAGTCAAGAATATACATCAGAAGAATCAGCCTTGAGAAGAGAGCCAGAGAGAAGAAGGAGGAAAATAGGTCCCCCAGGGACCGAGGCTACATGCCTCATAAATGGGAAATGCGGCGCCCTGTCTCCAATGTACCAGGTGTACCTTTGAACGGCACCTTGAGAAGACCACCCTGTCAGAAACCAACTACCGAACCAATACCTCTTGATGCACCCAACTACCATCTGATAGTCTTTATTAACCACTTCTGAAAGTGACCGGTCGGTTTCGGGGACCGGGACACGGATCGCTTTAAAGAATACAAAATTTTGGATCCGAAACTCTGGGATCTGGGAACTTACGTCCCCAAAAGAATAAAGAATGCTTAAAGCCCAAATTTCCCCGGTTCCCAGAGAACGCTCAAGATTATTTATTATCATTGAAGGCCTGAAGGATGTGGAAAATGCCATCTTCATAATCTTCCTTAGGCTGGCCCTTCTGTGTCTGGCCACTTCAACTTGTTCCGCCAAGTCCGGAACATTATTCCTGAACTCATCCACCATCCTTGTGGCATCATGGCCTTTAAGAACCATTTTGGTCAGTTTTTCCATTCGGGCCCCATCCATCCCCTCCGGGGATTGATACCGAGATGCCACTCTTTCATCAAAATTCCCCAATACTGAATCCTCGGGGGTATAAGTATTTGTGCCAAGGGGATCAACCCCGGAAGCCTTTGTTACAAATGACCTATATAGATTGGAAGAATGCTTTAATATGTTTACCTTATCTTGTAAGGACTCTACCAGTTGCTTGGTTACCTCTAATGTGAGGTCCAGTCTGGAGTGCTGAGCCTTTACGAAATCAAATGATTCCTCACCCAGAATTCTGGATTCAGAAATTATATCTTCTCCCAGGGTGAGGATCTCTTCGAACTCTACCTTCCACGCCTGGTAATTCTCGGCGTCACTCTCCCACTGCTCAATCAGTACCTCTACCTGCAAAATAATCTACCGGGCCATATATAAATCTGGGAGAGTGGCCGCTAGGAAACGTCGGGTGTTTCCTACCTGTAGAGAAACCCAATCGTCTACAGCCTGAGCCTTCTTCTTCATTACTCGCATGGAGTCTATGTCGCTCTGTGGTAATTTGTCTGATGTGGAGGTCTGTGGAGGGGTGGCGCTGAGGGGTTGGGCCAGCTCTGTAAGCAACCCCATGAGGTTTGCATTCTTCTCCTTTTCTGCCTTGAGCCTCTGGGCCTCTTTTTCATATCGGGCCTCCACTACCCTTGCCGCTTCTTTTAGCAGGTCTACTTTGCCCTGCTTCCCTCTTTTTCCCAAAGACACCTCTGTGATGTCATAATCTGTGCGGTCCACGGTTGCTTTATCGGCGTCTGGGGGAGGCATTGCCACTACTGCAACTGTTTCTCCGCCCGGCCCAGTTCGGAGGGTATGAACTGTCTGGGCCTTCTTTGCTTTTGGCAGGGCCTGAGCCAAGGCCATCATTTTAGCCAGGGAGAGAGGGACTATTGGAGTAGTTTGGGCTTTCCTTTTTCTTCTTTTGGCCAGCCATGGAGGTGGGAGAGGTGGCCTTCCTGCCAGAGTGTATTCTTCGGATCCTCTCCCGGTGTCCGGTGGTGGCTGCTCCTTTTTAGCATGTACTTCCTCTATTTCCCTCCCTACCGTAACCTCTTCCTCAGCAACATCTTCAATCTCTGTCTCCTCAGCCTGGTCTCGGATGTCAATTGTCGTGTCTAGACCCTGGTCGGCTTCTTCGGGGATCTCTTCTTCATGCTGCTCTTCTTCTTATTCATCTATCGGTAGTAAGGGCGGTATCGGGCCAAGATTCAGAGTTTGGGCCGCTGTGATTACCTGCCCGAAGGTTTCCCCCGGGAGTGGCCCTGGGAACACGGCGGCTGGGGTTATGGTTGGTCCCGAAGTTTCAGGTCTGGGTTCCCCAGTGGATGCCTTTTGTTCACTTGGCAGTTGTTGGTCCACTCCTGGACCTTCTGTTCCTGAGGCCCTGGAGATAATCTCTGGTTTTGGCCTCTTTTCTTCTGTTTTCTGCTCTTCTTGTCCCGTAGCTTGTTCTTCCTGGTCTTCCGGATCCACAGCCTCTTATTCTTGCTCCAGGACTTCCGTCCCCGCTTGTGTATCATCCCCTTGCAGATTTCTGAACTCATCGGCTGTAAACATGTCAAACTCCTCTTCTGGAGGGGGACTAGCTAGGTTCTCTGTTTGTTCTGCTTCCTTCTCCAGTTCCAGGGAACTGGAGGAAAGGATTTCCACTTCTTTTGGGAGGGAAGCCCTTGGCGCTGGTTTGGCCTTTGGCTGCGCAATATGCTTTTTCTTCCTTCGGGTGATCAGAGGCGGCCCTGTGTCTGCTATTGCTGCTGCCTCCATAGGATCCTCCCTTGTCGCCTTCGCCATTAAGGCTGCCAGAGATGGGGAGGAAGGAGGAAGAATTGGTCCGGCCATAAGCGGGGGAGTGGCGAGCCTTGTGATCAACTGCTCCCTCATTTGTTGGGAGGCCACTACAGATTGCCTAGTCTATTCTTGGATGGGGAATTTCTACGCGGAGGGTGTTGTTTCTATCCCCTTTCCTTTATCTACACCTTGTGCAGAAGTCCCGGCCCCTGGGGTCTACTTTGGTACTGGTGGTAGTGTTGCTTTTGGTGTTGGCCTGGAGGCTAGGCGCGCACTCCCAGGGCATGCCTTCTTAAAATAGGCATGAATTATCTCAACCACCTCCCGAGTGAAGTCCTCAATTGTGTGGTCCTCTTGGATAGCCCAATTTATTGGCGGCAGTGGTAATTTATCGATCCCCTTTTCTTTGTACTGGGGGTCTGTGGTGGGGGCATCGTCTGAAAAGCCCGCTAGGAACCTCCGGAGCTTTAGCTCCTGCATCATCCCGGACGTCATTCTATCATAATGCTAGCTGCGCACATCCATATCATCTTGGTGATCTGCCCAGAAGTCCTCCGTGTGTGCGTGGTGGGGGTCCGCAGCCCAGGGCAGTGCTGTTGCAATTCTGCCATGTGGATCAAAATTTTTCCATGCCAAATAAAATTCCTGCAAGTTGTAACATTGAAGCTTGTTATCTGCCTCCTTTGCGGCGGCCAGAGTGCAAGTGTAGTTCCCATAGGAGATTGAGAATGAAACATTTGGGACCTTTCTGTGGGCCAAGAGGGTATGCAGCTCCATCATCTGCCGGCAATATTCCAGCAGCACGATCTTGTCCCCGCAATGCTTGGGCAACAAGTAGGGTTTCCCGGAGAAGCCGGCGACCCTAATGTAAGTGTGCTGCTGGAACTGGATGTAGTAGTGCCCATAACTACTAACCAATTTCATTGCCTCAGTAGATAGGCGGTATCCGGCATCCCGGGTGGGTGTGAGCAAATGGTAGTAAACGAAGGAGTCGTTTACCCAGCAATAACTGGGGAAGCTAGCTTCCCATTGAATCTGTGGGAAATGGTCCCATGGCACTTTTCATCCCCAGCCAAGCCCGAGAACGCCATCTGTAAGTAGGCCATTAGAGTGGGGCCTCTGTTGGGCCAAAGCCCAGAAAACATAAGAAGTCATATAGAACTTCTTCTTTTCGTTCAGCTGCAGGAACTGGGAGTCAACGTGATTAGAAATTATGGTCGCCCAGTCAAAGAACTCTCCCTTAGTGGAGATGCCCAGGAGGAAATAGTACATCCAATTTAAAAATTTATGGGTAGAGGGTTGCCCAAATACCTGGGCCAATGCTATCATCCCCATTTGGATGCTTTCCTTGAATTCGGAGCGGGGGATATCTATCTTCATTCTTTTTGGATCCCTCTTTGGGACCTTTAGCTAGTGAGTGTTCATGTACACCCGGGTGGCATCCTCTAGTTTGTTGAATTGTTTCAAGGAATTGGTCCTTGTGACCACCGTGGCCCTATCAAATTGTGGAATCCCCAGCCTTGCTTGGAAAGTAACTGGGTCAAGGGACACCAGTGGAGTGGGGAACCCCGTAGGTTCTGCAGCTGCAAGCATGACGGCCCGGACAGAAGAGTTATAGTTGGCAGCCAGGGTGAGAACAAGCTCCGGAGACTGCACGGAGCATGGGAAGCAAGATGCCCAGAGAATTCTGGAACCTCCGATGTTGGTTGAAATCTTGTCTCCAGCCTGTCGCTAGATGTGCATTATCTTTACCAGGGCCTGCATTTCTGCCCAAGCCCTGACACTGGGGTCAGTCATCAATTTTACCTCAGACTTGATCTTTGAGCCCACAATCTCCTCACCCTGCATATACTTCATGGTGAGGGGCAGCTTTGCCAGGGCCTTTTCTATTTTAGACTTTGCCACCGCCCTGGTCTCGGTTGTGGATGGCAACTCTGGACTTCCGGGAGTAGATGATGCGGATGCCTCAGACATAGTTGTAAAATGAAGTCCGGACCTGCGAGACAAAGCGACCGTCAGAACATATTCAGAAAAATAAAATAATAACTCTGGGGTCCAGAGTTCTTACCACCGCGTCATTTTGCTTTTCCTGAAAAGTTAGTTTTTCGCACAAGTATCCGAAAAGAAAAACATAAACTTAGCATTTTTCATTGTATCTCCTGGTCTGGGAAATTTTATCACACTTGAGGATGTCATGGGATGAATGGCAGAAAGGGGGCCCGAAGCCCGGAAAAATGACCGTTAGTAAAGAAGAATGTAGAAGCAGGTCCACATGGACGCCACGTGTGATAGCATTGAATGGATGTGATGGCACTGGTGGCGGAGCCAACTGTTCGAACGTGCGAAAAGGGAAAGCCACTTGGCCAGAAGTAATTGCACACATGGGAAATGAATGAGGCTCTGATAGCCTTGATGGAGGAGAGAGAAAACTGCCCATTTGAAACCGGCCGAGAGCTGAGTTTCAAACAGGTGGTTTTCTACCTCGAAGCAAGCTTGGAGATGAAAAACCAGTAGTGAGGGCAACTCGACCAGCTTGTCGAGCCACCTGGAAGGATATACAGAGAGCCGATGGGTATATACATGAAAAGGAGGGAGATATACAAAGGTTACCTATAGAAATATACATATATACATGAATATACACACGGACGACTCCCGCGGAAAAAACCAGACGAAGCTGAAACAGGAATATACAGCCACTCATATTATGCACAAGTTATCTACAGGCTATTTACAAATTATTTATAGACTATCTACATCTGTGCAAGAGGTGGACAACCTTCTGGCAGGCCCGAGCCACCAGCAAGTGGCAAAACCAGAAGACCAAAGAAAAAACAGAGAAACAAGGCAAACAAAAACAAAAATAGGCAAACCCAAAGAACCAGAAAACAAAAGCAAAGAGAAGAGGAGGGAAGCAGAGAAACCAACCTAAAAATATGGAAGGCAGAGGAAGGGAAAGATTACCAGGAGAACTCTGCAACAACCTCGAATTGTCAAGCTGCCAAGATCACCACCACAGAGCACTAGCGCACGTCTGAGAACAGTAGAAGGTGTTAAGCTTTGATTACCACAAATCTCTCTGTAACTGCTCTGATAATCACTTTGAAAATCTCTCTATTTCTCTCTAAGTGCTCGAAGATTTTAATCACAGTAAGTGTGAAAATGACAGGCGAGTCCATTTATACCCGTGGTAAAAGTAATCCTCTCCCCTCCAGAGATTTCAGGTCCGGCAAAACCTCCAGACTCCAGGTCCAGGGATTCCTTATGAGGATGTTCCTAAAACTTAGGAACATCATCACAAAAAATCCCAGAGTCCAGAATCCAGCTTCCAACCAAAAAGCAACCTCCGGGATCCAGGATCTCAGAGAGAAACAAACAAAACAAGAAAATAGCACACACCGGGGAAGAAAACCTCGGAGAAAGAAAGCAAAAGGAAAAGAAAGACAAGGCAAAGCCGCAGCAAAAAGTAAAGCAAAAAAAGGGGACCCAACATTTTGCACATAAAATGTAGGGATGGGGATGCAAGGCATAACAAATGGCGACTATCTGGGACAAATGCCTTAGCGCATTTGAGAACCATAGAATCTCTGGTTAGCACAACTGGAACAAATCATCCTCCCGAAGGGTTTAATAGGCCAAGAGCAGCATATTCGAGAGAACCCGACCATACAGGAGTCAGTCCGTAGCCTTTCATCAGTGGTGTCGTGTGTGCTTTGGATGGAAATCAAGCCGATGACCTCTGGGAGGAATAGAGAAGCGGTACTAATTACATCGAACCAGTCATCAATTTAATTTCTTTTCCCCCAGAGACCGGAGTTTCGTCCCGCTTTTCCTCATTACTTCATTTTATTTATTTCCAGGTGGGGAAGGTGGTACTTCTTTCACCATTGAGCCCAAGCTTAGCTAAAATTCAAATGGCGGTACTTCTTTCACCTATCCACCTATATTTAGGTATTCAAAGAGGATAAAACTCCAGACCCAAGAATAATTTCTTTAGATGTTAGACGTGGATCAACCAACCAGTACAGCTGATCTACCCCTGGCGTGTCCAATTACTTATCCCTTATATTACTATTGTTCACTGATTGCCAGACTCGGAGAAAACACCCAATGGAGATTGCTCGAAAATGTGCCATATCCCGCAAAACAATTCCGGAGACTGGGTTGATTCCGCCGTGATAAAGATAGATTCTAAAGTTCACCATGCTGGAGGTATTTCACCAGAAGCCAAAGTTATGCGAAGCATTCACTCCTACAAGATGGAACAAAGCACCGGGACCAAAAGAAAGCCAAAAGCGAAAACAAAGACAACAAAAGCAAAAGAAAGGAGACTGCCCCGGAGGACAGCCAACAAAACTATTTACAAGGGGATATTTACATATAGTACAACTTTAGGACAATCTTACCCTTACTCAAAATAAAGTTTGAGAACCTGCCCATTAACAAGCAATGCAACAGGTTCTCCAGTCAAGGTGTTAAGGTGGTAAGTGTTTGCCCCGCAAATTTCTGAGATTAAGTATGGTCCGAGCCAGAGCCGTTGGAACTTGGTGTGTTTTCCTTTCTTCTCCTGGGCCTTATCCCATAGCAAGACCAGATCCGAGATCTGAAAAGCCTTGTATTGGGCTCTTCTATCAAACCATCATTTTACTACTGCTTGATGACGCGCAAAGTGTTCAAGGGCTGCATCTCATTGTTCCTCCATTCGCACCAGATTCAAAAGTCAAACCTCCACAATGTTGTCCCTGTTGTTAAATTCCTGCATAAACTGTAAAACTGGGATCTGTAAGTTGACTGGGAATACGGGGCTCTGGCCATAAACCAAGTGGAATGGGGATGTTCCCAGGGCGGTTTTAATGCGAATACGATCCGCCCAGAGGGCGAACTTCAATTTTTGGTACCAATCTCGGGGATTTTGTTCTAACAGATGTTTGATCACCTCAAGTAGATTCTTGTTCGTTGATTCAGCAACGCCATTCCCCTGAGGATAATAGTTGCTAGAGAAATTAAGTGTGATCTTTCGGTTGTAGGTCCATTCGAGCAATTGTGCGGAAGAAAATGCCAGACCATTGTCACATACCAAAGCAAAGGGCATTCCAAACCTTGTGACGATGTTTTCCTCCAAAAAATTTATGACTACGTCCGCCGTGTTATTTTTACAAGGTATGGCTTCAGACCACCAAGTGCAGTAATCAGTAGCAGTCAGAATGTATCGATGGTTGGCAAACGAGTTGGGGTTGATCTCTCTAATGAAGTCAAATGCCCACTGGGCAAAGGGTCTAGCCTCATAGACTGGTTGCAGAGGCATGGCTGGGTTACGCTCACGATGTGCCGTAGTTTGGCAAGTATAGCATTTTCTAATATGAGCGTAAACATCCTTGAAGATACAGGGCCAATAATACCCAGCCTAAAGGATCTGGTGGGCGGTGGCATTGGCTGAACCATGCCCGGTTCCAAACTGTCCGTGGAATTCATCAATTATTTTCACAGCTTGGTCCCTGTCGATGCACTGGAGGTACACTCCCTCATAGTTCTGATGGTAAAGCGCAGAGTTTTTGATCATGAAATGGGCACTTTTCATTCGCAGGGCACGGCGTTTGTGGGGAGGTAACCCCTCCGGGCATTTATTATTTAGCAGCAAGTACACCAGATCGGTATACCACAGATCCTGGGTAATGGACTCCACCGTATAAGTGTGACATTCTACGTGGGGAATCTCTTCTACTATTGTTCGACTTAGTCCCTGGCCTTGGACTATTTTCATGGGCTGCATCTCTAAATCGTATTCTTGGAGGATGGCCATCCATTTCCCCCACCTTTCGCCCAACTCACTCTGCATTAGCAGAGATTTCATAGCCTGGTCCGGGATGATAGCATGCACTTTGCTCTGGAGAATATAATGCCAGAATTTCTTCATGGCACGAACTAGAGCAAAGGCCTATTTTTCCAATGATGAATACCGGACTTCAGCATTCTTAAAGGGGAAACTCATAAAAGAAATTGGTCGTTCCTCCCCTTTAACCTTTTGGGTTAGTACTGTCATGGCAGAATGCGGCAAAGCAAACGAGTATATGTAAAATGGGAGGGAATAGTCCAGACTAGCCAGGATAGGTGCCTCCGTTATCGTCTGTTTAATCTGGGTGAACGCCCGCTTTGCTTCAGGACTCCACTCAATTTTGGTATCCTTTTTCATCATTTCATTGAGTGGCTTAACTATCTCTGCGAATCCTGTGATGAATCGACGCACGAAGTTAATTTTTCCAAAGAAGGATCACATTTCTTTCTTGCTACCAGGCATCTATAGGTTTAGCAATGCTTCGACTCTATCAGGGTCTATGGATATACCCTTCTCAGAGACGATATGCCCTAGCAACTTCCCCTTAGTGACCCCAAATATGCACTTCTTGGGGTTGAGGGATATTCCATACCGGCAACATCTCTCACAGATCTAAGCGAGGTGGGCGGTGTGATCACGCCTGTCCCAGGAGAAGACGGTCAAATCATCCATGTAGATGATTATGCATCGGTTTACAAGGCCCTCGAACGCAATGTCCATGGCCTTCTGAAAAGTAGCCCCTGCATTGATCAAACTGAAGGGCATTCTTCTGTACGCAAACATTCCCCACTTGGTGGTAAATGTTGTTTTCTCTCTATCTTCGTATTTGACCATGACTTGGTTGTATCCTGAATATCCATCCAAGAACGACATCATCTGGGATCCATTCACTATTTGTAACACCTCATCCAAGGAGGGGAGAGGGTGATTATCTTTCTTGGAGGCCTTGTTCAAATTTTGAAAATCCATGCAAAGGTGGATCTCTCCGTTCTTCTTCCTGACTGGGACCAGGTTGGCAACCCATGTAGTATGTCAGATTGGAAAGATAATCTGAGCTGACAGCAGTTTTTCTACCTCTTGACGAATCAGAGGCTCTATCAGGGGGTTGACCGATCTTTGCTTTTTCTGAAAGGGCTTAGCGTCCGGCTTCAGGGGGATGGTATGGGTCATGATGGATGTGTCATATGTCTTTAAATATTCATACCCCCAGGCAATTACATCAATGTATTCTCATAGAACCGCGAGAATATTCTCCTTTTCCTCAGGGGAATAGGAGGTGCCCATGTGGATGATCCTTTCTTCACTGGGCTGGCCGATGTTAACCTTTTCAAACTTTCCTCCCTCAGGGGAGGATGATACTTTCTCATGGGCCCAAGGGTCCGAGTCAAAGATTCGTTCTAATGCAACCATCCCCTTAGGGATAGTGGTGGTGGGAAAGTCCATGATCCCATCGTCTTCATCACCCTATCCAGTGTCATCATGGTCTTGTTCCTCCACTATCTGATCCTCAAAAACACCAACATTGGCCATGAAGGCCAGGATATGTTGATCATCCTCAAAAACATGAAAGTGGGTAACATTGTGTGGAATGGAGGGGGTGGGGACCATCTCAACCGAAAATCTTCAGAGTTTTCAGCCAGCCATCGGCTCAAGTGTGCTGGCAGAAATTGCTAGGGGATCCGGGACATAGTTCCGTCGCTGGGGAATAAGGTCAATGCCAAAGGCATCGAAATCTTCAATAAGGTTCCAAGCCCGATTGCGGTATGCGGCCAACCTTTTTTTGTGACATGTGTATTGACTTCGGACTTGTTTAACAACCAACTCTGAATCACCCAGAGCCCGGAGGCGGGTGCTACCCTTCCTTAGTACTAATAAGAGTCCAAGGACCAAGGCCTCATACTCCATGACATTGTTTGTATAGTTAAACTGCAACCTGTAGGATGCGAGGAAGGATTTCCCTCGTGGGTTGATTAATTCTACCCTGGCCCCACAACCCTATTTGGATCGGGACCCGTTGAACTTCAGGGTCCACAAGTCATTATTTGTAATCTGGGGTTGGGAACGGGTAGTTTTCCTTGGATTATCGCTGGGAGACTTGGGGATTTCCTCCTGGACTACCGGCGTGGAAGTGGAACTTATCCCCGGAGGCGTTTTGATTGTGATTCCTGGGTGGATGGCACTAAAGGAGTGCATCCCGTAGAAGTACTGGGTCCCGGGGAATTGGTTGTATATTCACTCCGGAGGATATCAAGTTGCTGGGTAGCGATCGATAGACATGGCTCACACTCGTGCTCTGAATGTTTTTGGTAATGCAATCGGCACCAAGTGCTGGATAGGAGCGTGGCAAGGGTCGTTGTTGAACCCTGAGAGTTAACTTCAACTCTCACCTTTTCTTCCAAGTCTTGTGCTCTTTGCAATAGTACGGGGTCCTCTCAGGGGATGAAATCAAATGTTAATATTTCAAGAGGTCGGTACACCCCTAGAGAGGTCACGGAGAAAATGACTTCATTGACCTTCTCGACTTCGGTAAGGGCCTGTTTCATCTAGGGTTCGCTTTCAACCTGGATCTGATTGGATTCTCCTTCCCACAGAAGCCACAAGTGGGTGAAGTCGGTCGAAAAGTATCCATTTAAGGACTTAGACCAATTTCGACTTAGTAACATCCCATAAGTCTCTGGGATGTCCACTACTTGGATGTCAATGATGCTGGTTATCCTGGGGTCTTGGATAAGATGTATCCAGAAATTCTTTAGTTCTCCCACCATTTTTACAGCAGTCTTATCCAGTTGGATCACTGCGCCATTAGACGGGGCGGGGTGGAGTCCAAGCTTCTGACAAATGGATAAGGGCATGATGTTACTTGAAGCCCCGGAGTCTACTAGGTAGTGGTGTATGTTTTTGCCGTAAATATTCAGGCCTAGCAGAAAGGGAGGATCCTCATTATTTCCCTGGAAGACGGCCGCATTAGCATCTTTGAACGAGACAGTCTTAGGTGGGCGGCTGATTGCTTTCGGGTTCCCTAAGAGCTTCAGAAGGGACTTCTTCTGCTCAGGACAATTTAACAAAACCTCCATTAAGGTCATAGAGGTGGTGGTCTGCTCTAACACCTTCGTGATATCGAATCTTCCTCCCGAGAACTGGTGATTTTCCTCCGTGGGATCTTTTGCTTGGTTAGAGCTAGGACCTTTTGGAGGGACAAGTCGATCAGTTGCATTACTCCGGGGAGGAGGAGTATCTTTGGTAGGAGGTGTAGGCGTGTAAGCTGGTCCTTTACCCACCTAGCTCTGAGTGTTGTATGGAGCCCGTGGGTTGGTAAAGGCGTTGGCCTCGAAGGGCGGGATGGATTCGTCAAAGAATCCCTGTAGTTCAGATTCTTCGTCATCCTCCCCAGAAGTTTCGAAGAAGATGGTATCACAGGTGAAGGCACTATGGGTTTGCTCTTGGACAGGGGGCTCCGGAGGAGCGGTATCATGTGATTGCTGTCTGTCCAGCTGGGATATCATTATGACTTTCTCCAGAGTGGCACAATTCACTTCATTGTGCGAACCTGTATCGTGCAGCCGACACCAGTTAGTCATGGGCTGGAAGTCTGTGACTGGCGTAAAATGGGATGGCCCAGCACCATTTTGGTTGGTGTTTTAGTTCGGAGGCGGGCCTCCGGTATTAGTGTTGTTGTTCCATTATTGTTGGTTTGGCCTGGGCCCGTTAAAGTTTCTTCCCCCGGTATTATTGTTTCGCTGGCCGGAGAAGATATTCCCCCTTTGGAAATTTGAATTTTGGGGCGCGTAGGACCCAGCCTTCAGTTGACCCATGTCCATGGTTAGAGTGGATAGCATTCGCCAGAGGGATTCAACCTTGGTGGTCAACTGAGTCTTAGCGTCATAATGGGATGGTTGTGGCGGTTGTTGGCTTCCCGGGAAGGTAGCAGGATTAGCCAGAGTCGAGGGCTGCAATCCTCCAGCTACGGATGACTAGAAGAAGGGCACTCCGGACGGTTGTGTCTGAGTTTGTTGTGTCTGCTGTGGCTGATTCCAAGGGAAGACTTCCGGACCTGGTGTCATCTGGGTCTGGGAAGGGTAAATATATCGCGCCTGTTCGTCTATCAAGGGTGGCAGGGGATTCACCGCCGTCAAGGGGGCACCTATTGCCAGATTGGGATTGTAACCCCCGTCATAAGCAGTTTCGCTGGGGATCATATTGAAAGGTGTGTTCTATCCAATCCCACCCACGGACTTATTGAGACCGCGGGATAATTCTAAAGCCAGGTTGTAGACTTTTGCCAAAGTATCCCGGTCGCCCGGGGCGGTTGTTCTCCAAAGGAGGGTGGCAACAAAAGGGTCCATCACATTAAGGTATGTCTGTATGGTAACATCTGGTGATGGGACAAAAGGGCCAGTGCACCTCTTTAGGGCACGCTGGAACCTATGGTTGAATGCTGCAAGAGGTTCATTGGGCTCCTTTCTGATGGAGATAAATTGGCTATGGGACTAGGCTGGGTCTACATGCACGTGAAAGGCAGCCAAGAAGGTGTCCTCCATATCCTGCCAAGTGTTGATGGAGTTGGCAGGAAGGTTAAGGTACCAGTTTAACTCACTTTGTCCTAAGGACAAGGGAAACATGCGGGTCACAACATCTTCATGCTGGATCCGGTGTCAGTTCATGGCATCTTTGTATGTCTTTAAATGTTCTTCTATGGTCCGTGAGCCTAAGTGCTCATATCACAGGCAAATCTTCTCTGGGTGAGAAGGTAAATCGTTGATTACGCCCAGAAAAGTGCCCATTGGGGACCCAGTGTTTCCAAAGTATGCAGCCATTGGGGGAACTATATGTTGGGTAGTTTTAGTACTAGTTCATGGGATCATATGAGGAGTTTGGGTATTCAAGGGTATGGTAGATCCCCAGACAACAGTGGCTGGTATGACTTTCGACATCCACTTCTTTTGAGCGGGAGGCTCGAGTTCGACAAACCTCTCGGGGTTCAGGGCAGATCTAAGGACTCTTTCAAATTTAGCTGGGGAAAAAGACCCAATCCCACTAAAGGCTTGTCTCCTAAAACTACAACTCGGGGAACCCTCAGGAGGTGTAAAATTAGAATCCTGGGAGGGGGATGAGTTCATGCCCTCCTTCTAGCACCAGTTTCTGTTGACGGGGTTTTGCTGACCGGGTCCGCCAACAGTCATAAGTTGTCACCGGGTTCCAGAGATATCGGTCAACTCCGCCTGCAAAGGTTGTCCGGGGGAAATAAATCCTCCAGGCCTTCAAGCACCTGGGTGTCAGGTCATGACACTGCGGGGCTCAGTTGGGAGATGTGACTATTTTTGAGGGGGATAGCTGGTTACTTCAACTCATTCTCCCGAAGATTCTGAATGGTAAGGGTTTCCCGGAGCATTCTACACTTAGCAAATAAAATGAAAAAAAAGATCCTACAGGGTTAGAGACATTTATCTAACTATAGCCATGCTGAAAAGTCTAGAACATCAACAATACTCTGAAAGGCTACACTAAATACCAAAGAAAAACACAACCATCAGTTAGCATTTCATCAGTAGAGAAATAAATAGGTCATTAATCTACTTGAACATATCAGAGCAAAGGACATTCAAAATGTTTAAAACATGAAATACCATTAACTCAGAAGCAGGGATGCTAACAACATCATTGCCATGAATCCTTCCTTCTTCATTAATATCCTTTCCAGCAAGCACTGGTGCGTGATACAATGGTGGCTCCAAGGGAGCATCTAACTACCAAGAATAGAATAATGGAGCATTGAGCTCTGCAACTAAAACCAGAAATCACTTTGCTATTTCTTATGGACAATAAAATCATCAATTTCGCCGACCCTTGGAAATGGGCCGATTTGCCTATTTATACAACTCTCTCTAACCCTAACCCTATTTTACTGTGCCTTAATAAAATACAATATTTGGGGGCTGGTACTACCTGTGCCACCCTACAAAAAGACCTCAAGACGGAATAGGTCTGCCATGTCAGAAGAAGAAGTCAAGAATATACATCGGAAGAATCAGCCTCGAGAAGAGAGCCAGAGATAAGAAAGAGGAAAATAGGTCCCCCGGGGACCAAGGCTACATGCCTCATAAATGGGAAATGCGGCGCCCTGTCTCCAATGTGCCAGGTGTACCTTCGAACGACGCCTTGAGAAGACCACCCTGTCAGAAACCAACTGCCGAACCAATACCTCTTGATGTGCCCAACTACCCTCTGACAGTCTTTATTAACCACTTCTGAAAGTGACTGGTCGGTTTAAGGGACCGGGACACGGATCACTTTAAAGAATAAAAATTTTTGGATCCGAAACTCTGGGATCCGAGAACTTACTTCCCTAAAAGAATAAAGAATGCTTAAAGCCCAAATTTCCCCATTCTTAGAGAATGCTCAAGACTGTTTATTATCATTGAGGGCCTGAAGGATGCGGAAAATGCCATCTTCATCAATCTTCCTTAGGCTGGCCCTTCTATGTCTGGCCTCTTCAACTTGTTCCGCCAAGTCTGAAACATTATTCCTGAACTCATGCACCAGCCTTGCGGCATCATGGCCTTTAAGCACCATTTTGGTCAGTTTTTTCATTCGGGCCCCATCCATCCCCTCCGGGGATTGATACCGAGATGCCACTCTTTCATCAAAATTCCCCAATACTGACTCCTCGGGGGTATAAGTATTTGTGCCAAGGGGATCAACCCCGGAAGCTTTTGTTACAAATGACCTATATAGATTGGAAGAATGCTTTAATGTGTTTACCTTATCTTGTAAGGACTCTACCAGTTGCTTGGTTACCTCTAATGTGAGGTCCAGTCTGGAGTGCTGAGCCTTTACAAAATCAAATGATTCCTCACCCAGAATTCTAGATTCAGAAATTATATCTTCTCCCAGGGTGAGGAGCTCTTCGAACTCTACCTTCCACGCCTGGTAATTCTTGGCGTCACTCTCCCACTACTCAATCAGCGCCTCTGCCTGCAAAATAATCTACCAGGCCATATATAAATCTGGGAGAGTGGCCGCTAGGAAAGGCTGGGTGTTTCCTACCTGTAGAGCAACCCAATCATCTACAGCCTGAGCCTTCTTCTTCATTACTCGCAGGGAGTCTATGTCGCTCTGCGGTAATTCCTCTGATGTGGAGGTCTATGGAGGGGTGGCGTTGAGGGGTCAGGCTAGCTCTATAAGCAACCCCATGAGGTTTGCATTCTTCTCCTTTTCTTCCTTGAGCCTCTGGGCCTCTTTTTCATATCGGGCCTCCACTGGCCTTGCCGCTTCTTTTAGCAGGTCTACTTCGCCCTGCTTCCCTCTTTTTCCCAAAGACACCTCTGCGATGTTATAATCTACAGGGTCCACGGTTGCTTCATTGACGTCTGGGGGAGGCGTTGCCACTAATGCAACTGTTTCTCCGCCCGGCGCAGTTCGAAGGGTATGAACTATCCGGGCCTTCTTTGCTTTTGGCGGGGCCTGAGCCAAGGCCATCATTTCGGCCAGGGAGAGAGGGACTGTTGGAGCGGTTTGGGCTTTCCTTTTTCTTTTTTTGGCCATCCATGGAGGTGGGAGAGGTGGCTTTCCTGCCAGAGTGTGTTCTTTGGATCCTCTCCCGGTGTCCGGTGGTGGCTGCTCCTTTTCAGCATGTACTTCCTCTGTTTCCCTCCCTACCGGAACCTCTTCCTCAGCAACATCTTCAATCTCTGTCTCCTCAGCCTGGTCTCAGATGTCAATTGTCGTGTCTAGACCCTGGTCGGCTTCTTTGGGGATCTCTTCTTTATGCTGCTCTTCTTCTTCTTCATCTGTTGGTAGTAAGGGCGGTATCGGGCCAAGATTCAGAGTTTGGGCCGCTGTGATTACCTGCCCGAAGGTTTCCCCCGGGAGTGGCCCTGGGAACACGGCGGCTGTGGTTACGGTTGGTCCCGAAGTTCCAGGTCCGGGTTTCCCAGCGGATGCCTTATTTTCACTTGGCAGTTGTTGGTCCACTCCCGGACCTTCTGTTCCTGAGGCCCCAGAGATAATCTCCAGTTCTGGCCTCTTTTCTTTTGTTTGCTGCTCTTCTTGTCCCGCAACTTCTTCTTCCTGGTCTTCCGGATCCACAGCCTCTTGTTCTTGCTCCGAGACTTTCGTCCCCACTTGTGTATCGTCCCCTTGCAAATTTCCGAACTCATCGACTGCAAAAATGTCAAATTGCTCTTCTGGAGGGGGACTGGCTGGGTCCTCCATTTGTTCTGCTTCCTTCTCCGGTTCTGGGGAACTGGAGGAAAGGATTTCCACTTCTTTTGGGAGGGAAGCCCTTGGCGCTGGTTCAGCCTTTGGCTGCGTAATATGCTTTCTTTTCCTCTGGGTGATCAGAGGTGGCCCCATGTCTTCTATTGCTGCTGCCTCCATAGGATCCTCCCCCGTCGCCTTTGCCATTAAGGCTGCCAGCGATGGGGAGGAAGGAGGAAGAATTGGTCCAGCCATAAGCGGGGGAGTGGCGAGCCTTGTGATCAACTGCTCCCTCATTTGTTGGGAGGCCGCTACAGATTGCCTAATTTGTTCTTGGATGGGGACTTGCTACGCGGAGGGTGTTGTTTCTATCCCCTTTCCTTTATCTACGCCTTGTGCAGAAGTCCCAGCCCTCGGGGTCAACTTTGGTACCGGTGGTAGTGTTACTTTTGGTGCCGGCCTGGAGGCTAGGCGTGCACTCCCGGGGCATGCCTTCTTAAAATAGGCATGAGTTCTCTCGACCACCTCCCGAGTGAAGTCCTCAATTGTGTGGTCCTCTTGGATAGCCCAATTTATTGCCGACAGTGGCAATTTGTCGATCCCCTTTTCTTTGTACTGGGGGTCTGTGGTGGGGGCGTCATCTGAAAAGCCTGCTGGGAACCTCCGGAGCTTTAGCTCTTGCATCATCCCGGCTGTCATTCTATCATAATGCTGGCTACGCACATCCATATCATCCTGGCAATCTGCCCAGAAGTCCTCCATGTGTGCGTGGTGGGGGTCCGCAGCCCGGGGCAGTGCTGTTGCAATTCTGCCATGCGGATCAAAATTTTTCCGCGCCAGATAAAATTCGTGCAAGTTGTAACATTGAAGCTCATTATCTGCCTCCTTTGCGGCAGCCAGAGTGCAAGTGTAGTTCCCATAGGAGATTGGGAATGAAACATTTGGGACCTTTTTATGGGACAAGAGGGTATGCAGCTCCATCATCTGCCGGCAATATTTTAGCAGCACGATCTTGTCCCCGCAATGCTTGGGCAACAAGTAGGGTTTCTCAGAGAAGCCGGTGACCCTAATGTAAGTGTGCTTCTAGAACTAGATGTAGTAGTGCCCATAACTACTAACCAATTTCATCGCCTCAGTAGATAGGCGGTATCTGGCATCCCGAGTGGGTGTGAGCAAATGGTAGTAAACGAAGGAGTCGTTTACCCGGTAATAATTGGGGAAGCTAGCTTCTCATTGAATATGTGGGAAATGGTCCCATGACACTTTCTATCCCCGGCCAAGCCCGAGAATGCCATCTGTAAGTAGGCCATTGGAGTGGGGCCTCTATTGGGCCAAAGCCCAGAAAACATAAGAAGTCATATAGAACTTCTTTTTGTTCAGCTGCAGGAACTGGGAGTCGACGTGATTGGAAATTATGGTCGCCCAGTCAAAGAACTCTCTCTTAGTGGAGATGCCCAGGAGGAAATAGTACATCCACTTTGCAAATTCCTGGGCGGAGGGTTGCCCAAATACCTGGGCCAATGCTATCATCCCCATTTGGATGCTTTCCTTGAATTCGGAGCGGGGGATATCTATCTTCATTATTTTTGGATCCCTCTTTGGGACCTTTAGCCAGTGAGTGTTTATGTACACCCGGGCGGCGTCCTCCAATTGGTTGAATTATTTCAAGGCATCGGTCCTTGTGACCACCGTGGCCCTATCAAATTGCGGGATCCCCAGGCCTGCTTGGAAAGTAACTGGGTCAAGGGACACCAGTGGAGTGGGGAACCCCGTAGGTTTTGTAGCTGCAAGCATGACGGCTCAGACAGAAGAGTTATAGTCAGCAGCTAGGGTGAGAACAAGCTCCGGAGACTGCACAGAGCATGGGAAGCAAGCTGCCTGAAGAATTACGGAACCTTCGATGTTGGTTGAAATCTTGTCTCCAGCCTGTCGCTGGATGTGCATTATCTTTACCAGGGCCTACATTTCTGCCCAAGTCCTGACACTGGGGTCGGTCATCAATTTTACCTGAGACTCAATCTTTGAGCCCACAATCTCCTCACCCTGCATATACTTCATGGTGAGGGGCAGCTTTGCCAGGGCCTTTTCTATTTTAGACTTTGCCGCTGCCCTGGTCTCGGTTGTGGATGGCAACTCTGGACTTCTGGGAGGAGATGATGCAGATGTCTTAGACATGGTTGTAAAATGAAGTCTGGACCTGTGAGACAAAGCGACCGCCAGAACATATTCAACAAAATAAAATAATAACTCTGGGGTCCAGGGTTCTTACCACCGCGCCATTTTGCTTTTCCTAAAAAGTTAGTTTTTCGCACAAGTATCCGAAAAGTAAAACATAAACTTAGCATTTTTCATTGTATCTCCGAGTCTGGGAAATTTTATCACACTTGAGGATGTCATGGGATGAATGGCAGAAAGGGGGCCCGAAGCCCAGAGAAATGACCATTAGTAAAGAAGAATGTAGAAGCAGGTCCATGTGGACGCCACGTGCGATAGCATTGAATGGATGTGATGGCACTGGCGGCGCAGCCAACTATTCAAACGCATGAAAAGGGAAAGCCACTTGGCCAGAAGTAATTGTGCACATGGGAAATAAATGAGGCTCTGACAACCTTGATGGAGGAGAGAGAAAACTACCCATTTGAAACCGGCCGAGAGCCGAGTTTCAAACAGGTGGTTTTCTTCCTCGAAGCAAGCTTGGAGGCGAAAAACCAGCAGCCAGGGCGACTCGACCAGCTCGTCGAGCCACTCAGAAGGATATACAAAGAGCTGAGGGGTATATACATGAAAAGGAGGGAGATATACAAAGGTTACCTACAAAAATATATATACATGAATATACACACGGATGACTCCCGCGGGAAAAACTAGACGAAGCTGAAATAGGAATATACAGGCACTCACATTATGCACAAGTTATCTACAGGCTATTTACAAATTATTTATAGACTATCTACATCTACGCAGGAGGTGGACAACCTTCTGGCAGGCCCGAGCCACCAGCAAGTGGCAAAACCAGAAGACCAAAGAAACAACAGAGAAACAAGGCAAACGAAAACAAAAAACAAGCAAACCCAAAGAACCAGAAAATGAAAGCAAAGCAAAGAGGAGGGAAGCAGAGAAACCAACTTGAAAACACGGAAGGCGGAGGAAGGGAAAGATTACCAAGAGAATTCTGCAACAACCTCGAATCGTCAAGCTGCCAAGATCACCACCATGGAGCACTAGCGCACGTCTGAGAACAGTATAAGGTGTTAAGCTTTGATTACCACAAATCTCTCTGTAACTGCTCTGCTAATCGCTTTGAAAATCACTCTATTTCGCTCTAAGTGCTCGAATATTTTAATCACAGTAAGTGTGAAAATGAAAGGCGAGTCTATTTATACCTGTGGTAAAAGTAATCCTCCCCCCTCCGGAGATTTCAGGTCTGGCAAAACCTCCAGACTCCGGGCCCGGGGATTCCTTACGAGGATGTTCCTAAAACTTAGGAACATCATCGCAAAAAATCCCAGAGTCCGGAATCCAGCTTCCAACCAAAAGGCAACCTCTGGGATCCGGGATCCCAGAGAGAAATAAACAAAACAAGAAAACAGCACACATCAGGGAAGAAAACCCCAGAGAAAGAAAGCAAAAGGAAAAGAAAGACAAGGCAAAGCCGTAGCAAAAAGCAAAGCAAAAAAAAGGGGGACCCAACATTTTGTACACAAAATGTAGGGATGGGGATGTAGGGCATAACACATGTCAAAACACAAATTTAAACAAACCTTTATCAGTTTTGTACCATACACCATTGAAAATAGTGTTAGAAACACTGAGAGGGGGGGGGGGTGAATCAGTGTTTGTCTCTTAATTACTTTTCAACAACTTAAACATAAATCAAACATACATTGAATGAATCTTAACATAAGAACTCATAACACATGATATGATTATGGGGAAACCTTGATCAAAGGAAAACCCTGGTGGGAATTAGTACCCACAAATATTGTACTAGGTATAATGAACTTGTTCAATTTCCTTTGCCCTGTTAGAAGTAGTCTTTACAATATGAGTACAATGACCTGGTTAAAGGTTTGACCCTATTAGAAGTCTTTTAAAAAACCCTGTTAAAGGTATATGGCTCACTTCCTAGGCTCACTGCCTAATAGGATGAAGGCTACAACCTTCTAAAAGAAGATATACACTATATCAAAATGAACTGTTGTGATGACACTGCTGTCTAATCAGTTCTGTGTATGTGCGAATGCTCTTACTCTCTTAAAGAGCTATATCATATATTGACTTCATCTTACTACTCTTCAATATCTTCCTCTTACATAATCATTGACGCTTGTAACATAACTTTACATTACATACTTATATGTTCATATCCGAATAGGCGCGACCTAAAACAAAACACTAGTCGGCCCTAAAACAAAATATACAATGCTTCCAAACAAGTTGACTCAAGCATATTTACTACAATGTTAATTACATCATTACAAACATATAACCAAAGGTGCTTGGCCATTACATTACAAAATAATTCACGCTGATCAAAACACTAGTCGACTTCCATGCTCTGTCTTCTAGACTGCTGGTCTACTGATTTGTGTGTAACTTTGCCATACTATTGTTCTGTACTATGTGTGTCTAGATGTATCATGTACATGTGTCATACAACATATATCTGAACACACATATGCTGACTTGATCTCTCACACGTGTGCTAATGTGCTGATCACTGAGTATCTCTGTCTGCCCTGTTTTCCATACTTAGTCATTTTGTCTTTCATGAAAGAAACTAAACATGACTTTGTTGCCATGATGACAACACAAAATGAGTCATGCATCATCAGGAAGTGAACTTGCCAAAAATCTCCCCCTTTGTCATTTATGGCAACAAAGGAATGTGGCCAAGTTACTCAAAATGACTTAACAAAAAAATGACAGTATATTATAACATTTTATTGATATATACATATACTTCTCCACATATACACATTCTATATTACTCCCCCTTTGACATTAATGAAAAAGGTGTACAAAAACTTGTAAGTCTTCTACATACTTACTACATGTAAACTTTAGGGTACATAATTTGAAGAGATTGGATCTCTTTTTGCCAAAATACTTTCATTGCATCAATAGTCTGTAGATGCGCGCATAGGGCATATGCCAGTTTCTCCATTTTCATCAGATCCATGCAAGGACCTTGATCATATGTCACCATGGTATAATCAATCTGTTTGATGTTCTCATTAAGGACTACTAGATATGGCGCAAGTGCATTTCTCAACTGGGTTTGTCTTACTCTTATCTTGTTGATTTCCAATTTTGCCTTCCCAATTTTATCCAACTGTCCTTGATATACATTATTGAAAATGTTCATGTCTTGCATGGATGTTTCAACTGATTTTCTAATGCTATCCACCATGATCTCTTCCTCTTCTACCTTTTTAATGTACTCATAGGTGAACTTCACTCTGTCCATGCAGTTGGATATAACTTTCTTTCCCTTAGCTGCCAATTCTTTCAGTATGGATTGCCCAATCTTTAAGGAGTTTAAGTCTAAGGTAAAGTTCTTTACCAAATCATTCAGTCTCACCTTTTTGTATTCATCTTCTGTAATCTTAGTAGCTGAATCTATTAGGTTTGTAAAGTGTGTTTTTAAGTTTGTTAGAATGTTGTCCACATCTTCAACTGATTGGACTTTGGCTAACTTTTGATCAACAGGCACTAAGTCATTCAATATGTTCACTATTTCCAAAAAGTGAGGGTTCCTCATTACTTGTTTCTCCTTTTATTTTTCCATAGAAAGAACGCTGATCTTGATTAGGTCTTCTTCTCCCCATGCATCTAGACTTTTTAAATCAGGAGTTAACCTTGACAACAATGAGGTAGATGGTTGAGTGGATGGTGAGAATATAGTATTCTGACTTGTATCCATGCATTCAACCTTTACTGGTATCTCTTTTATTGGTGTCTTATCACCTTGAGTATATTTTTCTTCATTTATGTCAATTGGATCATTGGTGGGAGCTTCATCTTGTTGTGCAGAAGTATCATCAGTGCACATTTCTTCAGTGCTTACAAATGCTTTATCAACTGTGTCTATGTTTTTGTCAGATGCTGTCATGGATATCTTGATGTTATCAACCACTATAGTATCTTCTGAGTCTTTATCTGTATCAAAAGTTATTGTCACTATGGGCGCTAAAACCTGTGGACCTATTGTAGGTGCTTTCTGATTCATTAGTTCTGTGGCTTGTTTGGGAGGAGCTAGACTAACCTTTGCTGTAGGTGCCATTGATGGATACATGTGTCTATCCATAAAAACTTGTGCAAATGCCTTTTCAGTCTCCTTACCTATCTTCTCATACTCTTTGTTCATAATCTGTAGGGTCCTTGTCTTAGTTCGAAGATGAGGCTTCACCAGATCTAATAATATAACCTTCTCATCATGCGAGCATATAGGGAGAAGAGTATCCAGTGTTTCTTCTCTTATCCTCATGTATTCATCAATTGCATGTATTTTCATGATCTCCAATAAGTTCCATAATTGATCTGGTATCACTGTCTTGAGTTCAAGAACTGTCTTCTTAAACTTGATCATATGAGATATGATCATAGAGTGTATCTCATTCTTATCAATTTCTTGATACTTGTCATATACTTTAGAAAGTGTATCTAATCTCCCTTCATTCACAATCCTGTTCTTCAAAACATTTAGACTAGGTCTAAATCCTACCTCAGGAGGAGCTTGAGTATT
>MU224565.1:1512177-1534217 GCA_018584345.1 Thuja plicata | reverse complement strand
ATTCTTCTTCTTCCTCCACAAGTCCCAAGTCTTTTGGAAGAAACTTGAATGTTCAATACAAGAAAAAGAAGCAATACAAGAATCCATCTAAAAAATATCACCATGTCTCCTCTAATCGACATGGGGGTATAAAGTCAAAAGAGATATCTAAGAAGAAAACTACAAGACAAGTATGGGTTCCCAAATCTATCATTAAAGATATTCTCTCTAAATCATCAAAAAGAAATGAAAAGCCTATGACTATATGGATTCCAAAGTCTCTCTTAAGAGAGTCTCATGTTGAACAAGTGAAGGTGACATTTAAGCTTCCAAAGGCTTCCACTTCATCTTCTTCCAAAAACAACTTCATTCCATGCGCCTAAACTGCAACCTCTACTATCCATTCACCATATTCCTTCATGTATTCCTTCATTCACATTTTCTCCATCCTCTCACCACCTTTCAGGGTGTGTGTTGATGTTGATCTTGCCTTCCTTTCCGTCTACCCTTTCACAATTCTTCCATTCATTATTCTTCTATCTTCTATTCATTTTTCTCATTTGTCTATTCTTTGTATCTTCCAACCTCACTCGCTTTGCATAAAATCTTATCCTCCATTTTCCTCTTTCATCTTCCTTTCCCTGTCAGCATCTTTGAGCATATCATTTTGAATCCTTGGCATATCATGGTTTATCCTTTAAAGGAGCATTATCTAAAAAGCTTACCTTCTTCCAAAAAAAATTCAAAAACTCAAAAAAATACAAAAAAAAAAAAAGAAAAAAGAAAAAAAATGAGAAAAAATAAAATTAAAGAGAAATAATTTCGTCCTATGGTGAAAAACACTCCCTTGTGGCACCTTGGATAAGTATCATGATGAAAACTTGGCAATCGGGCGTCATGCATAGTTCTTCTACATCTTTCATCCATTCCGTATTATCTCTTTGATCTTGACAATGTTGATCTATATATGAACATTTGGGCTATCTTGTGGGCTATCTTGTGAGCTATCTTACGATGATCTTGCTTTCATTCCTTTCATGTTCATTCTTTATATCTATATTCCTCCATTCATTTTTTCCTATCGCTATCCTTTTCCCCTTTGGTCTTGATCTAAAAAAAAAAAAAAAGTAAAACACTGTGCTATGAAGTCTCTTGACATGTCTACTCCTTTGGACTGCATCCTTTCCTATTCTTGCATTATGCTTTTGTGACTTATCCTATGCTGGCCTTTCATTCTTGTCCAAATGTGCTTTACATGATGTTTATTTTTCCCTAGCTTGGGTACTCTTGAGGAGTTTGCCTTTGAGAATTTATTCCCTTCATCATCCTTCATTCTCATGTCTTCCATCTCTTCCACCAGCTTTGCTTATCCCTTATGTCCTCCACCTTGCTAAAACATTGGGACTGCATGATGTGATCTTGCTTGGGAGTTTGATGCCCATTCTGTCTGGGGGCATCCTTTTGTACATATTATTGATCCTGAAAAAATCCAAAAAATGATATATTGTCAAAAATTCTAAAAATCGGAAAATGTCCTGAAAAAATGATCATCTTAGTGAAAATCTAGCAATATGCGCTTTGATGTATCTTCAAAAAATTTATACATTTCAAAAATACAAAAAAAATTAAAAAATTCAAAAAATTCAAAAAAATAGAAAAAGTGCCTTGGTGAAAACCTGGAAACAGGTGCCTTGGTAGCAAAAATTCAAAAAAATTATAAAAAGTCCTGAAAAAAAGAAGAAAAAAATAAAAAAAATGAAAATGAAAAAATTGTAATAAAATTGAAGTGGTGAAATCTGGAGACGGGTGCTACTTGAGGCCTTTGCACCCCTATTTCTTAGCGCGTGTCCTCGACACTTAGCCTTTCTCCATCATGCCTTTTCCTTTTTGCCTTGGTTCTAGAATTGGTCTTTGTCTTTGTCTAGGGGGCATACCTGCATTAGCTTCGGTCTCTTGGATGCGTTAGTCTTTAGGACAGCTCGCAAATGGTGTTTTTCAACACCACCCCAACTGTATTTTTCAATACAACCCCTAACATCGAGTGTTTTTCAATACTTATCAGTTTGGTCTTACCCCAGTTTTTGTCATGTGGTCTTACCTGCTTGCAAGAATTTGATTCTTATCCTCGGAACTCAGTATCAGTTAACACACTTAAATTTTTCAACACAACACTTAATGCTCTTGCTATTTTATGATATTTTCTTTGTGTGCTGACTGTTATTGATTTTCGTTGAGTGTCCTTGTCTAATAAGTCTCTCCATTATGCATAGCTAAAGGACTTGGGGCATGGGGCATGTTTTTATTTGCTTCCTGCTTTATGCTTCATTGTTTTTGCACAACCGTTCTACTGGTCATCCTGGCCTCTATGCCTTGATGCGAGCATGGTTTTGCTATATTAAATTGAGTAAGCTAACATCATAGTCATCTTGACCTTTATGTCTTCGATTCTTATGTTAGAATCTTTTCACATTTCAAATCCAATATACATCACATTCATATCTTCATAGTTGCACTCGTGACTAGTGATGGTTGTGTTATGTTTCCAATATAAATCACATTCATATCTTCATAGTTGCACTTATGACTAGTGATGATTGTGTGATTTTTCGATGTCCGTTAATAATGGCCCAATGATGAAAATAAGTTCCTTTACATTCTTTTATGAATGACGAACACAAGATCCTATGTTTGTTTCTCTATTGCAAGTACACGTTTGCATTTTCATGTAGCTTGCATTGTTAGACTTCATGTTAATTTGCATTTAGGCTGCATTATGATTTTGAGAGGGTTTTCCTTCATCTTTCTTGTGGACTTTTAATCAACTATGATCACGGTCTGATCTTCATTTCCTTATCTTATTTTGTGATCTCAATCAAAATTTTCTATCTTAAACAGTTGATTAATTTTGGGGCATTCTCTTTCTTGAGGCAATTTCTCTTTCTTCTTTCCATTTCTTTCCACTTCTTCCAAACTTCTATCTTCCATTCGCTTCTTCCCCTACTTATTTTCTTCTAATTCAACCTTGGGGCATAATCTTTCATGCTTGATGATCTACCTTGGTTCTGTGATCCTTATATTTTTCATCTTACATCAAGAACCTTATCTTTAGTTCGATTTGATCAAATTTATCAATTTGCTGTTTATCCTCTATCTCATTTCAATTTTGATCACGAGGGGGAAGTACCTATCAAAATTTAATCTTTGATTCAACTTTATCAATTATATCAATATTTCTTGAGATTCTTATCTCTGACATGTCAATTACTTATTTTGGTGTTGACTATCTTTTTTTCAATTGTGTTTATTTCTGTCCTGATGTGTTCCCGTTTTGACCACACATCTGTGTTGTTTTGTGATCCCATTTTGACCTCACACTTCAACTGCATTCTTTGAATACATGTGTTCCTGTGTCGACCACACATTTGTCAAAGAGGGGAAAATGTATGCACTCTAAAATGGTCGCTAGACTTTGGGCCCAATTTATTATTTTATCATTTTATCAAATTTCTGAATCAATGCTTTGGAACATTTTCAATTCAAATCAATTTCCTTGATCAAATTGTAATTAATTCAATTCTTTCAATATTTCCTAAGGTTTGATCATTTTTATTTAATTAAAAGATATTGCAACTTCTCTCTTCTTGTCTCATTCTTTCTTGCATTCATGGCAACTCATATAGATTAGAATCATGTTTATTTCCATAGATTAGACTTGCATTCATATTTCCTTTCATAGATTAATATGAATTGTTATCATTTAGATTAATTTCCTTTTATGCATTGCAATCATATAGATTAAATCTCATTTTTATGCATTTGAATCTCTCGTTTCATGGTGTATTTGCAATAGACACAACTAGGTCTATTTGAGGGCCTTCATTTTATATTTTTACACATCCATGACTAGAGAGCTATGGATCAATATTTGAGGCCTCATTCTTGAGAAACCTTGAATGGAATGATTCATAGAAGTGTGAAAAAATTTATGCACACACTAGGTTCATTAGGATCTTTAGGTGTGGACAATAGAACTTGCGCATATCCTTCTAGCACATGCTCTTCCACTTCATAACCAAGCGGATGAATCCATTTGGTTCTAGGTTCAACTGCCTCCATGCAAGTGCAATCTGTTTCCACCATGAAACATATGGTATCATTATATTTGTCAACTATCTTCTTAGATAATCTGAACCTTTTTTGCATCTTGATCCTAAATGTATTTATATCCATATCCATGGCATCCCTTGCACTGCTCTCTAAAGTGGCCTTAAGTGAAATCTGAGACATTGTGGGCTTGCTGCTATCTAGATAAAGGTTTGCAACCTTTCCAACTATATGGAAATACAAGTAGATGATTAAAGATCCAAACCTAAATGTCTTGCTCCTGTCGTGCTTGATGATTCAAATGTTGTCAATCAATTGACTGGGCAAGATATCACATAGGTTGTATTGAGTGTTATCCTTCACCATTCTGATAGCTGCTAGGACTGTTGCTGCAGAGACACTTTTTAACCTACTTGCTTGCTAAAACTTATACCCAAGTATCATTGTTAAAAGTTTTATGTCATCTTGTTTGATAGGGTCAACTGTCATTCCGCGCTTGTCACTTCTAGATAGACAAACTTGTTCAATTTTCTTCTTGACATCTTTTCCAGTGGGAAAAACTGGTCCAGTCTTGGGAAGTCCGATTAATTCATGGATTAGGTCTGTAGTGATGTGCACAGGGACCTCACCAATCCAATAGAGATCATCATGTATTCTTCTTAGCAAAATCTTCACCCATTCTGGCTCATCAAACTCATGCGCATTCGAGTATTCGAAAATAGGGTTATCAATCAAGTGCATGAACTCATCCTTGAATGTGTAATCAGGTTTCATCATAAATCTCATATGATTGGCTATGCTGATATCTCCTACTATTTCCTTCTTACAGTAGATGTATGCGCGGATATCTTCCACATGAACAACACCTAGTGGGGTTTTGGAGAAAGCCCCTTCCACATCATCCAGTATGGATTTGAATGGATGTTTCTTGAATACAAATCTCTTCCTTTCTTCAATATCAAATACTACTGGAGTCGCCATACTTACTTGGAACTTGCTTAAGTAGGGTTTCACAAAATTTCAAAATGGCATGACTGCTAGGGTTCCATTCCAAACTTTTTATCCATTCTCTTAACTGCCGAATCTATTATGCTTCTGTGCCTTGATTCCTAGTGCTCTAATGCTCTCCAAATTCTGTGATCTTGAATTCAAGTGTGAAGAAGATCTAACACTTACTTTCTTTTATAAAATCTACCGAATTTAATGTTTGCAACCGTACGCAAATTTCTCAGATATTTTGAAGCTTAGATCCCAATGCATTTTAGACAATGTGTGAATGCATATAGAAATATTATGTTCTTATAACCATGAATTCATAGGCGGATACTCAGAGGTGAGTATACCAACCGCACAGGGGTCCTAAGCTAGAATAGGTCCCCCTAAGACCAAGAAGGTCTATTCAAGCATAAGTAGAGGGTGTGTCGACTGTGTATGCATCAACTACTTTGTCAACATCATTGTCCTTCTTTACTTCAACCCAAAGTTTGCTTGAATCTTCATTTTCTTGAACAAACTTGACTTCTCCTTTTTCTTCAAATAGTGATTTCTTAGGATCCTCTTACTTTTGAGTTCTGGATCTACAAAACCTTGAGATGTGTCCAGCCTTTCCACATGTGTGACAAATGATAGGAGGTTTGGTGCTCTTGTTCATCATGTTGCATTACTTTTTTGTGTGTCCATTGTAGTTACATATCTGACATGTAGTGTTCTAAAAATTCCTTTGAGGTTGATTTCTCTGATTGTTTTGATTCATTCTTCTTTGATTATGCTGTGACTGATTTATTTGATTTGTTCTGCAATGTATAGCCCTATGACCAAACTTATTACAAGAGAAACAATAACCATTGAAATGTCTTACCTCTTTGCAATCTCTTGCCAAATGACCATGTTTGTTACATGCATAACAAGTTTTGTTAACTTGCTTGATTTCCCCTTTAGGTGGATGTGTTTTAATCTCTTCAACATTTTCAACTTTCTTTGCTTCTTAAGATGCTTCATGAGTTTTCTTTCATTCTTGCAACAAATTGACTTCAATTTGTGCTACACTGAATCCAAGACCAGTAGTGTCACCTTTTTTCTTTTGTGCATTGAGCTGAGATTGAAGTGAATTAGAACTTGTGTGGAGTTTATCAATCTTATCCTTTGCTTCTATTAATTCAAATTCCAACTTCTTCTTTATGTTTTCCAATTCTAGGACTTTCATGTTTTCTTTCAAGAGTTCATCATCTAGTTGTTTGCTTTCTTTGATCTTTTCTTCAATAGCAATTTGGCTTTCTGTGAGCTGTTCATCCAGATTTTCATTTTTGATCATTTTCCCTAAATCACTTGTAGAACAATCTTTCAAATCTTTTCTTAATTTCTAAATAAGCATTTGTGAGCCATCAACTTTCAGTCTAAGTTCTTAATTTTCTTTTTCAGATCTATCAAGATCTTCAAGAGCTGCTTCAAGGTTCTTTTTCAAATTTTTTTCTTTTGCTGAGTCCATGATCTCCTCAAGTGGTTAAACTTATTTGCTTAGTACTAGATCTCTGATACCAATTGTTAGAAACACTGAGAGCGGGGGGGGGGGGGGGGGAANGGGGGGGGGGTGAATCAGTGTTTGTCTATTAATTACTTTTCACCAACTTAAACATAAATCAAACATACATTGAATGAAGCTTAACATAAGAACTCATAACACATGATATGATTATGGGGAAACCTTGATCAGAGGAAAACCCCAGTGGGAATTAGTAGCCACAAATATCGTACTAGGTATAATGAACTTGTTAAAGTTCCTTTGTGCTGTTAGAAGCAGTCTTTATAATATGAGTACAATGACCTGGTTAAAGGTCTGACCCTGTTAAAGTTATATGGCTTACTTCCTAGGCTCACTACCCAATAGGATGAAGGATACAACCTTCTGAAAGATGATATACACTATATCAAAATGAGCTACTGTGATGACACTACTATCTGATCAGTTCCATGTATGCGTGAATGCTCTTACTCTCTTAAAGAGCTATATCATATACTGACTTCATCTTACTACTCTTCAATATCTTCCTCTTACATAATCATCAACACTTGTAACATAACTTTACATTACATACTTATATGTTCATATCCGAATAGGCGCGACCCAAAACAAAACACTAGTCGGCCCTCAAACAAAATATACAATGCTTCCGAACAATTTGGCTCAAGAATGTTTACTACAATGTTAATTAAATCATTAAAAACATATAACCAAAGGCACTTGGCCATTACATTACAAAATAATTCACGCTGATCAAAACACTAGTCAGCTTCCATGCTCTATCTTCTAGACTGCTGGTCTACTGATCTACCTGTAACTTTGTCATACTATTGTTCTATACTATGAATTTCTAGATGTAGAATGTACATGTGGCGTACAAAATATATCTAAACATGCATATGCTGACTCAATCTCTCACACATGCGCTGATGTGCTGATTGCTGAGTATCTCTGTCTGCCCTATTTTCCATACTTAGTCATTTTGTCTTTCATGACAGAAACTAAACATGACTTTGTTGCCATGATGAAAACACAAAATGAGTCATGCATCTTAGGAAGTCAACTTTCCAACAAATAGATCATCTATGAGGGCCACATCCTCAGTAGTGGATGCCTGACATCTTCTCTCACAATGTACACATGAATGGGATGTCGAACCATCTGCACTCGCCTGAATATCTATTGTTGGTCTCTAAGTTTTGTTGATCATTAGTGTCCCACACTTAGTCATTTATCTAGGTAGGTTAGTAGGTCATCACTATGATCAAGCTATCTAGTATAGGCCAAGAAGTAGTCATTTCCAAGAAGATAGTAGTTTCCGAGTTACATAGAAGCCGAGTGAAGTTGATCAGTCCATGCTGAGCGCTAGAGTCTTCATATGCCGAGCAAGACAATTTTTTCATACATGTCAAGGATAACACAAACTTGAAGGTAAACTATTTTGGGATGACTTTTTTGAGTATTTAATGTTTTAAATGGAGTTATTTAAGCATTAAATAATTGATCCTAATGTGTGGCATGGAACCAATCAGAAAATTGGAATGCCCAAGAAGCATAAGTATTTGATCTTGATCGTTGATTTAGATCTAGATGCCAGATCCATAAGGTACATAAGATTGCTTCTTAACCTAATTTTGAAAGGAGAGTGTGCATACATGAGAGATGTGTGAAGGGATATTTTTGAGTGAAGAAGCATAGATCTAGCATAGTAAAAGAGCAGTAAGCAGCAGAGAAAAGTTATATCAAATTATTAGATTAGAGAAGGTATTGGAAAGAGGAGATCCATCATTAGCATCTGAGTGCATATCGAAGGATCAGATCTTAAGACATTCTAACAGGTGTATCAGGTGAAATATCTTAACAGAGTGGTTCTAATAGACCTTTCTAAATATCATAGTCAAGTGCTTACTTTTTTGTAAGTTGAAATCCTTTCACAAGGTAGATTGTAAAGATCTGTAGCTCTTAACCAGGCAGACCTTTAACTAGGTAAATCATCAAGTGTGATCAAATTTTGTAGCCTTAATAGTCAAACTTATATGCTATAGTAGTGAATATTTTGTGGGTGTCATCCCCACCCCAGTTTTACCTTATTAGGTTTCTGGGTTACCAAAATTCTGTGTCTTGAGTTATTTATTTTCTATTATGGAAGCTACTAGTTGATAGATCAATTATATTTATGCATGCTTGTGGATTAGTTTGTTTTAAGTGGTAAAAGTTATAAGATTTGATTCACCCCCCTCTCAGTATCTTTCTTTCCCATCTTGTATTTCCAAAAATTGTTATCAGAACACAGTTATCCTATAAAATGGTTTTAATTATCTTGAGAGTACATATCTTGAGATGGAGGTTTACAAATTGGGTAAAGTCTTTCAGAATTAAAAGATTTATATTCATCTAGCATTACATCAGCTTGAAATAGCAAGACATGAACTAGAGAAGTCCTTACAAGAAAGGAAATATTTGGCTAAACAAATGAATGACACTCATTACCATGAAGAAGACACTGCAAATCTATTTCAGAATGGAAGCTCTACTGAGAGTGATGCATCAATTTTAGATCTACTAGAAAGGAACAATACATTGTGTGAAGAAGTAAAAAACCTGAAAAGAGAACAAGAAATGCAAACAGTAAGACTATGTGAAGTAGTGGAACAAAAGAAAAAATATGAAGATGACAAGGCTATGGTTGATGAAGACAAAAGAGTGATGACTATCAGACTTGATGAAAGGACACATGATGTACAAATGATGAAAAACAATCAAGTTGACATGGTGAAGCAACTTCTACTTGTGAATTGGGAGATCAGCTTAAAAGACATGGAAATTGTGAATCTGAGATCTGAGAACAGTCAATTGAAAGATGAATTGAGATCTAAGAAAGAACTTAATGAAAGATTGAAAAGACCAACTAAATCTTTGAATCATTTTGAAAATATGATGGAAGCATCATGAAGATCTAAGGATTCTTATGGATTAGGGAATACTGAACAAAAAACATCTAATGAGAAAGGAGAATCATCTAAGATTGGTGAAAAAAGGAATGCAAAGACAAAGAACAATAAGCCTGCATGTTACCACTGTGGAAAACCAAGACACACAACAAATATCTATCAAAGCATGAATAGTAATTCCAATCCTAAACCTAAGTTTAATGGTTATCTCTTTAACTGTAAGAAGTTTGGACATCAGGAACATGAGTGTTGGGCAAAGGCAAACAATGCACCTCCCACACCTAGATTCAATGGGTATTGTTACAACTGTCAGATATTGGACATAGAGCACAAGATTACAGATCTAATGCTAAACAATAATGGACATCAAAGACACAAGAAAAAGCACCAAGGAAAGGTAACACTTATAGCTGGGATTACAACACATGGAATAGCTGTCATTACTGTGGTGAGTATGGACATGTTCCAGAAAACTACATAAAGCCACATTTCAAAGGAAAATCTAAGAGTTGGATGAATGGAAGCCTAGTTTGTTATAATTGTTTGAAAATTGGTCATACTAGGAGAGAATGCAAGAAAAGGGTACTTGCTCCTACTGTTGAGCAGATTAGAGCACAGATGAACTAGACATGGACAAGGAAAGAAGAACCATGCAATAGTGAAGCTACTACAGCCGAGGTCACCCAATCCAATGGATCAGGTGATCACACCATTACCAAATAAGTAAAAGAGGTATGTGAGGAACTACATTTATATTTCATATCTTTCATCAATTCCTAACATATAAAAATGCAAAAGTCCATATCTGCATATGATAAGATGCATCAGGACATATTTTGAGACATGTACCGACGAAAGTCAATACACACTATAGGTGCCGAGCAACATTATTATTGTGCACTAAGACCGAGTTTCCTAGTGTATTCTGAGTTGATATGATTGACTAAGTAAGCTTTGCTTGATGAATGAGTATGGATTGTGACCAAGAGGTAGGTGAGTTTTGTGAGTCGGCCGAGGACAGTTGTTTGGCACTCACACAACGGAAAGAAAATTTAATGCTAACCTAATTTCTAACTGTTGGAACCTATATAAAGGAAAGAGACATTCATTTTCATTCTCACCATGTGATTAAGAATTTCACAGAGCGATTGAGCACTTGTGAACTTGATTAAAACAAAGTTCTTCAGAGATTTCTACAGCGTGCCGTCGACAACCTCTTTAGTGGAAAGTGCAAGTTTTGATACCTGCCGAGGTATTCTGTTCATAATATTTTAAATCCTATTTTCAGAGACAATGGCTGTAAGTTCTTTCTCACTAGCTAAGAAAATGGAGAAGGAGTTGATAAAATTTCAATTGGCTAGGAGCGACACCTGTGCGCCTCCTAATTTCTGGGAAGTTCTTGAAAGCCCTATCCAAGGTGATCTGACCAGAGCCCTATCATCAATTCCACCAAAGGTTCTTATGATTCATGATATTAGATCATGTTATATTTGCAAAGTGAGTGAAATTGTGGATTATGAGCTAAGACAATCCTATGGGAAATTGTGTGTAGATGGAGCCCTAAAAGTTGAGCATAAAGATCTAGCCGAGAAAGGGTTAACTTGTGCCCTAGATTTTCTAAGAGATTTTAGAATAGAATGGATTAAGATTGTTCTTATCCGTGTACATGATATGAACATTTAGCTGGGTAATGGACGAGTTAAGATCACAAAGGAAATCATCAATCAAGTAACTGGTTATCCAATTGTTAACTGAAAAATAACCATGAGATGTTAGAGTAAGGAGGATATAGAAGAAAACACCAGGGTAGTTTGGAACAAAAGAGGGATGAAAATCTCTACTACCACAGATTTGGAGATCGATTTTACAGTAAAAGTCATAGCTCACAAATTTTATCAGTCGAGTTGAATGGACAGTGTCCCATGTATTGCAGTCGACTAGGCATGGAAGATTATGAAGTAGGACCATACTTATGACCTTGCTGAGCTTCAGATGATGCAGGTGGCTAAGAACCTTTCTTCAATCCAAAAGGAAAATAACTCAATGTGTAAGTCTGGTTCTCTGCTAGTTTTCATTATTTTCTATATATAGAATACTTTTCCTACTTTTGGAGATATTGTGTGGAAGACAGACTGACCAATTACATAGAAAAGAAATGTACTTATTTAGAAATTAGGTAGTAATTTTAAAAATGTAATGGGAACATATTTTGTTGAATTTAAGAAAAAGATGAGATTGAGAAGTAGAATTCCTAGGTCACTAGTTGAGAAACACTATGAGGACATTTGTTTCCTAGTGGATACAAATTTTACCTATGTTCAGGCAGTAGTACCGATGGTATCATGGCTAAGGCCATTACCTTATGAGGTTAACATTGATGAGATATCTGTAGCTATAATAGCTCTACTGGAAGAGGATATTGATGGTTCAGCCAGACATTTTGGCAATTATGAGGAAGCTATGTCCAAAATCTCTATGGATTTGAAGGCTGGAACTATGGAGAGAAAAAGGAAAAAGATTTTCAAAGGGTTGAAGAAGATGATTGGAATTGAGGGTGATGAAGAAATAGAGGATGCACCTTTAGGTTTTTCAATAGGTCAAGAAGAGGATATGACTAGTGGAGATGAGGAGAGTGAACCTGAAGAAGATATCATTGAGAAAGCAAAAGGAAAGCAGCTAGTGGTTTCCAAGGAAACTAAACCAGGCAAAGCCAAACCTAAGGCTACCCCTCCTATTTCAAAATAGCCTAGTACTAGGGCATCAACTATTTCATCTCTTGCTGAGACAACAACTATATATACAAAGAAGAATGCTAGAGAGAGCATCTCAGGTAAAAGAAAATAAGTTGAAACAAAGGTTGTGCCAAGCCAACCTGAGAAAAGATCGAGGAGGAAGTTGATCTCGCAACATGAAGATGATGAGGAGAAGACAGATACGAATGAAGCTAGTAACATACCTACAACATCACATAAACCACCGATCAATATTCATGAGGTATGTAAGAACATTAGAAGTACAGCTGGATTAGCAGGATTCAAATTTATTAAGTATGAGAAGCAAAGTATAGAAGACAAGCATAAGATTCAGGAGGCACTAATAGACATGATGGGAACATTTAAGATGACACCTGTAGAGATAGGAGAACTTTTTCCTACATAAATATATGATATTTTATCACAAAAATGGCAATATGCATTGATGACTGAAAGATAGATAAGGGAAGGGACATTAGCTAAGGTCATTCCTGGACTAACAAAGAAACATATAGGCAAATTTATTGAAAAATATCAAAGGAATTTTATTCCCAAACTTAGAGCCTATGGAATTTTAAAAAATGATGTTGAAGGAGTAGTCCAACAGAGAACTCAAATCTAGAAGGAGACTTTTGGGTTATTAACTAAGAAGGAAAACAAGACAAGTGAAGGCACCTCACAACAAATGGAATTGGAAGAACAAATTGCTACTGGACAAGTAGAGAAACAACAAACCGACAAAGTGCAAACTATAGATCTAACACTAGACAATCCCATTGTCAATACACTTGAAGATAATAGCAATTTGGATGCCGAGGATTAGAATAAGCTGGCAGACACAAGCAGGAAATCACCTATTCAAGCAATAGAGGCAGAGATAGACAAAGCAGAAGAAAAGGAGGTAATAAATGATAATCCACCTATTTTAGAGGTTGTGCAAACATTTTTAGATGGTAGTGACAGTAATATGGAATAAATAATAAATAACCCTACAAAACAAGAGGCTATACAAGTGTTGGTGGAGCTGCCACACTCTGTACCATCTACTCCAATTGGACCCAAAATTGTTAATATACCTAATCATCATGTGATCATTACTCAATTGAAGACACCAATTGAAATTAGCACTGATAAGGCAAAAGATAAAGAAGAACCTAAACTGAGTATCAGCTCACCAGAGCTCAAGAAGAAGTCAAATAAGAAAAAGTAACTAAGCCTAAATGTCACATTGGATGAAGTTATTATGATTCCTAAGTGGGATCCAGAGAACTTGACATATGAGAAGATTCAGACTCTACAAGACCTATTGAAGAGGAAGAAGAAACAAGAGGAAATGAAGAGGGAGCATCAACAGAAGCAAGTTCTACATGAAATAAAGGATATTTTTGTTAATTCTTTTATATGGAAGATATAAATGAGAAAACACCAATTTTGGAATAGTTAGTTCACATTGTGCAGAAAGTTAATGATGAAAATATTGAGGCAATTGAAAAGTTAATACAATGGTCAGAAATAAAATTTGAGAACAAAGTTTTGGAGAAGATATCAGCAGAGATTGCTATTAAAAAGGTTGAACTTTTTTCTCTTATTGATATTCTTGAGGAAGTTGCAAATAATGTTTATTATTTGTACAAAAGGTTATGTGATGTAGAATTATTTACAAAGGATAATCAACTTCTTGTGGAGAAGTTGCAATTAGATTTGAATTCAATAGGTAGTTCATTGAGCATGGATGCTAGTTCTAGCTCTATCCATTTTGATAAGCTGACTCATACTCATAGGAGGTTAGCTGAGCTTATGGCTGAAGATGGCAGAATCAGGGCAAAATTAATAACTATTTAGACTACCTTGATACCTCATCTTGAGGTTATTCAGAAGGAACTTATAGCTGCATGAACATTAGTCAATAGAGATTCTCATCTCTCTACCATAGATAGTTTGGTAAGTCTAGCTGTCGAGCTAGAAATTAAGTTACAAGTTTTGAAGTTGGTGAAGGAAAGTTGGGATACAATGCTTGCACTAACATTACAACTTCATAAATCATTTTTGGATAAGTATAACTTAAACCCTACAACTATCAGTTACAAAAACAAGGGGGAAACTGAAAAGGAAACATAAAAAGATGTGCAAAAACATGCATGAATTTGTTTTTTAAGGCATGTATACTATGTAATTATTGTATGTAGTCTAAAGTATAATCTTAGGGGGAGTACGTTGTGTACTTAGGTAAATTTTGTGGATGTAAAGAAATGGTAAGTGTTTTTGCCACTAATATCAAAGGGGGAGATTGTTGATCTCTAAGTTTTGTTGATCATTAGTGTCCCACACTTAGTCATTTATCTAGGAAGGTTAGTCGGTCATCACTGTGACCAAACTATCCATTATAGGAAAAGAAGTAGTCATTTTTGAGAAGATAGTAGTTGCCAAGTTACACAGAAGTCGAGTGAACTTGATCAGTCCATGATGAGTGCAAGAGTCTTCATATGCCGAGCAAGATAGTTTTGTCATACATGTCAAGGATGACACAAACTTTAAAGTAAACTATTTTGGCCTGAATTGTTTGAGTATTTAATGTTTTTAATGGAGTTAATTATGCATTAAATCATTGATCCTAATGTGTGGCATGGAACCAATCAGAAAATTGGAATCCCCAAGTGGCATAAGTATTTGATCTTGATCATTGATCTAGATCTAGATGCCAGATCTGTAAGGTATATAAGATTGCTTCTTACCCTAATTTTGAAAGGAGAGTGTGCGTACATGAGAGATGTGTGAAGAGTTATTTTTGAGTGAAGAAGCATAAATCTAGCATAGTAAAAGAGAAGTGAGCAATATAGAAAAGTTATATCATATTATTAGATCAAAGAAGGTATTGGAAAGATGAGATCTGTCATCAGCATCTAAGTGCATATCAAAGGATCATTTCTTGAGACATTCTAACAGGTGTACCAGGTGAAATATCTTGATAGAGTGGTTCTAATAGACCTTTCTAAATCTCTTAGTTGAGTGCTTACTTTTTTGTAAGTTGAATTCCTTTCACAAGGTAGATTGTAATGATCTGTAGCTCTTAACCGGGTAGACCTTTAACCAGGTAGATCATCAAGTGTAATAAAATTTTGTAGCCTTAACAGGCAAAATTTATTGCTGTAGTAGTGAAAATTTTGTGGGTGTCATCCCCACCCCAGTTTTACGTTCTTAGGTTCTGGGTTACCAAAATTTTGTCTTGAGTTATTTATTTTCTGTTATGGATGCTACTAGTTGATAGATCAATTATATTTATGCATGGTTGTTGATTAGTTTGTTTTAAGTGGTAAAAGTTATAAGATCTGATTCACCCCCCCTCTCAGTATCTTGCTTTCACATCTTGTATTTCCAACATCCACCCCATCACATATACCATTACAACTGATGTAGATATGCTCAATGGGCTAGGCTGACCCTACGATGATCCTAATGGTGCATCTAATGATGATGGAGCTAGCACAGGATGGGATGATCCTAATGGAACATCTAATGAAGATGGAGGTAGCACAGGCACTGATCCATCCTCTCTAACTAACTGAGTGTCATGTTGGATAATGACATTAGTTAATGGTGTAGCTGCATGAAGAGTCTGTATATCCATAGAATCCTTCACCACTACTGGGACCACAACATGAATGAGGGGTTTTCTCATAGTATTCTTCCTCTCTTGTGGTTGGGTAATCCTATGTGCCCTAGGTCTATCCTATGCAGAGACTCTCCCTCTACCCTGAAACTCACGAAATTCAAAGTAATTCAGCTTCTCGCCAAGGATAAACTCATAGTATAGCTTCCTCAAAAAATATAAAGGAACCTCATTATTATTACAAGGTGGTTGGTCAAATAGCATGTACCACCTATCCCAAAAAGCTGATTTCATCCCCCTATAAGCACACCAATGTATAGGAAATGATTTTGTATTAACTTCTAGGGAATTGTTAGTATTAGGATCGGTAAAAAAGGCACATATATCACATTTTTCTATGCCTTTTATTTTCACATCCTCATATGATAAACCATCAGCATAATATGAACAACACCTATCCCTCCATGAACCCCATTTTTTCACCTCTTGAGACACCTCATTTGCACTATTGGACATTTTTCTAATGTAGTGGCGAGGGTAAAGTGATGCTGAAGACCAGAAGCCTTCAACCTATTGACTAATATATTAATTTTTGCACTATTTTGGTTAAGGCGTTGCACGAGGTCCTCTTGTGTTGCATTTAAATGATCTAATGACACATGTGGAGGGTTTACAGGTGGTGGTGGTTGTGGATGAGGAGAATTTTGAGGAGGGTTTATAGGTGGCGATGGTGGTGGACAAAGAGAATTTTGAGGAGGTTTTACGGGTGGAAACGGTGGTGGACGAGGAGAATTTGGAGGAGGGTTTACGGGGTGGTCTTTCATTTCTTTTTCCTCTTTTAGGGTTGTTTGATGAATTTGATATGAAATTAATTTAAAAGAAAACAAAAAATCAATATCATAACCTAATTTGATAAAAAATGCAAAAAAAAAATAGCAACAAAACAAAAAAAACAATAATACATACCTTTCTTATGGGGCGCCATTGCTTCAAAATGTGCAAATTGTTGAAGATTTGTTATTTTCTTCAAAGCTCGATCGAGTTCTTTGTTGTTTTTGGTCTCCTAAGCTCTGCTACTTTGCGGTTTAGGTGTTAGAAATGGCCTAAGTTGTGGGCTATCCAAAATATAATATTTTTCTAATAACCCGATTGGCTTATTAGGAACATCTTAGAACCTGATCGGGTTATTAGAAAATATTATATTTCTAATAACTCGATCAGGTTAATCGAAACATCTCAGAACCCGATTGGGTTCTTAAAAAGTTAAAGTTTTTAAATAATATTGTCTAGGATTTGTTACCAAGCCTAGTACAATTTCAAAATTTCAATAACCTTATCTAGTTATATGAAATTTGAATTTTTTTAAAGATGTGTCCACTTTTTTGGTCCACAACTTGGTGCACATACCCATCTGTCAGTATAGTTAAATGGAAGTCCAACCGACCAGTTAAAATGCAAATCATTGATATGATTACAAGCCTAGGAATAAATTTTGAACCATTCATGAAGGACTATTTTTCCAATTTTAAGGCTAGGGTGGAAAAGGGGACCAAAATTACAGTACAATTGGTAGATAAGTACAAAGATGAAATATGTTTTGTAGTTGGTACTGATACAACTCTAATCAAGGTAGTAAAACCAAGGACAATATGGCTACCTCCATTAGAATATTAATTAGATATTAATACTGCATCTAAGGCCATTGAAAAATTATTGAATGAGACTGCTGAAAAATCTACCATGAGATTGGCATGTTTGATGAAGCCAAGACCTGGATATCTATAGGTCTACAAGTACACAATATGGGCAGGAAAAGGACAAAGATTGTGAAAACATAAAGAGGAAATTTTATATAATAGATGAAGAGTTAAATAAATTAGTAGATGATATCGAGGAGAAGACCTCAGTCGGTCAAGATGAGGAATCATAACATGATATTGATGCCACCGAATCAGATAAAGACTAAGATAAGGCACCTAAGGCCAAAAGGGACAAAAGTATAAAGACTCGGTCTCCATCATGGAAAAAATCACAATCAGTGACTACAAATTCCCAACCTTTGAATAAAGGTATTGTAAATATCACAATACCCTCACCAAAGTTTACATACCAGACAAGAAAATAGAAGGGTACTACTGAGAATCCTTCAACGAGGTAAAGGAAAAGATATGTAAGGAACAAAGATGACAAGGATGATTCTGATGACAATCCAAATCAATTCAAGGTTGTAAAGAATAAGACACCATAGAATATTGATGAGATTGCAGAGGAAATCATAACAACCAGATGATTAGGACATCCAAAGATACATGCCTTATTCTAATCTGACTACCAAGAACAAGGACAAGCTAGAAGAAGAAATAATAGGTATGATGATCAACTTTAAATAAGTTCCAATTGAATTTTTTTCTTATCTTCCATTCAAGTTATATGATAATATATCATCGAGATGGACTTATGCACTTCACACTCAGAAATAGATGAGAGAGGCGTCTCTCTGTCTAATTAAATTTGACTGCACAGTAGAATAGTTAAATGATATCATACAATAGTATGCCAAGAAATTTCCTAAGAAGGCACGAGCACTGAACATCTTGCAAGGAAATATGAAAGAAGTGGATATAGAGAGCACACAAATATGGAATAAAATATTGAATCCACTAAAGGAAATCCAAGAAACTGAGGGAGAAATGGACATTGCATCCACATTCAATAATAAGAGAGATCAACCGACCACAGAACCTATAGATGTTGATGATGTAGATGTTAACAATATATTGGATGAAATTCCTCAATTATTGACTAATATGAGTCACCCAGAGATCACCATAACTGAAGATGATCCTAATGATAAAGCTAAGGAAGATGAGATAGTCAGAGCACACAAGACCCTGAATGAGAAAGATACCATAGAGGTTGCTTGAGTAGATGTAACAACACAACTACCTATTTTAGTACAGGCTATTGAAATATAGAGTGAAGAACAAAAGAAAAAGAAACCTGAGCAGGTTACAAATACAAATGAAGATAAGGGTGATCAACAAGGTACATAGACCGAGCATAGTGGTGGAACAACCCAAGGTGATTCACAAAAAGATACCACTAATGTAGAAGCACAGGTGAAGGTAATCTTGCTAACATAGTGAATACAATAGATACTTCTACTAGAGATACAAAGTCAATTACTAAAGAACCTCACCAAGTCATCACACTGAGCCCCGAGTAAGCCAAGTCAAAACCCGAGAAAAAGGATCAATTGGCATTAAATTTATCTCCTTCATCTAGTATCCAAGGGAAGAAAAAGAAGAAGAAAAAGAAAGGAAATAAGAATGTCATTACATTGTATGAAATCATAGAGATTCCAGCATTGGATCCAAGGACACTTGATCCCAAAACATTGACAAAATATGGTGAATTATGCACCATGAAAGAAGCACATGATAAGTTAAGGAAAGAACACAAGAATGCACAAGTATTAGAAGCTTCCAAGGAGATTCTTCAGTAAGTTGTCCCAGATTTAGATATCAATGACATGACCCCCATCATTGATCAACTTGCACTACTTACCAAGGCTATTAAAAAAAATGATGTTGATGCCAAGAAAAAATTGGAAGAAAGAGCAGAGAAGAAAATGCAATACAAGGTCACAGAGAGGATCAGCCAGGTAGTGGCAGTCAATAAGGTAAATCTATCTAAATTTGTGAATGGAATAGAAGCTATCATATCTGAAGGAAATACACTTTTTCAAAAGTTATGCACTCTAGATCACTTCACTACCGAGATTAGTGAAAAGATACAGAAAATAGATCAAGATCTTAAGGATAGTGCAAACATTTTATCAACCAAGAAAAATGCATTGTAGATGCATTACAACAAAGTTCTCCAAAACAAGTGGTTGAGACCGGACTTGAAGAAAGAAGAAGAGACAATCAGAGAACAAGTAACCGAGATCTAGGAAACATTACTACGCATTTGGTAATGATGCAGAAAAATGTGACATTGGCAAAGACTTTAATTGCCACCCCATATTTATTAGTGACATACAACATATATGATATGCATGCTCAAATCAATTTAGAACAACTAACCATCGAGCATTTAAAGGAGGAATGGGAGAAGATACTGGAAAATCTTAAGAACACCCATCCTACCATTTTTGACAAATTGTAAGTTATACTCCTTTTGTCATTATTTTCAAAAGAGCGGGAAATATATGTATATATGTATAGTAAAGGGAGATACTACAATCAGGATGCAATCATATACATATACCAAGTATATACAAAGGGAGAGAGCATGTACAAAGGGGGGGTCATCATGTATATTATAGATAGTACTAAGTTTTTGATACTAATGCCAAAGGGGGAGAATGTTACTCCAATTTCACATTAAATTTATCATTAGTTATCATGTAGGCATAATGGACAAATGGTAATAAAGTCAAATATGATAGTTAGTATATTCACCGAAGTACAGAGCTAACCGAGAGAAACGATCACACCCAGAGTTAATCGAGTACAGTGATACGTGAGTTGAAAGACTATACCAAGCGATAGACAACACCGAGCTACACAGCATAACCGAACAATAGTATAACCAAGATACATAGTCTACACCGAGCACTAAGAGACAATATTAATTGAGTGGAACAGAAGCCACATAAAATTTAGATATGGTACATTATTCTATGTAAAAAATTTTTTAGTCGACCTAGATAATGGTTTACACAATTGAGGAGGACATTAATTATGGATATACAACATTAATTGTTTATGTCTCCTATGTGTAGATGATCAAAGTAAATTATGTACACCATTGATCTTAGGGTAGGGATATAATTGTTAAGCCCTAATTAGGTCATATCATTTGACATATAAATGTATAGATGTTATTTTGTAATGTATGTTGATCAAGAAATGATCAAGTATCCACTATACTACAAACATCAAAGATCAGACAAGGGGTTTTAAGGACATAGACTACATTATATAAATCAATTTTTAGAACTAAGGCAAGGCTACTGAGCAGAACATAGCATAAGGTATTATCATTCACATTGAGGTGATAATTTTTGTATGCACTTAATGGATCTTTATTAGAAATATTAAGATTGTGTACATGTTTCAGATCAAAAAAAATTTTACTCTCTAACAATTGTAGTAGACCCCAAAATCTCTTAACAGAGTAGACTTAATCGTCTTATTGTAAATATCTTAACTGAGTGCACACATACATTGTGTTGGTGCCCAAAAATGCTGAATTGGATTTCCTATGGACTTGCCAATCCAATGTTTGGAAAACCAATTGTTTTTGGCCAACTAACGGGAATAATCAATTATGATCCTCTTCCCCTGCACTTCTAGCTCTGCAAGACCAAGGTGGGTGAACCTTTACCTTAACCACTATCTACTGGTTTAAGGCATTTTATAGCAGATAACTTGTGTATATAATTCAACCGATCTCTCAAGATGGCAAGTAGGCTTGAATAAATCAAATTGTAAGCAACATATCATAAACTGTAAACTGAAATACTTTGAGTAATTGAAAGAATGTTTAGTAAATATGTAGGTAAATTGAAATAAAAATATAGATAAGATATCACAAAACTATAACAATGAATTGAATAACTATAATCGAAATAATGATTAGACCAGTGCCTTATTCTATCACGGGCAATAGAGTCAAGATCATTCCAATCTTATGTTCAACCTCAGAGATAGTTTTGCAAGAAAACTTATCACTTCAAAGGTGTTATGGAATGTACATGCAACCTAAAACAAATTCATAGATATTTCAAAAAGGTAATACTTCTCAGATGACAGCCCAATTGACCAGGGCACCAATCAATAGAATTTAACCATGCAAAATGAGAAAACCAATTGAAAATATAGACTATGAATCAAATTAGGAAGCATGCACATCAAACTATCACTTTGAAGAAGCTCTATTGGTTTATCTGAGGGACTAATTGTAAAATAATAATGAAACTATTACACATGTCAAAGAAAAAGGACTTATCTTTATTGATTTTGAAAAAATAGTACATCCATGTCCATGTTATACATGTTGATTAAAAACTATCCAAATATGTGAAATTGTATTATATTGTATTTTCTTCTCTTTACATT
>MU224565.1:1494059-1512127 GCA_018584345.1 Thuja plicata | reverse complement strand
TGTTTGAGTGGCTTTCACACCTCTTTAAGGTGAAAAGACACAACCCTTATTACAAAATATTTTGAAAAAACAATAAACTAACTAAAAAATAACTACCTAACTTTCGGATTTGGCTTTGTTCAAAAATTCAAAACACATCGTGAAAAGCTAAGATTTTTTCTGGAGATAGGAAATTTGATTTTCTGAACTGGGTCGGTTTTAGATTTTTAAAATTCGACCATCTTCAGCCTCTGTCAATATCATCTTTGTAGCAGGTTGAAATTTTAGCATTTTCTGAAGGCTTCGATTAGTTAATTCTATTTATTTGTGTCATAAAGCTTCCTTCCTTTAATTTTTTTTAGTATGAAAAAAATTGCTTCTTGATAATGGATTGGGACTTATAAATTCTCAAAATTTAGGGTACCACCACATTGTTTTGCGAAATCCTCACATGAGGTAGATCTAATCGATCTCATTGTTACTCCTAGCAGGGTAAGATCATCATAAGTGATCACTATTTGTAAGCTTTAACATGGTTCTTTATTGCTATAGTAGTGAATTTTTTTGGGTCTCATCCCCACCACAATTTTTACCTTCTAACAAGGGTTTTTTTTAATACCAAAATACTAGGGTCATGAGTACTTAATTTCATGTATGTGTATTGTCTATTTTACATTCATTTATGATGCAGAGGCACTAAGCACTAGTGTGTGCATCTTGAAAAATGACTCTAAAACTACCTTGTCACTACCCCCTACCTATACCCGTACACAGACATTAATAACTTTTGACAAACACCAAATATGAAAAATCCTTCAAGTGAGGATGGGCATAATTAGGTTTTTTAAAACATATTAGAAAATCAAAGAGATCCAACAGTGGGTTTGGGAGATATGACCCCCGTACCAGCACCCAATTTTTTGTGATACTCAAAAAATAGAAGAAAACCAATTTTTATTGATTCTTGTTCAAATTTGTACAACCCAGGCATCTCTCTTCAAAATAGACTCATCAAATGGTTTATATATTTTTTTACCAACCATTCCAATCATCTTTTGGAAGTTACATCAATTATGAATACCAAAAGACCTCTTTGCATGGATTTCCCACTAAAAGACAATGTAACCGATACATTTGAAAATTTGAATCTTTAAAATTTAAAACCAACTTAAAACTAATTAAAAATTATAAAATATGAACTCTTAATGTCTTCTGACACTTTGGAGACTTATCATAAACACTTATATCTCCTAAACATCCCTTAAACAATCCTTGACACTCTTGGGCACTATTGGTCCACTTACAAGTAATTTGTGCCTTTAGGCCATTAAAAAATGCTTTACATTGAAATGTCATTTCATAACATTAGAAAACATTATAGGTTCCAATATCTTGTAATTGATATTCATAGGATCTTTATCCATATTATTTTACCTCTTATTCTTACTAAATTCCTTCAAAGTCTTCATAGTTGTATTGAATGTCTTTAGTGTCCTGATGGAGTATCCTTGGTGGCCTGCACCATATTCCACAGCTTTGGAAACTTTTCCAAGTCCTCTTGGAAACCCTGTAAACACAAACATGTCAGAAAAATCAATTTGATCTTCACCCTTGGTTTGAAAAGATCAACACCAAGGATCCATGTCATCCTTTCATAGTGCTGCTCCAAAATACATCCTTGCCTCCTCATTTTCAGTTTGCCTCTCATTGGCAAAATGTAGACCACAAATTGGTCCCAAATCTACACTTTTTCCTTAGTCTCAGTCCATGAGACCACTGCTACAACTTGTAACTCTTTATCATTCTCAAACCTTGAGTCTCTTCTCATAGATACCAATCCATATAGGATCTCATGCCTCTCTAGGAATTCCACATCTTCTTTCACCATCAAGGGAATCAACACTGCCCCAACCTGCAAATTTTCTCCATATTCAAGCCTCTCAAGACTTGATTTATTGTTGCGTTCATCAGCAACTTTCTCTTTATTCTCTAAATCATATTTTGGAACCTCTTTTCTCATAGGTTCTTCCACTTTCTAATGTGCAATTTGTCTCATTTCCTCTTCCTCTTCATCTACTGCTTTCTCAAGAAGTGATACTATCGATTCCCACTTCTTCTGACTCTCATCCAAAGCCTCTTTAAGAATTTTTCAACTCTCTTCTTCTTGCTTCCTCTTGGATTATTCCCTTTTCTTATTTAATTGGTCTATTCTTCTTTCTTCATCCATGTACCCCTTAAAATATTTGTACAACTCTCTCTCATACTTAGTTAGGTATATCTTCACATTCTTCAAGAATTCTTTTGACACCTCTAATAGACCTTTCTACTCTGGGACACACAAGGAGGGAAATGGGCACTCCAAGGCTTTAAAAAATGAACCAATGTACAAGTGACCTCAAAAGACTTCTTCCTCTCAACCTAGGATTATCCTAGGCTTTGATACCCCTTGATGCAGAGGCACTAAGTACTAGTGCATGCATCTTTAAAAGTGACTGTAAAACTGCCCTATCACTGCCCCCTGCCTATACCTGTACACACACATTACTAAATTTTGACAAACACACAATCTACAAAATCCCTTTAGTGAGGATGTGCATAATTAGGTTTTTAAAACCATATTAAAAACATAGAGAGAACCAAAGGTGGTTTTGGGAAATATGACCCCCGTAACAGAACCCACATTTCTGTGATACTCGGAAAAAAGAAGAAAACTGATTTTTATTGCTTCTGGTTCAAATTCGTACAACCCAGGCATCTCTCTTCACAAAAGAATCTTCAAATGGTTTACATCTTATTTTACCAATCATTCCAATCATGTTTTGGAAGTTACATTGATTGGGAATGCCAAAAGACCTCTTTGCATGGATTTCCCACTAAAAGACAATGTAACCAATACATTTGAAATTTTGAATCTTTAAACTTTAAAACCAACTTAAAACTAATTATAACTTATAAACTATGAATTCCTAATGTCTTCCAACATTTTGGAGACTTATTCTAAACACTTATAACTCCTAAACAACCCTTAAACAATCCTTGACACTCTTGGACACTATTGGTCCACTTACAATTAATTTATGCCTTTAGGCCATTAATAAACTCTTTACATTAAAATTTCATTCCATAACATTAGAAAGCATTATAGGCTCCAATATCTTCTAATATATATTCATAGGATCTTTATCCATCTTATTTTCCCTCTGAATCTTACTGAATATCTTCAAAGTCTTCATAGTTTTATTTAATGTCTTTGGTGTTTTGATGAAGTATCCTTGGTGCCCTTCACCAAATCCTTAGTTGAAATTTCTCAATTCAATCTAGTATCTTTCTCAAGTCTTCAATGTGAGTTGTTCTTATTTTTGAATTGGCTAATGTATCATCTACATAGTCCTCCATGTTCTTGTTTATCATGTCATGGAAGATTGTTTTCATAGCTCCTTGGTATGTAGCACCAACATTCTTTAGCTCAAATGGCATGACATTCCAACAAAATGTTCACCATGCGCATGTAAATGCTATCTTTTCTTGGTCCTCAGAAGAAATCTTAATTTAGTTATAACCCAAGAATCCACCCATGAGTGAATACATTTGATATCCTACTATGATATCTATAATCATATCAATATTTGGCAATGGGAAAGAATCTTTAGGACAACCCGTGTTTAAGTCCCTAAAGTCTGTGCAAATCTTGATAGACTTATATAGTTTGGAAACTAGTACCACATTAGAAATCCATCCTTCATAAGAGATGACTCTTATGAATCCATCTTTTAATAGTTTTTCCAGATCCGCTTTGACTAATAATTCCACATGTGGATGCATCTTTCTTAGTTTTTGTTTCATGGGTTTAATTCCAAGAGCTATAGATAAGTGAGTCATTATTAACTCAGGAAAGAGTCTAGGCATATCAGTGTAAGACCATGCAAAGTTAATCTTCTTCTCTTTGAGGAATTCAACAAACTATATCTTTTCTTCTTCTGATAATGATTGTACCAGGTGAACAAATTGAGGAGCTTCTATTTTTCCCAAATTTATTGGTTGTGTTGTTTCTATCAGAACTAAAGATCTTTCTTAAAAGTGCTCAGGGAGTATATCAAGAATCTCATCTTTTGGCACCTTTGAGAGGTTTTCACCATCAGATACGTCCTTTATTTTTACTATTTTAAAATATAATACTACCACAACATGGTTTTAACCATCAGTTCTTTGTTTCTTTTTATTTTTCAATTTGTGACTAAGAAACTTGATATCCTCCTCTGTCATGTTCACACTCCTTATATTGGTAGAAGAGGGATAGGGTTCACAAGCATTTAGATAAAAATCCAAAGTATAGTCATTGGGAAAGTTTGTGATAGGAGTAGGGTCTGAATTGTTCCAATCAATAAGGTCAAGATTTACCAAGGATAATGATTTGGAGTTTTGTAAGGATAACATCATGTCAGTGTCAAGACTATTAACTAAAAAGACATGTTCTGTTAAGTTAGCTTCTATAACATTTAGATCATAAAGAGTCAAATCATCATTATTAGGTTCGTTGTTAGTAATATGCTGACCTAACTCTAGCAACTCATCAGTTGAGATTTTTTCTTCTTGTCTCATAATATTGAAACTCATAGCTTGTATCCTTTGAATGTACTGTGGACCTAGTAAAGTACCAGTATCTCTGTCAACAATACCGGGGAATGTTATCTGATCTAACTTTGGGATAACTATAGTGTTAGTGGAATTGTTAGAAATCTCTACTCTCTCCAATAGAGGTGCAAATATATGAATTACATCTAATTCAATGTCTATGGTAGCATCAAACATGTGATCCCATTCATAATCATGCAAGTATTTGATTCCGTCATCAAGTCTGTTTAAGAACTCAGCAATAGTTCCCTGATGTACCCTATTAGCCATTTGTGGATTAGAGTGTGGTAAGTCTACGACATGTGAAATTGTTACCAATTTCCCCCAGTTTGGATGTACATCTTGTTGTTGGGGTATTTATTCATGAGTTTCTTCTAGATGTTGGACTTCTGGAGAGTCTTCTTCTTCCTCTACATCTTGGATATCAGTTTGTGACAACAAAGGAAAATGATGCTCTAGTTATGCTACAAAGGTAGGTACATATCTTTCTCCTTGAAATTTGGGATCCTCAATACCAATGTGTAGTGATCTTTCATATGTCCATGGTGCAAGTTTTATTTCTTCTTCTCCATCACCCTTCCTTCATAAAAGATTGGACCATCTCTTGAAGTAGGATGTTCTAGATTGTTATTGAAACCTAACCCTATTTTGTCTTTGGTGTCTCCAAATTCCATGTGCATAGGTTCTTTTGATCATTGTTTTTACATAAGTCAACTTGCTAGGATCTCTAGATTCGATTTCCTCTCTTGAAAGAATAACAAATTTATTCCCAAGCTTCTTCGGGGTAAGGTCACAAATTTATTGGTTACTTAGTTGAAGATAAATGTGAATGTTCACAAGGAGGCCTTTTCTAGTACGTTCAAGACATAAAACTACAAGATAACTTTATTAATTTTTGGTATTTTCCATTTTAACAAAGATTGGTGTTTTGAAATAAAAATGCAATTTTGTATTTTTAAGATGATTACTTTTAGATTTACTACAGAAATTAAAAGAGCAAGGTAAAAAGAAATAAATAAAATTTCTAAAATGAAATCCTACAGACATAAATTGTTGTAAACCCTTCCTTGTGAATTGAATGGTGGAGAGATTTGAAACTAACCCATGAGGTACAAATCAGACAAAGTCAATATTCTATACCTAATGGATGTGAGCGTTTGGAGAGAGGATGAATTCACTCATGCAAGATATTCAAAATCTATGAAATCAAGAAGCCACCAAGATGTGCACACCCATGAGATGGATTTATTGTTAATCCCAATAGATGATCCCTTCCATGCATTTGTCAAAACAAGGTAGGTAGACCACATAAAATCTAACTAATGTAAATGCGAATTTGAAAAACAACAAAAATAAAGGTTCCTTGAAAATAATGAACAATGTATGCACATATTCACCAATTTTGCATAGATGGAAGAAATTCACACACCATGAATGAAGCACCAAATGTAGATTTTTATTGCATTAAGGATCCACCCTTATTACATTGCCTTGGAGTACAATATATAGATTTCATATCTATAACTCTAAATGCCAAAATTAGGGCATTAGAGAGTCTAAATTAATGAACATGAATTAAAACAAAAACTTTGCTGAAAATAAACTACTGCTAATGGATACTAAACAACTTTCATGGATTTTAAATCCATTTACAATCAGTTTTTCCATGCAAGAGGGATCAAACTTGTCAAGAAAAGAAAGAGAAAGAAGGTAGGGTTTCTTCTAAGAACTTGGAGTCTTCTTCTTGATTCTTGGAGTTCTTCCTTGGAATATTCATCTGGAGGTTCTTCTTGTGGTGGGAACTGATAGGTGACCCTTAGTCTTTCCAAAAAAAACTCAAGTTAAGCATCAATATGATCTAGAGTTCAACTTCCATGCAAAAAGGAGACCTCGCTGGAAACACTCAGAATTTTGGCCCCCGACCTCTAATCCAAAGTTTTTAAGTACCCAAAAAATGGCTAAGTGTCGAACTAACTCTAAAGGTATGAAAGTTTCAACCCTTTTGGAGGCCAAAATGCCAAAAATAATGAAAGGGTGAAATTCTTTAAAGGCCAAAAAATTGGGAGGCTGAAAGGCCAAATACATTATTAGCCGATAGGGCCGAAAGGATGAAAGGCCAAAAACTAAAATTTAGCCTTTATAGAAAATTGGCCAAGTGTTGAAAAATATCTTCTCCAAAATGATAAAGAGGTCCAAGGAGCTAGTTATGGAAGACTTCTAGATGTGCATCCCAGAGTCTCTCTATGACTTCTTGCACTTCCTCATAGTTTATTTCTTTCCTTTTTACCTTATTTACATTTCATTCTTGCTTCTCTTTAAATATAGTCAATTTGGAAGAAAAGAACTGGATCTCCTCTTCATGTTCTGACATCCTTAGCATCTCTTCTTTCAAATATAAAAAATTATTGTAAGGCCTCCTTGGTATTGATACCTGCTATAATATACCTGAATTATTGGACCACTTCTTTTGATGGCCGTAAGTTATGCTTCATCCTGGTATAAGTTGAGGCCAATTCCTATGAAGAAAACATCTATTTCTTCTACCCACTCCAAGACCTGCTTCTGATTTTCCAATATGGAGGCTTGACATTTTTTATAGACCTTAATTATCTTGCCCATCTATTTGATCCAGGTTTCAAAGCTGTTAATCTCTTCACCCTCATATATCTTTACCAAGATCTGGAAACGTTGTTTCCTGATTATTTCTAGGTCTTGGAGGGTGTCTTGCCATTTGTTTATCTCAGAGTCTAAGCCACCTTCATTATCCATCAAGTATATTAACTTTTTAGCTTCGATAAAAATGACCCTATAAGGTTTAAACACCCGTTTAATTGCCCACTATCCATACTGCTCGAAGTCACCTTTCCAATCTGCACTTACTTGGATAAAGGATGGGGTCAAACCTACCAACAAGTCTGGGGTGTTTGTTTTTTCTAATACCGCCTGTAATGAGGCCTCCAGGAAACTTAGATCAATAGGACCAACCATTTTGTGAATGAAATTCTTCAATGCTTCATTCTATTTTGTCAATTATTTTATGGTTTCCTCATCTTTTCTCATGAACCCTGGAGCATGCTTAAGGCCTAAGTTTGGAAATGTTTTTCTCCCTTCCCTTGTGGGCTCCCAAAAATATACTTCTTCAAATGTATAATCCTAAGGGGTCACTTGTGTCTGCGAGGTGCTAGTAGAAGGAATTGCAACCCGTGCCTTCCAGTGACCCCTAGTGTCTTAGGTAACATAGGATATAGTACTTGTAGGTACCGTGGCCTCTGTTTGGTGGAAGGCCTACCCTACAAATTAAATAATTGTATCTTCCCCTCCTCCTCATATGTATAATTTCTCTTTCTCAGCTGAATATCTTTAATAAATGAAGTAGGTTTACTAAATGTAGTGACTCGCTCATATGGGGTAACCTCTTCCTCTGACTCTTTGTCTTGTTCCTTTCCCTATTCAACTTCCCCCTTCCCTTCTCCTTCTCCCCTTTCATCTCCCTTCATATCTTCTTTTGTTTCCCTATCTGGTCCATCCTTTCCTTGGCCCTCTTCTCCTAATGAACTGATCAACATTTTTGTATCGAGGCCAGTAATGCCCGCCAATGTGGTTTTGGAGAACATCACAGTTTTTGTGCTTACTAACTCTTGGGGAGTTGGGATGAAGCATGGTAAGGGAACATATGGTAGTGGAGTAGGTGTTGGCATTATGAGTGGCGGAGTAGAAGTTGAAGGAGGTGGAGTCGGTGTTGGAGTTGGGAGAAAAGGTAGTGGAGTAGGAATAAGCGGTGGGAGAGAGGTTGGTGGCACAAGAATGTGAGGTGGAAAAGTGGTAGCGGGAGTTTCTCATGTGGATTTATCCCCTATTATGTCTTGGGCTATTGGGGCATCTTTATTTCTAGGCCCTTGGTCTATGTTGGAGCTTACCTCTGGGATAGGCATGTTTGACGCTAGATTGGTGAACTGAGTGGGAGGTGGAGTGAGGGTCACCTAGGGCTGGAAGAGTGATGGAGCTCCCGTATTGTACCCTATTGTATAATCTAGTGTGTCTTTCCCTGGGTCTAAAAATCCCTCTAGACCTTCAAAGTCAGACATCTAGAACTCATCTGACCCTAAGGCCTCCAAGGGATTATCTTTTTCTTTAGGATCCTATTAGTTTTTCCTGGTAGTCTCCTTCTCATTCCTCCTCTAAGATCTTGTACTTTTGATTAGAGGTACCTCTTCTTCTTATTATTCTGGCTCCTCTTGTACGGTTTAGAGTTGTGGAGACACATAAATTCTCTTCCTTTTATATGTTGTCTTCCCCTTTTCAGTGGTAGGAGGAGATTGTCCAGAAGTGGATGGGCCTTCATCTGGTAAAGTATGTGATGACCCTACTAGAGGATGTATTTGCTGAGTCATTCTAGTCTTGGGATCCTTGTGCCTTGGGTTTGAACCATACTCTACCGCATGTTCATGGCCATAGAATGTGCTTGGTTTCTTTGGTGGTTCTTTCTTGTACTTGGGCATGGTAGATTTCTCTCCATGTTGCTTATACGCCTTATGGGGTGGATCCATCAATGTATTTAATAGGATTGGATCCATCTTACGAGGCCTTTTGATCCATGTTTGATTCATTTAGAGTACATGCCTAGCTCAAAACTCAATGTCATCATTCTCATCCTTGTCAATTTATGCATTCATGATGGGCCTGTTGTATATTTTATCCATAGTGTAAATGGCCTCCATCACCTCATCTGAATCATATTACCAAACCTTTGGGGGAATTGGGGTCTTCAAAGCATGTTGTGTGAGGGTAAGGGACATCTTGCAATAGTATCTGATTCTAACCTTGTGTCCATCTATACAGTTTATCCAGTGGTCTTCAAGATGTGGTTCATGGATGTTGAACTTGCCAATGATATGGATGTAAGTGCCTATAGTGTCAAAACGGGGCACAACTATCTTATACAAATGAAGTAGACAATCATCCCATTTGTAGGCCAAGGAATTGCAAACCTTCATGTCTATTAGGGTGTATGGGCCCAAAGAAATAGGGAAATCCCAATAGTGATTCTTCCTATGTTTTATATGTTCATAGGCATTTGCTAGCTGCCTAGCCATTTCTATAGTGATTACCCAATCAAATAGATAATCAAGCAGCTTCTTCAGATTCAAAGTGGATCTTGCTACCTGGATGTATGTGAATGTTCTAAATTGTATATAATAGACCCCAATGGCCCTCACCTTCGTAGTTGTTTCTTCTGACATGCTCTTCGCCAAATCACCTTCAATGGATCAAATGATGGTGAAGATAAAGGCATCATTTACTATCTTGTAGTCAGGGCTATCCTTTGGCATGTTTGCCCTTTTCATTAGCTATGGATATACAATTTGGGGCCATGCATTTGGATCATTTATGCTCCCCCTCATGGTGAGCCCTGGGTAGTCCACCCGTGCTGCTAATAGGTATACTATGTAGGTACTCATATAAAATTTGGGATTATGTTTCACTACTATCAACTATTCATTCAGCCTGTCACTAATGCTGGTTCCCCAATCAAACCTAGCCTTATGGCCTCTGACCTTTTCTATGAGGAGGAGCATCTAATCTTCAAGTTGGATGGACTAGGGTAGTCCATACACTCTGCTTAGTAATGCCATTGCCACCTGGATATGATCCTTCATATACCCCCTTCTGAGGTCTATTTTATGCAATTTGTTTTTTGCAAGGGGTTTTTTGAGGTAGTTTTCATTAACGATCTCATATGCCTCCTCTGCCTTGTTCTGAAACCATCTATTGCCCTTATGGATGAAGAAGTCATAGAATTTGTCTATGCCTTTATGAAGGTGGAAGACCTCTTCTATAATATCGGGTCTTATGTCTGGTACCACCTGTCCCTCGGTGTTTTAGACCACCCTTTCATCTGGGTTGAAGTGGTTTTCTAAGGTCATCATTAGATCAGATGATGTGACAGCCATTGGGTGATCTACTGCGTTGACTAGGCCTAAGAGGACTAGTGAGGTGCAGTCCTCAGATCTCCCTGCTGGTTGAGAACATCTTGTTTGGAACTAATCCCAATCTAGATTTCTAATGTTCATATCGATGATCTCAATGTGCTTCTTACCGATATTTTTAGGGGGGTTATCCCCCTTGTATAGGTACTTCATTGGTGATGTAGTCTGTTTCTCAGGAATTCCTACAGAGAGGGTGCAAGTATGAGTGTTTTATTGAAAAAAGGGAAACGAAAAGAGAAGAAACAATATTAAGGTAGGAAAACAAAAGCATAAAATCTTTTCAAGTAGCCAGAATGCATATTTCACAATTTTGACCTTTTCGACCTTTCAGACTCTGAAAAGTAGTTCAGGGTCTGAAAAGGCTGAAAGCGTGAAAGAACAGTTATTGAGGAACAAAAAATTTTGGACTTTTGGGGTGTGAAAATATAAATAGAACCTTGGACTCCAAAAGTATGAAGTCCACAGGTAGGCAACATCTTTGGCAATTTAGACTTGTTGGCATTTCAAATGTCTTAGAGGTTTGAAATGCTGACAAGGCCGAAGATGTGCAAGAGACTTGGGCGACAAAGTACCCGACCCAATTTTTGGCCTTTCGAAGGCCGAAAACCTGTGATAAATGTCACAAAAAGAAAAAACTAAAAACCCTAAGGAGGAAATGTGAACAAGAATGGGTCCTAATGAGACAATGAGATACCTCCCTGATAAGGCCAAGGCCGTAAAAACCATAAGGACTTGGGGAACACCACACACTAGAATAGACAGACACCAGATGCAAAAACCTAGACCTAAACAGTGAAGAAAAAAACAACCACTAGGTGGCGAGGAAGAAACCTACCTCTCGAGAGCTAGGAGTGGAGGATGGAGACACAAAAAGTCAAAGGTGTAGAGAGATCATCTATGATGATGGAACAATGAAGTTGCGGGGCACACTGAAGATGGAGGAGGAAAATGCCGAATGAACATCTTTTTGGGCCAAAGTCTATAAATATCCCACAGAGGACGTCAACACTTTCTGAGTTTTGGGTTCCAAAACACCAAAAGGCCTGATGATTCGGTCTTTCATCTTTTCAGTGTGTTTGGAGGATAAAAATATCAAAAGGGTCGAGCTTCGTTCCTTCAGCCTTTCAGTGTTTTTGGAGGCTAAAAACATCAAAAAGGTTAGGATTCATCCTTTTGGCCATTTTGGAGTTTCAAAGGTCTCTAGGTCCTCTGAAATTATGAAAGGGAAAAAAGGCCAAAAAATGTCTGGACTAGGCTCAACAAGCCCATAATGAGACCCACTTGTGAGGAACCAGGGAAGGGACAGACTCAAAAAGCCAAAAGATAGAAAAAAGAGTGGGGTCCCCATGGTTAGAGGACCAAAATGGGGTGTGTGTTTTGTACCCATAACAAATAGCCCCGACAAAAGGAGGAATGACCAAGGCATTTCTTCACCATCAAGACTCTTCTGGGTTGTAACTTTGTAGTAGAATGAAAACCAAGAGATGTAGGATTCTACAATCGTCCAATGACTTTCAATTTTGAAGTTTCTTCTAGTATCCTTAGTACATGTTCATGTTTATTTATTCCTTGACCCTCAATTGTAGTAACCTGAACATTTTTCAGTTGTTCCCAACCTTCGCCATGTAGACCAGGGATTCCCGAAAAGAGCTTTGCTTCCAGTCAGGCGTCCATAGCCCCAACAAAGTTTTCCCTCAATCCCAAGTATAACCTTTCTCTACTGCCAGTCGGGCATTCGTAGCCCTAGTAGAGGTTGTCACAATCACCCTAGTCTACTTTGTCCAATAGGTTGTAGCCTTTGGTTGAGAGTTCTGTTCTTTGGATAGTTGTTCTTAATTTCTTCTGAGTGCCTGAAATGCATCAGGCTTTGGATGTAAGTTTATTCCATGCATTCAGGTCCATATTTCTTTTCTTTGATTGACCTAAGTAGCAATTAGGTTCTGCTACCTGGATCTCACACTCCTGACTGCTTCAGGCCACTTTTCTTTTCATGTGTTATTATTTCCTTTCTTCAGCTATTTCTCTTCTTTTCTTTTTGTACTGCCTTCACATCCATTTAGACCTTGGTTCTGGGATCGGTGGGTACCTGAATCAACACACTAATACTGGTTGCAACTAAAAAACATCTGAGAAACCAACATTCTTGGGTGTTGTTTCTTAATGTGTTTTGGTGATTAGGATGACTGAGCTTTGAACCTCTTCCTATCTGCCAATGATAGATGTCACCACTTTGTCTTTTGGAGTGTTCTCTACACTGTATGTTGCCTTAGAGAGTTTGGCTATGAAATACCTCTGCTTCTATTTAGGAACCACTTGGAGTGAATCCAAAGCACACTGGATCCAAAGAAAAAATATCCACAACAAAAGGAGGAACTAACACGAATGAAAGAACAAACTAACAGCGAGGACAAAAAAAGAAGGAAGGAAAATAAAGTAAGAAAAAAAAACTATGATACAACGGATGAAAGCCAGTCATGCTTAGGATCCAAAATAATGTTTGAGGCATTTCCAATTGACTATAAATGGGGTCAACTCTCCATTTAAAGTGCTGATCCTAAAAATGTTCTCTCCCAAGATCTCTTCTATCTGATAAGGGCCTGTCCACAATTTTTGGAATTTGGTGTGGTTTCCCAGCTTTTCTTTCACCTTATCCCACATGAGGACATGGTCATAAATCCTAAAGGCTTTAATGGTGGATCTCTTGTTGAACCATCTCTTGATGACAACTTAGTGTTTTCATACATGCTCCAGGGCCAATGTTCATTTCTATTCAAGGTTGAGGAGATTCATGAGCCTGAACTGCCATCAATCTTTGCCTCCCATGTACTAGTCCATAAATCTCAAAATTGGGATTTTCAAGTTCATAGGGAAAAATAGTTACAAGACATAGACCAATTGGTATGGGGATGTCCCCAGGGTGTTCTTGATCCTCACATAGTCATTCCACAAGGTATACTTTAGTTGTGTGTGCCATTCCTAGGGATTGTCGTCTAGGAGGTGTTTGATCACTGTTTTCAAGTTTTTATTGGTAGACTCTTCTACACCATTTCCTTGTGGATAGTAATTTGAGGAGAATTTGAGGATTACCTAGTTTTTGAAGGCCCATTGTGTGAGAAAGGTAGAGGAGAAAGAGGGAGAATTGTCATATACTAGATAGAATGGCATTCCAGACTTAGCTATGATGCACTCCTCTAAGAACCTGGTTACGACCTCCATGGTGCAATTTTTTAGTGCTTGGGCCTCCATCCAACATGTACAGTAATCAAAGGCTATCAAAATAAACTTGTGTCCTATAGAAAAAGGGGGGTTAATCACTCCAAAAAAATCTAATCCTCATTCATTGAACGGATGTACCTCATATATCAGTTGTAAGGGCATTGCTGGATTTATCTCCTCGGTTGTGCTCATTTGGAAAGTGTGGAACAATCTCACGTGTCCGCTAGTGTCTTTGAATATTTTTGGCTAGAAATATCATTCTCTCAGGATTTGGTGAGTAGTTTCTTTAGCTGAACCATGCCCTATTCCATATTTTTTATGGAAATCTTCTAGGACATGTTTTGCTTCTAGTCTATCTAGACACGTGAGGTACAAACCCTCATAATTGCACTTATACAACTAGCCATTCTTTAGTATGTAGGAGATACTTTTTATTTTTAGATCTCTTCTCTATGAACCATTCATCCCCTCTAGGAAACAATTTTGCACTAGGTAGTAAACTATGTCTTGGTACTATATCAGTAATCACACCTTGATCGGTGTAGGTCTGACATACCAAACCTTCTTCAGCTTCAGAGATTAGCTTCGTCAGACCTTGGCCTCTCACTAATTTTGTTGGCTAGATATCTAGGTCAAAATCTTGGAGGATTACCATCCATTTCCCTCTTTGCTTTCCCAACGCATATTGCATCAATAGAGACTTGACAACTACATCAGGGACTATCCCCAAGACTTTGCTCCTCAAGATGTAGTGTCTGAATTTCTTTACGACTTTGACAAGGGAAAAAGAATCTTTATCCAAGTTGGGGTACTTGATCTTAGTATCCTTAAAGGGGAAACTCATGAAGGCTATAGGTCTTTCATCTTCACTGTCCTTCTTCTATGTTAGGATGTCTGCACATGAGTATTCAGATGCAAAACAATATACCTTTAAGGGGATGGTATAGTCAGGACTAACAAGGAATGGAGCCGTGGTGATGGCACTTTTTGTTTCCTCAAAATATTTCTTTACTTGGATATTCCATTAAATCTTAGCATCCTTTTTGAGCATGTCATTCAATGGCTTTATTATTTTCACGAAGCCACTGATGAAGTTCCTTACCAAGTTAATCTTCCTAAAGAAATATTTTAGTTCTTTACGGCTATGAGGTAAAGTTAAATTTTAAATGGCTTCCACCCTTTCGGGGTCTATGACTATCCTATTTTCCAAAATAATATGTCCCAATAGATTTCATTCAGTTACCCCAAACACACATTTCTATGGATTGAGAGAGATCCCATATTTCCTACATCTCTGAAGGCATTTTCTTAGATCATCTATGTGGTTAGCCCTTTGCTTTGAAAAAACTGTGAGATCATCCATATAAATGATGATGCACTTTCCCAATATCTCCTTGAAGGCTATGTCCATTTCCCTTTGGAAAGTGGCCCCATCATTGATCAGACCAAAGGTCATCTATTGGTAGGAGAATGTTCCCCATTTTGTTGTGAATGCTATTTTTAGCCTGTCCTCTTCTTGTACCATTACTTGATTGTATCCTACGTAACCGTTCAAGAAATACATCATTTGAGACCCATTGACTATTTTTTATACTTAATCAAGAGATGGGAGAGGGTTGTTGTCTTTCTGAGAGGACTTGTTTAGGTTCTGAAAGTCTACACACAATCTGATCTCCCCAGTCTTCTTTCCTACTGAAACTAAGTTCGCGACCCAGGTGGAATATTGAATGGGAAAGATGATTTTGTCATCTAGTAACTTTAGGAATTCCTTTTGGATCAATGGTTCCATAGTAGGGTTCACTATTATTTGGCGCTTTCTAAAAGGTTTAGAGTATGGTTTTAGAGAAATATTGTGTACTATGACCGAGGTGTCATAGGTTTTCAGTTCTTCAGAGCTCCAGGCTATGAAATCTTGATATACAGTGAGGAGTTGGACCATTCTTTCCTTTTCTTCTTTGCTACACACTTTTCCAATATGAACTTCTCTTGGTTCTTCTTCTGTTCTAAGGTTGTATTTCTCACTCTCTTTACCATCAGGTGCTATGTCTAGGCATATCTTTACCATTAGTTCTTAGGTTTATGATGCCTTGATCACCGAGATCCCCATGCTCAATTTATTCTTCTTATTCCTTCTCTTCATCTATAATCTATTTTTTGAACACACCAATGCACATGATGAACTCAAGGATGTGTTGGTCATCTTGGAAGATCTGGAAGTTAGTGATGTTGTCTGGGATAGCCGGGGCTACAATGAGTTCAACTGATAATTTCTTTAGCTTAGAATTCTCCATTGGGTGTAATGAACTCACAGATACTACTAAGGTATCGATGACAACATTTTTTCTCCGCAGGATGGCCTTGATGTTGAATGCTTCAAAGTTGTTGATTAAGTCCCATGCCCTATTTTGGTAAGATGAAAGCCTATTATCATTGCAATAATACTGGTTGCAGACTTGTTTGACAACCAACTGTGAATCTCCTTCCACTGTTAAATTTTTTATTCCTTTCTTGTGAGCCAGGAGGAGCCGACGAACTAACACCTCGTATTCTGCAACATTGTTAGTGCACCAAAATTGTAATCTGTATGCAGCATAAAAGGACTCACCTCTCAAATTTAGGAGTTTTATCCCTGCTCCTACTCCTTTTTTTCATTTGGAATCATCGAAGCATAATTTCTATATCTACTATTGTTTAGTAGGGCTTGAATTGATTGGGGCCCTCTTGGAAAAAACCATGGTCCTGAGTTTCTATTCTTTCTCTTGGTTACTATCTGAGGAAGTTAATTCTTCTTTCCTTTCCCTCTGGATACATATTGGCTCAAGGGAATTAGCACCTCCTTCAACTCTATCTTCTAATAATCCTTTGTAGGGTGGACATGCTCCATCATCTAAAGTACTCGAGTCACTAAGTATTCTTAGGGTAGAGCTTTTGTTATCGGGTTCTGACCCACATTCTTGGTTCTGGTTTGGAGTGTCTGGACAAATTGGGATATCTACCTCTAGAAAAGTGTTAATCTTATCTGCCACCTCAAGACTTCCCTATTTTATTACATCCCCCCAATACTCTCTTTGGTAGAGTGATCTGAGCTAATACTCATGACAACGCTTCCTGAGCCCTGGGGCATGTAAATTTAGAATGGCTAGCCTGATGTAATCGACAGTACCCTAGTAGCAACAAGATGTTGGGATCTACATCCTGACCTAGATGTCTTAGGCTTGTGGTCGTACTGTCAATGAAACTTTGGAATTTTTTGTCACCAATGTGAAACTCAAGGACACCTTAGATAGGACTGTGGTCCAATTCTTCACCTTCTCAAATCTGAAACATGAGGATGTCATCCATCGAATAAGTGCCTAAACCAGTCTGTGTGAAGAGAACTTCATTAGGAGCATTATACTTTGTAATCATCCTTTTCAATTTGGGTTCAACATCTATCTTGATCTGATTGTTTAGTCCCCTCCATGGTAGCCACAATTAAGTAAAATCGGTGGATAGCCATCCCCTCATACATTTGGTCCATTCTCAAATTAACAACATCCCATAAGTCTCCAGGATTTCTACTATGTGTACATCAACATGTTCTTGTATTCTTGGATAGACAGCTAACTGAATGTGCATGTTTTTTAGCATGCCAATTACTTTGACTTCAGTTTTATCCAGTTGTATCACTACTCAGTTCATTATTTGGGGGACCATCCCCAACATTTGGTAAATTGATGAGGGCATGACATTGCACAAAGCTCCTAAATCAATCAATAAATTGTGTAAGTTCTTTCCGAACATCCTCAAACTGAGTAGGAATGGAGGCACGTCCATCCTGTCTTTGAACATAGCAGGGAAAACCTCAACAACGTTGGCATTAGGTGTGGGCAGTGATTTTTTTAGTGGCTAATATTCGCCAATTGGCTAATTTTTGAAATTTGAGAATCCAAATTTGGCTAATAATTCAAGATTTAAGCAGACCTAAATAGCCAAATTTTTACAAAATTTTATTTTAGAAATATTTAAATCGCCAAATAATTTATTTTATTAAAAATTTGAACTCAAGGATTTGCCTAATATTTGATAGATGGTTAGATTCAATTCGCCTAAATTTTATCAATTATTATAGAAATCTAAATTAATTCACCAATAATATGTCATAACTATTAGTTATAGTAGGGTTGTGTCACCAATATTAGTTGTCATTATTGATTTAAAATATAATCTAGTGATCTTCATTATATTCCATGAGGCAAAAATGTTACTATCTTA